>JAMBLF010000257.1:0-321418 GCA_030578115.1 Leucoptera coffeella
CAGTGGGTACAGGGTTCAAATCCCGCTTGAGCATGTACCAATGGAAATGAATTTTAATGAATTTCTATGTACATTTTTGTAATAAAAACATATTTACGAAATGCATCGAATTATACGGTGAGGGAAAACATCGTGAGGAAACCTACCTGTTAGTCGAACAGGTGATAGTTAGTGCTTGTAAATGGCGACATGACTGACCACCTGTCACATTGAGTACTGACTATCTGGTTAACACGTGGGTTCAAGGTGTCCATAGAATTACTACCTTCGCAATTGTGGACATGGAAACCTGAACCTCTGACTACCCCGCAAAGGTTAATGGTCGTGAATGCGTTTGTTTTTGCGTTTATATTAAATTAATTAATTCTAATTAATAACTAATAATGTAAATTAATGATTCTAGGCAGTGGCAAAGTACTAGCCAAAGTGCGAGCTCATGATGAGGAGATATCCAACATAGTGTGGAGACCAACTGCACCCCAGCGAGAGAACCAGGGGTCGCCCAACAGCACTCTGGAGCCACTGGATCGGACCAACAATCAACCCAACAATAGGGGTGGCACAGCTTCAGTAAGTTGATCAATTTTACAGAGATCAATCTCATTGTCTATTAATCATCATCATCATCAGCCTGTAGTAATCCACTGTTGGACATAGGCCTCCCACTTCACTTCACCACTCAAATGACGCCACTTCTCCCTGTCAGTGGCCGTTCGCATCCATTTGATGCCGGCCAACCTGCGCAGGTCGTCTTCCCACCTTGCCAGGGGTCTATTAATACTAGTTTAAAATTTTTGCAATCTATTAATATTAATAGTTATTATTAATGTTACTCTTTTTCAGTGTATTGACTTTTATCGTGATATCTTGAGGCAAACCCCTACGCAACTATAAGCATTCCCTTTGAAATGAATAAAGGACACCTTAATACTTAATATATAATAATACCAATACCTACTCCACATGCAGATAGGGTTGGCCTAATAAAACGTATTATGATCAAAAAGACTACATTGAAAAGGGTGACATTAGAAATAACTATTTATATCATTGGATTGCAATGAGCATTGGTATCAATGTCTGATGTTGGTTGTATGTTAGTCTTTTTTCTGTTTCATTATTAAATTTATCCTTATCCAATAGTCGCCTTGTACAACGAACTTTAAGGTAATACAGTTAGTATTCTTTAAACATTTACATACATACATAAATTCACGCCTCTGCATCCCTAGCGTAGACCAAAATGATCGCCACCTGGAACGATCCAGACATAACTCAGATAGTTTTAAGAGATTCGCGATTTGTACTCATGAATAATACTAACGGGAATTATCGCGTAAGTTTAATCAGCTTAATAAAGGTAATTTTATTATATAATACCACAGATAATACTAAGTCCCGTTAGTTATTAATCATCAGACATATCTCCCTTGTCACTCACACCCAACGTTCTCATACATGATCTTCTATTCTTCACACTACATACAACCACCTTGAGAATAAATGTTTCCAATTTAATCTGTATAAGTTCTACGCGGCCTACCCCGTCCAACGCTACCTTGCACTTTGGCTCTAGAAATTCCTTTCTCATTAAACATTTAGATAACAATATCTACTCTTCCACCGAACGCTGTACTCTTATTTCAGGACTCTGAAGAAGAAGTAGAAGAGGAAGATATCTTCGACAAGTACAAGGAGACGAACGAAGAAGAATTCGGTCACCGAAAAGACTTAGCAGAAGGCGATGCCCCCCCACCCAAAGCCACTAAAGGGGAGGGAAGCGACTTCCTAGCCGAGTGCCAGCGGCTTGCCTCAGACATAAAGAAGCTGAAGCAAAAAGACTCAATCGAAACCCTAGTTGAAGCTCTAGATAAGACCCATATTGAGGACAAGGCTTCTTTGGCCACTCTTTCAGTAGGAGGTCATTTGTCTCTATGGTCTGAACAGGGGCAAAACTGCAATAAGGGGCAGTTAAATGGCTTCTCACGTCAGAAGCGGACGGCCATAGCTCTCGCGTGGACGGATGAGGGGATACTGTCAGCGGATATTAAGGCGGTATTGGTGAAAGCGGATCCGGCGCATCGGCCATTGCAGTGGCAGCCGGTGCATTCGGAGCATAACTTTGGAGTGTTCGCGGTGTCGCTCGGAGGGGGCGTGGCCTGGAGTGCGGCGCAAGATCGTACCATAGTGCGGTACTCGCTGACAGAGCAAAAGGCGCTTTCTACGCATTATACGCTAGGTAAGTAACATGATTGACTTGATCGTCGGCGCGAAAATAATCATACAGTTGTACGTAATTTTTGAAACGTGACAATTGTAAAGATACACTATAAACTCTGTTATTTAACTTAGGTGGCCGTTCCTATAATATGAATATCTTGCAATAATCTATATTTATATGCATTGCACGGAGTTCGAAGTAGGGAAAAATAACTTTTCTGTGAATGTTGCTTCCAGATTAATTTACTATTTGGTCTCTTAAAGAGTTGTATGTTGAACTAATGGGTACTACGATATATATTTATTTACTATATTCAGTGCTTGTAAATGGCGACATGGCTTACCACCTGTCACATTGAGTACTGACTATCTGGTCAACACGTGGGTTCGAGGTGTCCATAGAATTACTACCTTCGCAATTGCGGAGATGCACACCTGAACTGACTACCCCACAAGGGTTAATGATCGTGTACACGTATGTATGTATATGTATGTTATAGTATTAAGAGATACGCGATTTACACTCATGATTAATAACTAAATAATAAAATTTATTATGTTAAAACATACGCGATAAGTCCCGTTAGTTATTAATCATATATCGCATCTTCGGGACCAAACTCGCACTTGTGCAACTTTTTACGAAAATGACTTAAGTATACAGAATTAACCGCGATAATCGACTTTATAAACACAGCAAAAAGTTTTGAAATCCTTTGAAAAATGGAGCGGTGAGGCGGGGGAGTATGTTATGTCATTACGTGTAATTGAAAGAGAATTTTAGAGTGAAAAATCGCTCTCCTGTAAAATTAGGTTTGTTGCATAAGTGCGAGTTTGGTCCCGAAGGTGCGATATGTGTTTTTAATACTCTACACTGTGTGTCAGGTGGTTTCGCGTACGGCATCCAAGTGTGTCCGTACGAGGCGACCAAGGTGGCGGTGAGCGGCGGGGACCACGCCGTGCGCATTTGTCACTTGCACGTGGACGAGGGCCGGTGGCGGCTGCGCAGCGCACACGCCGTCAGCCAGGGCGTGCAGGGCAAGGTGGGTTCATTCCTTTTATACTTCTATAGGAAATAATCATTCGGGAAGCTGCGTCATATTTTCTCGTCTCCACTACCGCAGTGTCTTAAGACCAGGATTTTCAATCAGTGCGTCCTACCTGTAATGACATACGGTGCCGAGACGTGGAATATGACAGTCGGGCGGGCTCACCGATTACATGTCGCTCAGCGAGCAATGGACCGTAGATGCTGGGTATCTCGTTAAGGGACAGAGTCCGGAACGAGATTATCCGGCAGAGAACCAAAGTCGTAGACATTGTCTATCGATATTGCAAGCTGAAGTGGCAGTGGGCCGGTCACGTCTATCGCAGAACCGACGACCGTTGGAGCAAAGCGGTTCTCGAATGGCGACCGCGTCTCGGTAAACGTAGTGTAGGACGCCCCCCTGCCAGGTGGACCGATGACCTGAAAAAGGTCGCTGGTAGTGGTTGGCTGAGGGCCACGAGTGATCGTGTTTTGCGGCGTTACCTTGGGGAGACCGACGTCCAGCAGTGGACTGTCATAGGCTGATTGATAGGAAATAATCGTTAGTAGTTTAAGTAGTTGGTACCATAATTTATGAAACTACACTTAGGTTTTTAGAAAAAATATACAACAAATATAACATTTTGCTTGCTTGCTTCCGTGATTTTATATGAGTTTTAGATAGGTACACATCATCCCCCGTTTTCGTCCAATCCATCCTATTTGTCTCAACCCCAACAAACTATCGACTTAGCTTTGCGTCATTGACACCCGTACTACTCCTGATACACTAGACGGTTTTAAGTACGTCTAACGCTATCCTTTTTCATTATGTTGTCTGTCTGTCATAATATGTTGTATTAGGCCGACCCCTACGTACCCGCTCTTCCAGCTCACCCACATACATACCTTTTGTCTAATTATTGTACATTACGGTAACTATTCAATTAAATTAGTAAATGTGTTTCCAACTAACCGAAAGGGATCCAAGAACGTATGAACGTACGTGACGAGTATGTTTTAAGCTATCGTCTTATGTAGGTACGTGACATGCATGTAATTATGTATCGTCTTATATAGTTCACGTACATTTGACATAGAACTCCAATAAAAAGAATCATATTATTCCCAAGGTACTAGCCATCGCATGGCATCCTACTAAAGACAACTGCCTCGCGTTTTCCACGCACGAGGCGCGCGTCGGCCTTATAGAGGGGCGCAAGGGACATCCGCTAGCCCCCGCGGGGGGCGCCGTTTACGCCTTACAATGGGGGCCTGAAAACACGCTCTTCGCCTGCGCCAAAGGACGACTACTTGCGTACGATACTGCTCATAGAGAAGCGCAACCAAAACACATTCAAGTCAAATGGGAAGGTAGGTTATTATGTTTTGTAAATGGAATATCAAATAAGATAGAACTAATTATGTGATACGCAGTTTATAGCGTACATTTTTAATTATAGTTTTTATAACAAATACATCAGATCATAATGTATCATCGGCTATTAAATTACTTAGTTTACCTCAAATGAACTACCAGGACTACATTAAACAAAAATTTAAGAATCACACTCGGTTTATAGCCTACTGACTATCAAAATTCTTCTGAACCATACCCAAATAAGCCACAGATCCCTTACCTACAACACTCAGTTCAATGTTTAATTCTCAGGCTCAACACTAGCAGTCGCAGACGTATCTTGGAGCGAGGCAGGTCTTCTAATCGGCACGGAAGAGGGCGCAGTTGCCTTGCTTAAGCCCGACTCATACGAGCCTGTACAAGTACTGCACCTATTCGATAAGATGGTACATTGTATGGAGCGGCATTTCGAGGGAAGTCAACGCAGTGATAGGCTAGTGGCTTTATGTGCGCCGGACAAGACGAATTCAATAGCTATATTGGATGCAAATCTTGAAAAGGAGAGTCTGACTGAGGTATGTATTTTGGTTTCGTTTGGGTTCAGTCGTTTATTTATGTCTTTATTAATTTATCGTGATACGACCCGGTCTCACATAGTAAGTAAAAGTTAGTCGTTTAGTGTAAATCTAAATTGTGTGACGTATTTGTGACTAAATAAATGAATAACTAAACCCATGTTGAGAAGCACTGTTTCGGGTATATTATAGTTAAGTTATAACTACTAATAGAAAGAAACAAAGAAAGACATTTATTCACAGCTTATATACATTTTAACATTATATTATTATATACACACAAACTTTGATACAACAAAAATATTAAGGAGTAGGCACTTCATGCAGTGAAAAGGTGCTGTCTCAATATTTGATGCAGCTAAGCATCACTGATCCTCCGACAGCACCCAAAGCGAAGTCTGTTATTAGAGCACATATTAAAACAGGGTGACGTTAGAATGTATCTATTGCTGTGTTTGTATGGATGTTAATGAAGCGAAATTGGTTTGTTAGGTTAGTGTTCGATCCCTTTATACTATCGAGACACTGTTGACTGTCTGACTATTGAAACGAATAACTAAGTTTCGTCAACAACTCGAATACGTGTATTAATTTATAATAATAATGATATTGTATGACATTATTACACCAATTGAACCAGCCCCTTGCTAAGTACATTTAAGATTTGTGTTAAGAGTACTAGTCAAGGTATATATGAGAAATGTATACTTATTATATATAGATAAAAACATACTCGTATATAGCATATATAATCAACGACTAGACCGGAAAGCGAAAGAAAAGCGTAGTTCTTAACTATACCTCCGCCGGGAATCGAACCCGGGACCTCACGATTAGCGTTCAGGCGGCTAACCCATCGCGCCACGGTGGTCGTCATTTATAAAAGAGATTTATTTTCAATAATTATTAACCAGTGTGCATCTAAGGTTTTTCATAATTCTTCTTAACATTTTCACTACGTTGATAAGTCACTTTTGTTGGCAGGTGATCCGTCTCCGTGGCCATTCGGGCACCGTGTTCAAGTTGGCCTGGAACCCCCATCAGGAGGGACAACTACTCTCCGGCAGCAAGGTAAGAGAATACACTCTATACACCCTTATTAGCACATAGGGTCATGTTCTACTATAAGCCATTATATGATATGTCGAGGCTCATTCAAATCTGTATACTAATTCGACATAGAGCAGCTATATTCTTAGGGAAGGAAAACATCGTGAGTAACCCTATTATGCGGAAATTGTAAATAAAGTCAAAGACAAATGTTTAGCGACTACTAATAGCGACACAAACTCATACCTTTCACATTCGATGTTGACTGTCTACTACTATATTAACATTAGGTTCGAGGTAGCCTTAGAATAACTAGCAGAGATGGTCACTTGAATAAATGCGTGTATCGCAAAGACCACGAACCAAATATAAAGAGGACCCGGCGTAAGGAGCGCTCCCTGTTACTCAGTGGGGAGTCCAAAGGGCGTGTTTTAATTGGTGCGGAGTCTAAAAATGTGTAGTAGAAAGAAGATACCTGGTTTGATTGGCCGATGCCGTGTTTTGATTGGTTGTAATATCTCCTCTCCATACCTCGTTTCACCCCGCGTAATGCCACGCTAGTTTTCATACAAATATTGCGTAAGGCCCACTCCTCTTATTAATTACTCCATGGTGTATACTGCGTTCGGCGAACTGGTAGGTTTCCTCACGATGTTTTCCCCAACCGTAATATTCGACACATTGCGTAAATGTATTTTTAATACGAAAATGACCATAGAAATACATTAAGTGTCATTTCCATCGGTACATGCTCAAGCGGGATTTGAATCCTTATATGTAGTACATACTATACTTTACTTATATGTTATATGTACAATTAATAGTTTTTCGTGTACGTGTCAGGATTCGACGTGTCGCGTGTGGGACGCGTGGTCAGGCGCCTGTCTGTCCGTGTACCAGGCGCACTACACGGCGGCCGTGCTGTGCGTGGCGTGGATGCAGCATCCGGCACTCGCCTCCGTGGCGCTCTGCGGTGGCGCCGTGGACCACTGCGTACGTGCCTGGCGCCCTGAAGATCACCCGCCGGATGCGCCACTCGGTAATATATAAGACACTAGTGACCCGCTCCGGTTTCGCACGGTTATAAAATATTAGCCTACTCCACTATTTAATGGATGTTATTATACATATAAACCTTCCTCTTGAATCACTCTATCTATTAAAAAAAACCGCATCAAAATCCGTTGCGTAGTTTCAAAGATTTAAGCATACAAAGGGACATAGGGACAAAGAAAGCGACTTTGTTTAATACTATGTAGTGATATGTACCCATACATACAAGCTCTCACAATTTGTTATTGAGACACTTTGGTCACTGACGTTTTTCTTTCTAAAGATTTAGATGTACAGTTTCATGACACCTTTGCGGGGTATTCAGAGCTGCATTTGTCACGCAATTTTAAAGGTAGTAATTATATGGTCACCACGAACTTACGTGTTGACCAGATGGTCAGTATTCAATGTGTGTCAGCATTTACAATCATTATTTACTTAACTTTTTACTTTAATTATAATTCCGTGTATGCTATGAACCAATTCAGACTTTCAGTCTTTTATGCATTCAAATCTAATATTGAAATAACATATCATTGTAATATTTTAGTAAAAAAGGCGCCCGTGAAGGAAAAAGTGAAGAAACCCAAAACGGCAGCAGTGGCGCCCCCAACTGAAGGCGAGGGCGACACTTTAGTGAAGGGCGGTGCCCTGAAGGGGGCCAAGCGGTTCCTGTTGGGCGGGGTGCAGAGACAGCTAGCTTCGGAGGCGGCGGACGCAGTGGCGCGCCTCACGGACATGCCGCCGGGGGAGCAGCCGCTAGGGGGCGCGCTCCTCGCCAAGCTGTTCGGCTCCAACGCGGACCTCGACGAGCTACTTGAGGAAGAGCGTAAGTAGTCGTTGCAATAAATCGATGGTACAAGTTAAAGGTAATTATTGTATGAATCAAACTCAGTTCTAAGTATTAGAAATCTTATGTTTTTACTTGTTTGCTATTTATGAATGCAAACTTGACTAGAAAAATAACGCTAATTAGCTCCTTTGCTTACCTACACTTCATTTGATACTTACCTACACATCTGGGCTTGCAAATTATTACCAATTATCCACGGTAATTGTCTTCACTATTCTACTTCTTCAGAGCTATCTCTATCGGAACGCGGCGCCCACGAGCAATGGCTGACGTTAGCCCTGTTGCGCGGCCGCGTGGAGCAAGCGCTAGAGTACGCGCGGCAGAGGGAGCTACTGTGCGCGCAGCTAGTGGCTTCGGCACCCGCTCTTTCTGCCAAGTGGTGGCGTGATGCACAGCGCATGTATTGCGCACAGCTAGAGAGACAGGCCGCGAGACACCAGGATGAAGACACCCTGGCGAAGTGTACCTGGGGAGGGCCCCCGTTGAGGCAGGCGCTGGCGTTGTTGGCTGTACATGATGTACTGGCAGCTATGCGTACGCTCCAGACGCACCAATTGCATAAGGAGGCCTACCTCCTTGCGAGGGTCAGGTGAGTTACGAACTGCTGCTCAAAGTTCGTGTTTAGTGTATATTCAATGCCCGATTTCATGGTAGTCACAGTATTGTACTGATACTTATGCTGATGATAGATTTATTCACGATGTTACACCTTAATAAATCAATATCCGTTCTTCCAGTTGTGTATGGGTGATCTTTCGAGAAATAGCATATTCTCGCAGCTAGTCTTGAAGTGTTCGCTCAATATAAGAAAGATAGTGAATGCTTGTCTATAAGTTAGAAAAGAGGGAATGTTTTAAGAGATTCGCGATTTATACTCATGATTAATAACTAACGGGACTTATCACGTATGTTTTTATATAATAAAGTTATTATTTTATATAATTATGTCTGCCCCTGACCATGGTTGCTGCAACGTACTCGAAACGTCGGGTTAATAAAGGTAACTTTATTATATAAAAACATACGCGATAAGTACCGTTAGTTATTAATCAACAGGGAATGTGCAGCATTGTTTACTGACTTGGTGTTCCGTATTCGCAGGCAAATGGACAGCGTGGCGAAGGACGCGCTGCGGCTGTGGGCGGACTTCCATCTGGAGAGCGGCGCACTGCCACAGGCGGCGCTTTGGTCAGTCCATGCTTACTTACTACTTGTTACACACACTGACGGTTATACACACAATTCCTATATGTTCAACTGCTATTTGTACTAGTTGAGCAAACTGGACTATTAATGCGTAGTTTGTTCAAATACTTTTGGGCTGTAAATTGCAGTTCGTTTAATCATCAAATCACAAATATATACGAAAGTGTTCCAGTTTGGTCAACGAGTTGGACGTATTGTAGTAGTCCAACTCTGGGCTGCTAAAAAATAATAAAAGATTACTCACTATCACATCACTAAAACGCATGTACAAAGTAATGTTGGTAAGATTAAGACGGCAATTTGGTGATGAAAACTTGGACGTCAATAAAATATCGATAGGTTAGCAACGTGTCACCTAAACTCTACATCATGCCAAAAGAGACAAACCAAATATAAGCTAACGGTTCCTTATCCTTTCCTATTCCTTACAGTACGGTAGCGCTAGGCGACGTGGGTGCGGCGGCAGCTTTACTCAGCCGCTGCTCCGGGGAAAAGGAACTACGAGTGGCTCAACACCTGGCTCAAAGGAGTGGCAGAAGCGCTCTCCTGCAGCACATCACCACCAAGACCCAAGATAATGAGGAAAAAGATCTACCACCACTTCCTACCAGGGCAGACCTCGAGCTTCAGCAGGCTGACAAGTGAGGGCGCTAGCAGTCATTTAGGAGGTGGTGAAGTTTAGACAGGCTGTGTCTTAATAGGTTATGGAGTATCGTGATGTTAATAGGTTTACTTATTGCTAAGGATTGAGAATGCTTTGCAAAAATGCTGTGTGCGTTACCCCAGCCAGAAAAAGTCAAAAATCGTCATTCAAGTGCAATAGATTTTTAGATATAATTTTAGAAGGATACTAATAAAACTTCAGTACCATTTATAGGCAGTAATTACCTATATAATAACATTTTATGTAGTGTAAATTACATGTAACTTCTGTCTATATTCAGGTCTCGTCAGAATACAGTAAATTAACATATCACAGAGTGGTATAGCGCTAAATTAAAAAGTTGATGAGTTTAAATACTACTACAAAAATAATACATAAGAATGTTAATTCTGTGTATGTATGTAATTTTATTAATGTTCATTTCTTCCGCTATTGCAATTCTGTCAGATGCTCTCTAGTATTTAACGAAAATAATTTGTGTATTTTATTATAAGTACAAGGAAATCTGTGCCATGCTGAACATACCATGTTAATCTGTTTAAACAGTGGCACAAATATTAGATAGTAATTTACCTTGATATCCAGTTGTATCCCTTTTTGATATTTCATGATAACTAAAACAGGAACAGGAAAATAGAAATTATTTGTTATTTTAGGTACCACCGTAGTGTATTTTTTTTAATAAATACGAATATCTAAAGTCAGAATATGTTAACATATTCTGTAATTGCACTTTAGCATATTTTTTTTTATTTTTGTAAAACTAAACAGTAAATGAAAAAAAATGTATTGAAAAAAGAGAAAGCATGCTAACTAGAACTGTTTTAAGCAACTGCGTTTACATAATGTATAAATAACCTGCCTTTTTAAGTTTGTTTTTTAAACCTTATAAATAAAAGTACCTTTTTAAATATTATGGTCGTTGTTTTAATGAGTCGTTGATAACATTATCGAATTGACCATCATCAGGATTTTGGGCTCTATATCTCATTTAGTTCGAAGCCTAATGATATACCTATGAATTACACGACATACATAATACATATATTGACGCCTCTACGTTCCCAACAGGATAGGCCGAAACAATTGATCGCAACCTGGAACGATCATGTCAAATCTTTCTTGCTTCACTTATACCCATTAACCTTCTCATACATGCTCTTCTGTTTTTACACTACGTACACCTTGAAAAGAATAAAGTATACGAGTATTAAAAAATGTATATTATAAGTGAGGAGGTAGCTATAGAATCACTATCACCGCAGTTTCAGAAACCTTTGACTACTCCAGAATTACTACCTTCGCAATTACGGAGATGGAAACCTGAACCTCTGACTACCCCGCAAATGTTAATGGTCGTGAACGCGTTAGTGTTTTTGTCTTGCCTTATATAGTGTATCCTTGAATATGTACCGACTTATGTATCTCTGATGTCTACCTACCCTCCACGAACTAACGCCTTCATCCTTCAACTTTTTTTTCTTTATTAAGCCATTTTCACCACTAAGGTTATGTCGGCTGAAGTACAAACACTGATGCCACGGCGTTTGAACTTCTTGTTATTTCATCGCCATGGTTACACCAACGCCGCCAGCCGCTACCACCGAAGAAAAATTAAATCGAAGCTCCAATTCTTCTCTTCCTTGTTCTTCGGTTCGTTCCAGTTGAGGATCCAAATCTTATCCCAAAGCGAACATATTTAGCCAGTTTGGCATCACAATTGACTAAATATTCTGCCGAAAATAATTATTTGTATTTTCAACTTTCACTGAGCTGCTGACTTTGTTGAAGAACCATAGACGACTGATCCTCCAACTCAATTGACGCAAATTAGTCTTATGTTGTAAACGTAAATAAAAAAAGTGGATAAATCACAATAATTTTATTAATCTAGTGGACATTAGCTAGGTAATACTCTGAGTTGGTTGTGCGGCCAGCATTTGTTGCAGTTTGCGCTTGAGCCGATGGTTCTCTCTCAGTGCGTCGGCCAGTTGTTGGGACCTCACTATAGCGCTACCCACGCCCTCTGCCGACACTGCGCTTAAACGCTGCTCTAGAGCCTTGTTTTCGCGACGCAGTCTGTCTACCACCTGAGGAACGATATGGCAGTTCAAGGGATATAATCGTGTAATTGTAGATGTATAATTCATGTCTGTGTTCGAAGATAGAGATGAAGGATTACTATTTTTTCCAAAACAAACAATTGCTGGTAATGTATGCAAACCTTTCCATGTTGATAATAAAAAAATCTTCACGGTTGGTACAAACAAGTTTAACAAATGAAAGTAAAAAATAATCATGAATCTCTCTATCATCCTATCATATATCTATCTGATTCCAATATTGGCTAGTAAGCCCTAGGTCGAAGAAGAACTAACAAAACTCCAGAGAGTATTATATGTGACAGTAATAACATAATATATTGTTAAAATATTTGTATCATGCAGCTTGTAAGACATCAATTGAATTCAATTGCATTTCGCATTGTTGGTTCAACATAATATCAGCGTTGCGTTTGCCACCAAACGCAACACACCCACCTAACTTGGAACCTTTTTGCTGCGACAATAACATACACAAACTATACCTCCTAGTTTGTAAGTTTTATTTATAAACTTATTGTAACGTATATGTTTTTGTAGCTGTAAAAAAATCCTTTATTATTATCATTATTAATTACCTTCATCAATTGTTCCTTAGTAGGTTGCGACGTATCCGTGTTTTGTGGCGGCGACTCCGGCAGCCCCCTGTTCTGGTCGTGGATGCTCTGTCTACGTCGAGTGCGCTCGCTGTCGTGAAGCCTGGCACCAAGGGCCCTTTTCTCATGATTGAGTTCAGCCATCGCGGCTTCCATTTCTTGCAACCTCGCTTTGAGATCTCTGTTCTTCTGTCTACACTCCTCGAGTGCTGTGGTTAGTCGGCGGGACTTCTCTACCTCGGCGTCAAACGACATGCGGTCTACTACTATGGCGTGCAAATTCGCCCAGTCTGAGAATAATGATATCTTTATTGAGACATCCACATCAATTACATATTAATAGAATACAACAAAAGACAAACGCATTCACGACAATTAACCCTTGCGGGGAAGTAAGAGGTTTAAGTTTCCATTTGCGCAATTGCTAAGGTAGTAATTCTATGGCCACCTCGAAACCACATGTTGACCAGATAGTTAGTACTGAATGTGACAGGTGGTAAGCCATGTCGCCATTTTATAGCACTATTACCTGTTCGACGAACAGGTTGGTTTCCTCACGATGTTTTCCCTAACCGTAATAGAATACAAGTAGGTATATTTATGTAACATTTAGAAAGACTCATGTAAAACATACACACAATCATGTCCCTTGATTCCTTTTTGGATGGATAGAGCCTTTGAGACACGATAAAATGTCCTAGATCACTTTTTAGCTTGAATGTTCATTTGATGGGGTTGCAATGTTTTTGAAATATTGGTGACAGGTTGATAGGCCATTTCCCAATTGGCATCACAATTCTATGTACCTCAAGTAACTACGACATGCCGGGAAGAACAGCACCTTTAACAAAACTGTTGCTATTCGGCATTGAGTTAGGACACAAGTGACAACTTACGTGAGATTCCTTACTTATCCTTTATTTGCCTCTTACAACAGCCGGGGAGAAAGGTACTAAGTATTCTAATTACTACCTTATTTATCCTATATTCAAATAAATAAATAATTATTTATATATAATTATTTACCATAAATTTCGGAGATTGGCATTCAAGCCTGACTACCCCGCCATAATAAAAAAGGGAGTGTGTATACACAAGTCGTGAAGCATATATATGTATGTATGTATTATCCCATATTTTCCTCCCACAACAGCCCGGACGAGTAGCACTTCATTCTATTAAATATTAGCCCAAACCACATTTTTAATCCACCAACGTCTTACCTTCATCCGTATTAAGCGCCACATCCTTCCCTGGGGGTCTCATCTCCGTTAACTTCGCTTGCAGCTCCGACTTCTCTCGCTTGAGCTTGTCACAGAGCGCCTCTCTCTCCCTTAGGTACTCGGCACACGTGTCGCATTCTTCATCCAGCTCTTGGCACTGCGTCCGCAGCTGATCTACCTCCGCGCGGAGGGCGGCCGCTTGCGGACAGCACGCTCCGCACTCTTCCGGCACGGCGCGCTCCACCGACACGCGCGCTGGGCAATAGATAGATAGATAATAGTAGGGGCCGGCCTAATAAGACATATAACAGTCAGATAGACGCTATATTGTAAAAAGGTGACGTTAGGAGTACCTATAACCGCCGAGAGTGTATGAGCAGATGTATGAGTGTCAATGAAGCGAAAGTGGTCTGCCAGGATCGGGACAAATGGGGATCCGTGATCTCTGCCTACCCCTCTACAGGGAATCAGGCGTGATGTGTATGTATGTATAATAGTACATACTCGTACACATCGTACATATGCCAGAGAACTAAAGTAACTGACATTATGAAAAGAATTAGCACGCTGAAGTGGAGTTGGGCAGCTCACGTATGCAGAAGGACTGATGGTCGCTGGAGCAAAAAAGTCCAAGAGTGGAAACCGTGTCTCAGTAAACGTAGTGTGGGGCGCTCCCAAGTAAGGTGGGAAGACGACCTGCGCAGGTTGGCCGGCATAGAATGGATGCGGACGGCCACTGACAGGGAGAAGTGGCCTCATTTGGAGGAGGCATATGGCCAACAGTGGATTACTACAGGCTGACGAAGACTCGTACACTCATTCACGTTCTTTTAATGTCTTTCGGAGAAAACCTTTGAGACTACAATCTTCTCGGTCACTTTTAGTATCCACGTTGACGTAGTGATAAAATAAATTATTCATAAAAGATTCATAGAAATATAACGCATGCAATCAACGACCAGACTAGAAAGCAAATGAGCAGTGTTATTATTAATTTTTCAGTTTCGGGTGGTTAACTGTTCACGCAATGAAGGTTCAATCAATATTGTATTTATGCTCTTCGGATAAAGAAAGGTGTCAAATGCACAATTACAAATAGGCTAAACTATATAGAAGTGAATTCAATCCCCGTAGCCGTAGCTTATAGATCATTCAAGGAAGCAATCGATAGTTACGATATTTATCCTATTCCACTGTGTAGTAGAAGCTGGACTAGAGATGTGATCGACAATTAAACAAATACAAAGGCTTGTGTAAGCTTACCCTTAGGCGACTGCATCCCGCTGCGGTTCATGTCGTGTATCGAGTGGCGGCGCGAACGGGCTGCCTCGCTCAAGCTGCTGCGCCTGAAAAACAAGTGCGTTTTACTCTGTAAAAGAATATTTGACAAAAGAGTACTGATGTACTTATCGTATTTTAATTTGTTATATATTATTTTTATATACATATACTATCGGTGACATTTTTATTAGTATTATTTTATTTTTGACATTTTCGTTTTATTTTTATATATGACGATCATTGTAACCTTTGGAATGTATTAATTGTAATTTATTTTTATGTCACATTGCTACAGAGAAATAAATAAATCTAATCTAATCAAGACAAATTAGTTACAGATACGGTACAAATGATATCATACATGACAGTTCACACTTGCTCGAGAGATTATCTGTCAGAGGTTTTATGGTCTATCTAAAAAGCGGAGTTAGTGATACTAGGGCCATTTCAGAGAGACATTTAAACCAGAAAATCAGAACTTACAGTGAGGTGGTTGCGTCGATTTCACTGGCGCTGATTATTAGGTAATATCTAAAACTGGTGTTGTAATGAATAAATAGGTTTCTTCAAGGTTTACTACGTTATATGTATTGGAATTATCAACTTTTTTCTTGCGAATAAGTAACTCATAATAATATTTCTCACAAACGTTTTTAAACGGTTCTCGAATGGCGGCCACGTCTCGGTAAACGTAGTGTAGTAAGACTTGCGTTATGGGTACTACTCAACTCATAAAATCGATGTTATATACAAGTTGTAGTATGTCTTCGTGTGTTTTGTAGTTGTGAAATAAATCTTTTAATTATTATTATAAACTGGGGGTAAGTCGTCTATGGTTCGTCTACAAAGTCAGCAGCTCAGTGAAAGTTGAAAATACAAATAATTATTTTCGGCAGAATATTTTGTGAATTGTGATGCCGAACTGGCTAAATATGTTCGCTTTGCGATTATATTTGGATCCTCAACTGGAACGAACCGAAGAACTAGGAAAAGAAGAATTGGAGCTTCGACTTCGTTTTTTTTCTGTTGTAGCGGCTGGCGCTGTTGGCGTAACCATGGCGACGGAATAACAAGTGCAAACGCTGTGGCATCAGTGTTTGTACTTGAGCCGACATAACCTTAGTGGTGAATGGCTTATTAAAAAATAAACAAAAACTAGGGGTACATTGCACTATGTTCTATGTACATTTGTGTTATGCACCATTAGTATAAAAGTACAAGGCGATATATTCATTTACCTGGAAGCGGAGTGGCGGCGCGGGGAAGTGCGGGCGGAGGGCGGGTCCTGGAACAGCTCGCGAACGTCCGACGCCGAGATAAACACCTCCTCTATACCACGCGGACTCTGCACACACACAAACATATCGCTGCTTTAAAACTAAACTGAAGTAACTCAAAAAACAAGTTGTTTTATAATATAGTTGATATATTTTTGACATTAAATTGCATATAATTTAAAAAAATGATTAAATATAAATATTTTTTTTTATCTTTTTATTAACTTCAATATGTTATATGTACTTATTATTTAATCTTTTTGAGATAAAATGTTTTTCGAGTTTCTTCAGTTTAGTTTTAAAGCAGCGATATATGGTTCTAACATAAGATCAGCGCCGTGATTGTACTTCAATCATTGTATATATGCTGAGCTGGGACCATTTTACTGGGCAATGACATGCACATGTAGGATTTAATAACTTACTTCTATAAACTTCTTTTCTCTTTTATTAATTTCCTGTCTGTGTATGTCAATTTGTTTCTATGAATAAAGCTTATTATTATATACATTCACGACCTTTAATCCCTTTCGGAGTGGACAGAACGTCAGAGATATAATATCTCCTAGATCACTTTCCTTCTAGCAATGAATAATGGGGTTGAGATGTCACATGGATAATTGGTGACAGATGGGTAACCCAACGCTTATTATCCTTTGAAACATAGTCCCTTAGTCGCCTCTTAAGACATGTCATTAGGCCAGCTAGTTAGCATTCTTTTAACGTCCCAGTTTCGGGACTTGCATGCACAGATCACAGGTTAATCACAATGTGATACACAATGTAACGATACCTAAATGCTTCATCTTAATAACAAGAATGTTGAATCACTACATAGTATAAAACAAAGTCGCTTTTTCAGTCCCTATGTCCCTTTGTATGCTTAAATCTTTGAAACTACGCAACGGATTTTGATGCGGTTTTTTTAATAGATAAGAGTGATTCAAGAGGAAGGTTTATATGTATAATAACATCCGTTTAATAGCGGAGTAGGCTATATATTTTATACCCGTGCGAAGCCGGAGCGGGTCACTATAGGCTATTCGCGTTAAGTAAATAGTGACGTCATGATAATCAGAGGTTAAACTGGTCAATGAGACGTGAGTAAATGAGAAAACAAGTCACATTCACCAATTCCAGACAACCGTTGTCACGTCTCATTGGTCAAATCGTGGGGACATTATGACGTCACTATTTTCTTAACGCGAATAGCATATAGTAATATTCTAAAACCCTCTCACCTGTACAGCTTGATTGGTGTCGGCCTGGAATCGAGCCGAGTCGCCGCAACCGCTTGCCACTTTCTATAACACATTTGCATGCAAGATAAATTGGAAGTAATTTGTACGTGTACATGTATACATGTTGACGACCTCCGTGGCGCGATCGGTTAGACACCTGAACGCTAATCGTGAGGTTCCGGGTTCGATTCCCGGTGGAGGCAGAGTTAAGAACTACGCTTTTCTTCTGCTTTCCAGTCTGGTCGTTGATTATATATGCTATATATGTATTTATCTATATATAATAAGTATATATATCTTAAATATACATTGACTAGTACCCTTAACACAAGTCTTAAATGTACTTACCAAGGGGCTAGTTCAATTGGTGTAATAATGTCCATATATTATTATTATTATGTTCACGACTATGAACCTCTGCAAGATGGTTAGTTATACTAGGGGCATCTCTGTATATTAAGTATATTTTATTTGCTGTTCGGAGAACAGATAGGTTTCCTCACGATGTTTTCTCTTACCGTAGTATACGGTGTATTTCGCAAATGTATGTTTAGAGCGAAAATGTACAGAGATTTACAGAAATTTTCATTTCCATTGCTACATCCTCTGAGGTTTTGAACACTATACTTACATATTAGCTGAGACGGAATCTTTTTTACATTACAATACACAGAAGAAGTACTTGTATGTTTGTCTTCAAATCTGTGTTACACAAAGGCGTAACTTTGGGGAGGCCTACGTCCAGCAGTAGACTGACATAGGCTGATTGATTGATTGAATAATATTTTGGACACTACACCAATTGAGCAAGCCCCCTGGTGAGTTCAATTAAGACTTGCGTTATGGGTACTACTCAACTCATAAAATCGATGTTATATACTCGTAGTTGTATTTTATCTTCGCGTGTATTTTTGTCGTTGTGATAGCCACGAACCAAATATAAAGAGGACCCAGCGTAAGCAGCGGTCCCCGTTACGCGGTGCGGAGTCCAAATGGAGTGTTTTAATTGGTGCGGAGTCTAAAAATGTGTAGTAGAAAGAAGATACCTAATTTGATTGGCCAATGCCGTGTTCTGATTGGTTGTAATATCTCCCCTCCATCTGGCGTACCTCGTTTCACCCCGCATAATGCCACGCTAGTTTCCATACAAATATTGCGTAAAGCCCACTCCTCTTATTAATTACTCCATGGTAATAGCTTACCTGAGCACTAAGCTCCAGCCTGGCTTGATCTAATGCCTGTTGCAAGATGGCGCATTCGGCACGCAAGGTGGCCGCCACCGCTTCGCTCTGCTGTAAGGCCTGGTCGCTTGCGTCCTTTTGCTTCTGCAGTCTGAAACAGCAGCAACGCATATCATATATTTCGGTTTATGATTCTAAGTGTCATACATACATATGCATATTCACGTGCTTCAATCCCTTTCGGGTTGAACCTCGAAGATTTAGTACCTCCTAGGTCACTTTTTAGTATTAATATTGGCATTGTGGTGTTATATGGAACATTGGTGACAAGTCGTTAGCACATCGCGATACGACTTCCGTCGCGCGATCGGTTAAACCACCTGAATGCTATTCGAAAAGTCCCGATTTCGATTACCGGTGGAAGCTGAGTTAATAACTACGCTTTTCTTTTACTTTCCAGTCTGATACGATGAAACATACGTTTACTAGTACTCCTAACACAAGTAAAAATGTACTTAGCAAGGGACTAGTTCAATTGGTGTAATAGTTACCTAAATATTATTATTATAAAAAAATATATTATAATAAGCGTGTATTAGGTACCCGTAAAGATAAATACCTGTTAATGATGCCTGTCTGGATATGCGCCGTCTTCTCGTGCGTCTTAACGTTGAGCCGGAGGGTGGCGAGCGCCTCGTTTGCTCCGCGAGCCTCTTCCTCCGCCGCCTGCAGTTTCTCCCGCACCAGCGCCATCTGCCGCCGCGCCTCTTCCAACTCTTCTTCGACTCCCTTCCTCTCTTTAAGAAGAACTTCGTTGCATTGCTTCAGTTGTTCAAACCTAAGTTTGCTCTCTTCCAACTCGACTTTTGCAACTCTGTTCTCTTCTTGAAGAATCTTGTTGTGTTCTTCGAGCCTAGTAAGGTTGGATTTAGCGGCGGCTATATCGAGTTCTAACTTATTCTTTTCATCCAATATCGTGTTGTTACACTCGGAGAGATCGTTCAAAATCTGTTTCGCACTCGCCAACTCTAACGACATGGTTTCTTTTTCTTTTGCTATTTTATTGCTCTCTTCTGTTAACCTTTCAAGCGATTCATTCGATTGCTGCACTTTGGATTCAAGTTCTTTTTTCTCTTTCAGGAGAATTTCGTTGGATTGTTTCAATTTGAGAACACTATCTATGGTCCTCTCCACTTGGGGCTGCTTGTTGTCGTTTTCTTCAAGCACTTTGTAAATATATTCAAGGTGAGTGAGCTTCTCCCGCAGAGCCGCGATATGTTCGTCTCTCAGCTGCAGCTGCCGGAGCGCAGCTTCATTGCTCATCTGCACCATCGTTTTGAGGTCGTAGTGCGCGCCGTTGTCTTGCACCAGCCCTGAGCCCCGCAGTGCTTCAACGGCTTCCGTCTGCTGTCGCTCGAGCAACAGCAGATGTCTCGTAACTGCGTCACTGATTTGGTGCAATCGATCTTTCTGTTCCCGCAGAAGGTCTATTTCTTGCGCATTTTCTTCGAGATCAAGTTTTAATTTGATAATTTGGGCAGTCGCCTCCTCGGCCCTTCGCTCCAAAGCGATCGTCTTCTGTTCCAGCATCACACGTACAGCGTTGCGGTCGGCCATCAACGCGACGAAGGCATCGGTCGTTCGTAAATTCAATTCTTCGTCTATCTTCATGATGGCCCGCTCGAACTGCTCTTCGCTGACGTTATCTACTTCTAAGTGCACTTTCTCTTGGAGCGCTGTCACGGTGTCCTTATATGGCAGCAACGCGTCGACAGCGTGAAGCGCCTCGTCCCTCTGCGCCGCGATCTCTCCGATGTCCTGCTGCAGGCGCGCCCTCTCTTCGTCGGCGTCCTTGAGGCGGTTGCGCAGGTTCTGCACCTCGTTGGCGTGGCGCTGCGTGAGCTCCGTGTGCAGCATGCGCATGGCGTCCACGACGGCCAGGTTCTTGTCCAAGTTCTCCTTGTCGGCGCCCGTGTGCTGCGCGAGGAAGTCGAAGCACTCGGCGTTGTCGTTGAGCCGCGCCCTGCTCACGTCCCTTAGGGGCCGCTGCTCCAGCTCCCTGCAGCGCTCCGTGGCGGCGTCCAGCTTGTCCTTCAGTTCGTCCGCCTCCGTCACGCTTTCCATTATCTGAGTGGATAGCGTGTCGTTTTCCTGTCGCAGCAGCTGAATTTCCTCCAGCAGTTTTTGTCGCTGCTTCTCTTTCGACCGCAGGCTCTCCATCGTTACATGCATTTCCGAAACTGCAGATTGTAATTTAATTAACTCTTCCTTGAGTTGTAAACACTGCTCGCAAAACTTGGCGGAAACATTGGCCTGCAGGGGCGAAGACGGAGAGATGGTGTCGTCCGCGTCCAACATGAGCATGTTTCCGTCGAGGGTGGATTCCTCGGTGAGCCCTTGCAGCATGGTGGAGTTGGCCGTGGCCTCTGCACTGGGCGCCACCATGAGCACTTGCATCAAGTCCTCCAGTCCGCTGCGCAGGTTCTGCAAGCCGCCCTGGAAGGCCGAGTGCAGGCGGCAGTGGTGGTGCTGCAGCGCCACGACCCTCGAGGTGAGCATCCTGGCCTCGGCGCGCGCCGTGGCGCTCAGCGGGGGCGCCGCGTCCTCCCCCTGCTGCGGCAGCGGTATCTGGTCGTGCATGAGGTCCAGCACTCGGCTGCAGCACAGGCTCATGAGCGTCTTGGGCGTGCGCTCGCCCTTGGAGAGGCTCTTCTTGAGCGCCGCCAGGTGGCCGCTGATCGTGTCCAGCTCGCGCATGGACGGCTCCTTCTGGTCCTCGATGCGCATCAGGTGGTTGCGCAGGTAGGCGTTCTCCGCAGCCAGCGCGGCCATCTTGCCCAGCGTCTCCGTTCGCCCAGACGATTGGTTATCCAGGGAGTGCAATTCTCTTTCCGAGAGCAGTGGCCCCGGCCAAGAGAACGTGTCCTCGCTGAGCACCTCCAGACTGGAGACGTCGCTCTTGTCGCCGGCCGCGCGCTCCAGCTGGCCCAGCCGCTCCACGGTGGCCTTGAGGTAGGCCTCCACCCTGTCGAGCAGCTGGATCACGTCGTCGCCATCCGAGTCGACGACCGTAGGCTCGCTGCTCAGTGACAGAATTCTTTTCAATTGTTTTGAGATCTCTTTTATAATATTTTCAAAGATCTCACTTTTTCGTTTTAAGTCTTCAGTATCTTTAAGGGCCTTATGAATATTTTCGGTTGACGATATCTTTTCCGCCACCAATGCAGCTTTCTCTTTTAGAAGTATTTCTATTCTAGTGACTATGTCACTCTCTTCCCCACTGCATAAAGCAGAGGCAACGGCTTTGATCTTTTCAGCCAAACCATCTTTCTCTTCAGTAAGTCGCTCTGTCCTCATTAGTAACACCGCGTTGTTATCTTCTAAATTTTGCGCTCTGTCTATTGTCTCACGCATCAATTTAATTTCGGACACCAATTTTTCCTTTTCTTTACTTAAACGGTCTATCACAGTTAAACTGTCGTTCTCAGATTTATCTAGGGATTCGGTACCAAGATGACTTTCGTACCTAATGATTTCTTTTTCTTCTGATATGATATTGCTATGATTCTGTACACTTGTGTCCGCCGTTTGACTACTAAATAATTTACTCAACATTTCCGTCACAGTTTGCGAATCATTCTTTTCATCTTCAGATTGTTGGTCGGACATGGTGTTATAAATAGAGTTGTTTTTGACCACACCACTTCTCAATTTGTCAATATTTTCTGCCAGTAGTTTATTTTCTCTGTCCAAGTGATCTCTCTCTTCAGAAAGCTCAGCCAATCTCAGCTTGAGATTTATTTTCTCGTCCTTTACTTGTTGCAGTTCGTCCAACGTTTCGCTCAAGTCATTTATCTTCGTCTTCAGTCTTTGTCTCTCAGCAATGAGTTCTTCAATATGGCACACTACACTGACTCCATCGCCTGCACTAATGTGGGCTTCTTCCAGGATTTCTGCAACACTGTGCAGTTCATTTTCTAAAAGAGATTTCTCTTCGCTAGTCTGCTGCAGACGGGCTTTCAAAATGGCACATTCATTTTCTAAACTGAAAGTTTTATCAACCGTTTCCATTATAAAACTAATGTTTTGTGCTAGACTAATCTTTTCTTCGACGAGTTTCTCTATGCGGCACTCCAGGAGCACGTTCTGCTCTTCTAAGAAGCGTAGTTTTTCCAAAGCCTCATCCATATATTTCCTTTCATTGCCCATTTTCTGAACCTGTTCTTCATAACGCTCTAGTTTTGATTTGAGACAAGTATACTCTTCTTCAAAAGTAGACTTTTCTTCTCGTATTTTATCAAGTTCATCGCTTAAGTCTGTTTTTTCTTCTGATAAACGTCCAACTAATTTTGTTAGCTCCATATTTTGTTGTTGTGTAAGTCGGTTTTTGAGAAGAGCTTCGGTCACTACTTTCAATTCGGTGGTTATGATATATTCCACATCTTGTTGATCAAGCGAACTATCATATTGACTAGTATCTGTTTCTATACGAATGCTTTCCCGTATGGTTGCACTCATAGCCTTAATATCGTTTGCGAACTTTAGTTTTTGCTGTTTTAGTCTGTCCACAAAAGCCGTTAACTTTTCATTTTCTTCCTTCACGTGTCGTAAGTTTTCTAGATTTTCTTTTGCAGCTCTGAGTTCGCCTTCTAGCTGTTCATTTTCAAAACTAACTCGTTGCAGGCTCTCTTTTTGGAATGTTAATTCTTTAGTCAGTCTCTCTTTGTCTGCTGCGAATGTTTCCAACTGTTTAATCAGCTCTTGGTTTTGTACCTCTAGACAGCAAAGCTTTTGCAAGTCCTTTTGAACCAGTTCAAGTTCGTTTAGTTCTTTGGCTAATTTAGCATTATCACTGGACAGTTGGTTAATTGTAAATTTCAGATTCACAATTTCTTCGTCTTTACCCTCATGTATTGCTAAAGCGTCTTTCAGAAGAGTGATTTGTTTCTGAAGTTTGTCTTTTTCTTCTGTAACTGCCTGGAAACTTGCCATGAGATTGGCAATTTCTGTTTCCTTGGAAGATAATTTTTCGCGAACTTCATTTAGCATTTTGATTTCTCCAACTAGTGATTCTTTTTCTTTTAGAATAACTTCTGATTTACTACTTAAATTCTCTATGGTTTCCTCTTTGACGCTGAGCGTTGATTTCAATTTGTCCAGCACCTGATCGAACCTCACCACACAGTCATCTAAACTAGAAACAGGATCAAAACGACTAATCATTGCAGATTCGTCATTTATAATCGCGTATATCGATTTCAAAACATTATTAAAATACTCCTCATAATTACTGACTTTCTGTTTATAAGAAGTCATAACTAAGCGATCTTCAACACTCTTCTCATTCAGTTCTTTCAGCGCAACAGTTTGTTTCTTGAGTGGAGACAGTCTTCTGAGCAGTTTCTCGATGCGTGCGTTATGGCTGCTGATCGTGCTCTCTGTATGCATGAGGGACTCTGTCGTGTTCTTCCGAATAGCAAGCACTAATTGCGCGTATCCATCTAGCTCGTTGTGGGCGCTGGCCAGGCTTTCTTTGAGAGTCCGCACCATGGTTTCATGCACCTCTGTGGAGCCTCGCAGCATAGCAGCCTCTGCTTGGAGGGCGCTCAACGCATTCCTCAGCTCTTGGTTATCTGTCTCCAGCTCCATTATTCTTGATTCGGACTGCTTTGAGATTACTGTATCCGTCTGCACAGGTACAACAGCTTGAGAACAGATTGGCATCTCCTCGCTGTTAACTGTAATTGATAAATTAAGTAATCATAAATTTATTTACTCAACTCAAGTATATATAACTCATATGGTTATATATACTTAACAAAAAAGTGTTGACAGAACCTCGAAGATATATTATTTCCCAGGTTACTTTAGCATGAATATTGGGGTTGCGATGTCATAATGGTACATTGATGACAGGTTGCTATTCTATCTATACTAATATTATAAAGCTGAAGAGTTTGTTTGTTTGAACAAATTAATCTCAGGAATTACTGGTTCGAATTCAAAAAATCTTTTTGTGTTACAGAGACCATTTATTGAGGAAGGCTTTAGGATATATAACATCACCCTGATACTAATAGGAGCGATGAATATAATATAAAAATCAAATTATAATTACAGTGCCATCTATGTCTCATATAATGAAAACTTCTGAAAAAATTTAAATGTTGCAAATTATTGTACATTGCATGTAATTCATATTTACCAGTAGGTGTATCCCGTTGTTCCTGCAGGAGGGACAGTAGCTCGGCCTCTCTGCGCTGCGCCTGCGTCCGCACCATCTGCAGACTCACCTCCAGCTCAACCAGACGTCTATCCTGCTCCGCGCACTTCTCTTCAAGACGTGCCTGATACAAATAATAACTTTATTTTTGTACGCGTTCACGACCATTAACCCTTACGGGATAGTCGGAGGTTCAGGTGTCCATCTCCGCAATTGCGAAGGTAGTAATTCTATGGCCACCTGGAACCCACGTGTTGACCAGATAGTCAGTACTCAATGTGATAGGTAGTCAGCCATGTCGCCATTTAGAAGCACTTCTACTACCTGTTCTGGGAACAGGTAGGTTTCCGCACGATATTTTTCCCTCACCGTAGTATTCGACGTATTTCGTAAATGTATTTTTATTATATAAATAAATAATATTTAGAACACTATTACACCAATTGAACTAGCCCCTTGGAAAGTTCATTTAAGACTTGTGTTAAGGGTTAGTCAACGTATGTTTAAGAAATATATACTTATTGTATATAGTTAAATATATGTAGGATCCACTGCGTTCTACCGGAAAAGAGGAAGCTTCCTACTTGGCAGTTGTTCGTTCAGACTAAAATACGAACGTTTCATGTTATTTGTGTTTATAAATTATTTGGAATAAATATAATGATGTTTCAATCTGGCGGATATGTTAAATTCAATGAAAATCATTTTTATATGCTTACTTCATTTGAAAATATTACTTTTTTTGTAAACCTAATCATTTGCAACTTTTCCAACTGTACAGAAAATTAACAAATAAGAACCCATTACACACCGATATGAAGTAATATATAAATAAAAACTAGATTCTATGTTGTTAGAAAGAAAGAATTAAAAGACGTTATCCAAGCATAAGCATTACCACGAGAGACCAAGACATTACCTTCTCGGCCTTCATCGTCTCCATCTCCTGGTCCTTCTCTTGCTTGATGGAGAGGCAGCGAGCTTCTAACTCTTCCACTGCCACCTGCTTCTTCTGCAACTCTTCCTTCAGCTCATTCTGCGACCATTTAAATACCGTCATATAACAGTCTAAATAATAATAGTAGTCGTAGTAGTAGTGTAGTTGTAAGTAGTATAATAATAGTAGTAAATAATAATAGTCAGTTTAAATAAGACATATAACAGTCAGATAGACTCTATATAAGGGTGTCGTTAGGAGTACCTATAACCGCTGAGTGTGTATGAGAAGATGTATGAGTGGCAATGAAGCGAAAGTGGTCTGCCAGGCTCGGAACAAATGAGGATCCGTGATCTCTGCGTAATCCTCTACAGGGAATCAGGCGTGGTGTGTATGTATTGAATGTCCCAAGTGGTATGCACGTTATGTCCAGCGCTTTGCGGCAAGAAAGTCGTCTTACGTAATCAAGCGTGATGTGTATGTATGTATGTTAAAAACCAAGTACAAAAAAACGAAATAACTAAAGCTACATTGATCTATGCGCTCGTGTGTATACGTACATCAATAATGAGAGTAGACTTTGTAAGTACACACAAACATACACATCACGCCTGATTCCCTGTAGGGGGTACACAGAGATTACGGATTCTCATTTCTCCCGATCCTGACAAACCACTTTCGCTTCATTAGCCTCATACACAATCGGCGATAATAGATACTTCTAACGTCATCCTTTTTAATATGGCGTATATCTGACTGTCATACATTTATGTATTCTATAATATATTTTGTAAGTATGAAGATTAAGTAATGTATTGCTAATGAGGTATGATAGGAACCCGTGATACGAGTACGAAATAACGTTATATATGATCTGAAAGAAGATTATTAGAAACCAATGATATTGAATGAATGAATGAACGAATGGGTTCCATGTGAGTGTATGAAGAACTCTATGAATGAATGAATGAACGTATGGGCGCAACGTGAGCGTATGATTCCAAAACCAGTCAACGTGACCCTTCGCTTGGTACCTTTTGTTCCTCGAGCCGTGCCATCTGCTGGTCCTTGGCAGCCGCCTGTGTCGCCATTTGTACCATCTGCTCTTCCATTTGGGCTACCACTGAGGTGTTCTTCTCCAACTTCTGCAGCAGTTCCTCCTACCAGGGCCAATGGTGCGTTAGATACTTACTCCTATACATGTACTATATGATTTGTACTTGTGACGGAGCAGACAGGGGTTCATGTATTCGAAACTGTAGAGTTAGTACGATCCCACATGTTCACCAGATAATCAGAATGACCCACTAGTATTTTAGTATTTAGGAGTGGTTACGTAACGTTATTAACAGAAGAGCATGCATGAACAGATTAATAGATATGAGTTAGGCGAATGATTTCATATGATCTTACAACAAAACGAGACTTTTAGCTTTTAAGTAACAGCTACTTTTAGCGTATATGAAATTAACAAAGTAATTATGACTTTGCTGGCCGACGTTTCGGATATGTTCGGCCACTGTAAAACTTAAATGCCTTTAAAGTCCAATTTTCTTGTGAAGCGATTCTCTTAAAAGTATTAATCTCCTAATCTTTCAATGGGGCGAGGTCTGCGCCTATCCAGTTGGAAGTATTATGTTTCGACTCACTGCAGAGGGCGGATACATCTTCTCCCGGGCGGTGAACTCGGTGATCTCCCGCAGGTTGCGCTCGGCGACCAACGCCCTCTCGCGGAGAACGCACGGCGGCGTCGCCGGCTTACCTGCGTACATGAGACGAGATTCAATGTAAAGTCTTTAAGGCAACTTGTATGGTACGACAAAAAATATTAAAGCACCCCTGCCAGATAGACTGATGACCTGAAAAATATTGGTAGTGGCAGGATGAAAGCCACAGGTGATATCCAGTAGTGGCTGTTACGGGATGATTGATTATTGATTATATTAGTTAAATATACGTTTCCCACTACTTTTAACACGTATTAGATTGCTAAATATTATTATTAATAGAATGACATAACGGTGAACCTACATATTATTGATCAACGTCTATCGCTACTGAGGTGGTGTAAGGTACGGTTTAGGTATAAGATTTTGGTTAAATTAAAAAGTAGCATGCACTGTATACGACACGAATACATAATGTATACGTATACTTTCACGTCTTTTCGTCCTTTTCGGTGTAGACAGAACTTCTAAATCGTAATATCTCTTTGACCAATTTTAGTAATTTATTATCTTAAGTTAGGCTTTTATAATCGATTCGTATACTTACGGAAGCACCCGTGGTAAGGCGATTTGCATTCGCTATTCGGTTTATCAGGCGTCGTCTCCTCTTCGCTATCTGAAATAAATATTATAGGCAATTTACGTAGAAAAATAACCCAAGTATACAAGTATTGCGAATCGATACTGTGATGTTACTTTCCACTGTAAAAATATATTTTACGCGTAGCCATGTTCGTTTTCTTACAGAAGGATGGCAGAGATCGCGAATTGCCGTATTCACTGATCTTTGCAAACCAATCTTAACATTTCAAATCAAAATTCACAGGGAGAAAAAGCTTAAGAGGGTAAAAAAACACAAAAACTCCTTAGGAAAACAACAGCCTCTGGTAAATCCTATGATGATATATATGACAATGTCTGAACATGTTATGCGGATGAATGATAGCAGATTGACAAAAGGAATATATATGAGTGAAGTGGAAGGGTGGTTACGTAGGGGCTGGCCTAATAAGACATAAAACAGTCAGATAGACGCTATTTTGAAAAAAGGTGAAGTTAAGTGTACCTATAACCGCCGAGAGTGTATGAGAAGATGTATGTCAATGAAGCGAAAGTGGCCTGTCATGATCGGGACAAATGGGGATCCGTGATCTCTGCCTACCCCTCTACAGGGAATCAGGCGTGATGTGTATGTATGTATGTATGTATCAACCATATTTGGGCTTGTTCTACGTCGAAATATGGACATTAAGTAGCGTACAGCCTTAGTACCTACGTTACAAAATACACTCACCGATTTCTATGACCTCTTCCGTCAGAGAGGGCGCTGGCGGCGGCCGCGGCGTCTGCAGGGACGGCGCCTCCACCAACATGGAACTGCGGAAACAAACATGTGATATAATAATAGATACGACAATTATTGTCTTTGAATGATGGATATTCTAAGACCGTATGTAAGATTGCCGTCAGGTAATAAACGTAATAGAATACCAAATAAATGCTGAACAGTAATATTGTAGACGACTACTAAGGTGCTAGAGGTTAATAGAATCTATTGGGTGCTGGTTTGACGACCTGCCACCAATATGAATATCATTACGCAATAATCATGGTAAAAGTTACATTACATTATGTCTTAATTGTAAAAAAGATTAAGGATCTTGAACGTATATTAACTATTTTCATTAATATCTCAGAATTATATTGCAACTCTTTCACACGTGAAATATTCGGTTTCGACTACGACTATATACTGACTTGGATGGGGTAGGCCGCGTAGAACAAATACATATCAATTTGGAAACATTCTTCTCAAGGCGGGTGTACGCATCGTGAAGAATATTTGAGCATGAAGGTTAATGTGTGTGAGTGAAGCACGGGACATTTGTCAGTATCATTCCAGGTGGCGATTAATAGTCTCTGCCTATTCCCTTGGGGACGTAAAGACGAATATATGTATTTATATACTGACTTGTACTTCAAAGCAGGCGTTTTAAACGGCTCTTCTCGTATGGGCGATAACGCGACAGTCTCCGTTCGGGGCGCGCACCAAGTCTGGCGTCTATCGTGACGCGGCCGCGGGAGAGGCCCGCGCGCCACTCCGCTTACTATCTGCCGCCTTAGACGCTGCATCTGGCCACGGAGCTCGTTGTACTCGTGCTGGATAACAATAAATGTATGTTACAGTCGCTAAAAACATCGTGAGGAAACCTGCCTATCCCTCGGGATAAGTAATAGCCAGTGCCTATGTACGGCGATACGGTTCACTACCTATCACGTTGGGCGCTGTCTATCAAGTGAAACGCGGGCTTCAAGTGACCCAAATCTAACATGCCTTCGAAATTTCGGAGATGGGCACTCGAGCCTCTGACTACCCGCCATAATAAAAAAGGAAGTGTGTATACACAAGTCGTGAAGCGTATGTAAGTATGTATGTGTAAATATAAGTACTTAAAAATGAAAGCGTAGGTTAGGGTTGGCACTGTTATTTTGTTGGTATTTTAGACGTGCAGATTCGTGTTTTTATAATTGGTTAAACACTATAGTCGAATACAGTCAATTAGTCAGTATCAAAAGTTGTAGGTCATAACGTCATTCAACGCCAGACTGGCTAGAATGTACATGCAACAGAAACTTCATTTTTATAAAGCTAAAGCACACTTTGAAACCAAAACTGAATCAATACATAGAAAATGACCCCAACCACTATCCGTTTACTTTATACATATTTCACAAGTAAATACCCCTACTAAAATTAAGACAAGTTGTCAAGTTAACCCTACGAAACACGAAATAGATAGAAAAAGTATAATAGTTTATATATATTTAAGACAACTAATCATACAAGGGAAGATCCAGGGCAGGAGAAGGCCTGGTAGAAGAAGAATATCTTGACTGCGAAATGTACGCGATTGGTACAACAAAAGTACTAGATCGCTCTTCCGTGCGGCGGTGTCCAGATTGCAAATAGCCCTAATGATTGCCAACCTCCGGAAGGAGACGGCACCTTAAGAAGAAGATATATTTAGGCCAGGATATCTGCGTACCTCTATTTTCTTCTTGGTCTCGAGGATCTTGTGCAGCCGCGACAGCTCCTTGGTGAGCTTCTGGATGTTGGTGGCCTCCGTGTTCACCTCGTTCACCTCCGGCTTGTTGCGCACCGTCTTCGCCCGCATCGCGAACCTACGGTAATGAGTGAACGGAATGAGTGAACGAATGAATGAACGAAATGAGCGAATGAACGAACTGAATGATTGAGATCAAAGTGTTTATTTACAAAACGCCTCAAATATCGAATATTCAGTTATATAACACAACTTTGCATTGCGCGGAAAGTTTCTGGAGAGGTGTACATCAAGCTAGATTTTGCATTGTCTCATCAGTGCATTCTCGAAATAGTTGGATTAGTATTAATTAGTATCATTATACAGCAATATTATCAGGTAAATCGTAGGTTACGAGTGACTCCATCACACAACTTAGTTGCATTCTTATCTTCCATTTACGTCTACATATGTATGACTCTGATAGAAAGGTACATTGGTATATTGTTCGGTAATGAACCGTATCGCCGTGTACAAGCACTGACTATTACCTATCCCGAGGAATATGCAGGTTTCCTCACGATATTATCCCTCACCATTGGCGACTATAAATGATGTACGTAAATGAAAATCACATTTCAAATTTCATTCATTGTTACATTCGCCGGTATTCAAACCTAGAACCTCTAATAAGTCGGAGTAGTCTCACTAAGACCACTTGGCTACAGCCGTTTTACATATACATTCATGCCTTTCCATTTCAGTAAAAAATCGTGCCAATCGTGTGTACTAACTGCAACGTGGACAGCGTGTGCTCGTGGCCGGCCGGAGTCACTGCGCATATGATGCTGGTTTTAGCGTTGCCTCCTAAAGAGTTTTGCAGTAACCGCGTCAGCTTACTGTCTCTGTAGGACACGAACCTGTGAACGAAAGGACAGTGTTAGTAGTATACATAAATACATATATTCACGTCCTTTAATCACTTTCGGGGAGGACTGCACCTTGTGACATGAAAACATCTCCTTGGTAACTTATTAGCATGAAAACTGGGGTAACAATGTATTCCATAACTGTAGTAGTAGTATGTTGCAAAATTAAAAAGAAAAAAATACGTAAATAGCTTAAAATACATAACTAATAAAATAATAGCAAAACATTTATAACAGATACACTCACAGGGACAGCTTACATATAATGTTTTACACAGAGCGTATCTGTCAATGTGCTGTAATAGTTTATGATTAATAACTACCGGGACTTATCGCGTAAGTTTTCGCTGTAGTTATTAATCACGAGTGACAATCGCGAATCCCTTAAAACTACTAATTGAGCACTAAACTTACTTGCAATTAGGCTCAGTGAGCTGATGTATGACCTTAGCCAGCACGGAGAGGGATTGGTTGATGTGGCACCCCTCTAAGAAGCGAGCTCCTTTGGCCCCCGATTGGGAGGCGCGCTCAGACCCCGCCAGGTCTACCAAGTTGAGTTGGGACACGTGTACGCAGCCCTCCCCTCCGTCACCTCCCTCCTCTATGTGTTCACGTGACTCTATGGTCTGTGAAGAAAAGAGATTTGTCAGGATCCAGGTGGCGATTGATTAGTTTCGTCTCCGTTAGGAAGGTAGAGGCTTGAATGTATGTGTGTAAACAATAATAAAAAGTTGATAATTGGCATTACAATAGTAGAAAGATACTAAATAATATCATAAGTTATTTATATATAGGTATTAGAAGAAACATATTTATTTATCTTGATTCCAAATACAGATTTGCTAGTACTTACAAATCAATTAAACTATGATGGTTGTTTATGTTTACCGAAACTGTTATTATTAGCTCTAGCTTATGTAGAATTTGTTTGATTTCGGTGTATCAATTGAAGTCTATCGTTTGCTAGTACCCAATGTGACAGGTCAACTATTCTCATAACTATTTATCTACATAATGTAAAAAGAATAGTTACAATTTAAACTTAAATTACATGATCAATATCATATACTTCTATAATATTTTAGACAGTTTTCAACTTTAAACTTTATTATAAATATGGTCACATTTTGGGACATTAAGTTGTGTTGCCAGCATTTGCAAACTAAAATACATCCTTCTTTGGTGTGTATTTTTTCATAATTATCAAGTAGGTCAATATCAATACCCCTTATCTCTGATAGAGATAATGTAAAATTTAATTATAAAATTGTACACACGTAACACTAACCTCGCGTCCTTCAGATAATACAATATGTGAGGCAGGAAAATAAAATGCAAAAAGTAATTAGTTACAATAATTACCTATACAATCACAGAATGTTTATTTGAGCATTTTATGATGACGGTCACTTGATAGATAAACAAATAACTAAAACTATTTGATACAGTTTATACATTTTCTACTAAAATAAATTAATATTTCAATAGTCTGGTATACAAATGATATTAGTCAGTATATGCACAAAGTTACCCTATTGTTGTTGTAACTCACTATTTGAAATATGGAATGCGATCGACTGCTCTGCTCATTCATGTTGGTTGCAGCGCTTTGGCGGACATTTTCTCCCTGTAAACAAAATCAGAATCATACTATACTATAGATTCAGTGTTGGAACATGCAACATAGAAATATGCCATTGCATTCACTTGATCGTCTATATCCCATAAGCGTAGTTTTGTATAGAAGATCACTGCAAAGCTAAGTATTGTAATTAGACTATATATCACATAAATTTAATTTACATGAAGTAATACATCAAATTAATAGTACTAAATAAATAAAAATTAAATTAAACTAATAAATCTTAAAGCGAAATATATTTACAAATAAAATATATCTGTCAAATCACTGACAGTGGTAAGAAATGATTAGACTTATTCAAATAATGTCAAGACCAGGACAAAATGCTTTACCACCTCTCACATTAGGTGCTGAATATCTGTTTAATACATGGGTTTAACATGACCGAGTCAATAATCCCACAGATTTAAAATGGACACTTGAATTTCTGAGTTCCCTGCAAAGACTTTCAATGAAGTAACAGTATAGCCCGTAGTTTTGAGCATCAACAAATGAACCTCATTATCCCTTAAGGGTATTGTATTCCAAAAATAAATTCACGAACTGTCAAAAATCCGACATTTCTAGCGCAGCAGCGCTGAGTACATTGCGCGTTAGTGCTGTTTTTAGCGATTGGACAGAATATAAAATATAAAAAGGCGCGAATTTCAAAACATCGCGAAACGTTTATGGGAGTTTTATATTAATAATATAATTGATTTTTAAACTCAATAGTGTGCCGATTGCAAGACAATTTTTTTAATTGCTAAATAAAACGTACATTATCTATCTATCTAACATAAAATAAACATTGTGATGATTTATCGACAATCCAGACCGACTTCTTAGCAGATATTCTCTGTCGAACGTGACAGATAGTTTTGATCATGACGACGCGCCGCCGCGGCGTGTAAATTGCAGATAGTTATATCAATAAATATGTATCGTTTCCATATGATGCAACGTATAAACTGATATTCTCACCCAAATCCAGATGGTAATCAATCCAACACGAAATAAATTCAAGTTTTCCAGTGTTTGTAATGATGCTAGTACAGATTACATTATGTATGTATGTAGGTATGCAACTACCTAACCACTCATTTACTGACTCCGAAAGGTTAATAAATTTGTAAAACTTTGTTTTTAGATTATAATGCTTTTGAAATAAAATATGTTCTTCAACGAAAGATCGGCTGTAGTCATTTTTCATATGCGTAAGTATTATGATTACCTAGGTTAATTCAGTTCATTCACGGTAAAATTATATAAGTACCTATTCTACAAAACTTTTTACCATATTGTAGATATAGTAGTCATACAATTTATTAGTTACATTTACCCACACTACACATATTGAAATAAAATTGAGCTCATGAATTTAAGTGTAAACTCGTTACAATGCATAAAATCTAATTTTATTTTGCCCTAATACTGCTTGATTTTGCGACTAAATTTACAAACGGAATATGTACTAGGGTCACAGACTTTTATAGGCGGGCAGTCGTACGAAAAATGTAAATGTCTCGATTTTCATACAGATATCTTTTGATCCTGATAAACTACTATTATACTGTCAATTATTTGTTTATGTGTTATGTAATGTCAATAACGTTTTTGCTGAAATATTGGGCAGGTATTTGAATCGCGCTATCGCTTAGTTGTGATCGTAAAATAGGATTTAACGGTTGTGATTTATACACCGGTTCTCGTTCTATCACCGAAGTTAAGCAACGCAGGCGTGGAAAGTAATTGGATGGGTGACCATTTAAATTGTTCACGTGCTGTTGTTTTAGTGAGGGAACCTGGTTTGGTTATGTAAGGACTTAGTCAATCACCTATTACATTGGCTATTGATAATCAGGTAACGATTGGGTTTCGATTGACAAAAAAATGCAAAAAAAACTTAGTTGCCACTAAACATCTGACTACCCCGAAAGGGATGTGGGATGTGACGTAGCCATATCAATCGGGGTCGGCGGCAGCGACGTAATGTGAGCACAGTATTTTGTACCTATTCAGGATTATAAAACTATAAACACTGCGCACTCGTAGATAGTTTTCAGATACTTTAGTAACTACGATTTAATTATATGCATTGAAATTGTCTTGTTGCTTGTTGTTTTGTCACGATGATGTGTCTTCTCGACATACTCAAAACACATACACCTGACCTCACAAAGCGTACCTACCTATTTTATTATTTGTTAATTTGATATAGTAACAGTCTGGCGTATTTAAAATGAAAGTAGTAAGATGATTATTAGCTCTCGGAATCTGTAACTGTCAGCTATTCTTTTACGTTTAAATATGGTTTAGACTACGAACCTTTGTAATTGCTCTTTGGTATAGAAACTAGCACCAGATGTAAGTACCTCTGCGTCCAAATGCTGGAATGAAATACCTCCACCTATTCGCGACGTTGCTTCTAGGGGAGCTTTCTACCTTAGGTATAAGGCTTGTCTTCTCGAACAACAAAAATCCTAACCCTAACTCCTATCAATGTCTCACCTTGTCAGTGCAAATACCATAGTTATATATTTTTCTTTCTATATATGAGTTTGAATAAATGTGTATGTGTATGAAATATATTAATGTATGTTTATACGATGTTACTACTGTTTATAATGTATATATAATATGTATGACTGTGTATGTGTGCCTATATCTATCTACATGTCTATAATATATATATGTATATATATGTATATGTATATATATATGAATATATATATGTATATATATATATATATATATATGTTCTTGTTTATGTTGCCCGAAGTATGATTATGAATTATAGTGTATTAATTTTATGTATGCGTATTATATACATACATACGCTTCACGATTTGTGTATACACACTCCTTTTTTTATTATGGCGGGGTAGTCTAAGGCTTGAATGCACATCTCCGAAATTTCGAAGGCATGTTAGGTATGGGTCATTCGAAGCACGCGTCTCACTAGATAGACAACACCCAACGTGATAGGTAGTGAACCGTATCGCCGTATATAGGCATTGACTATTACCTATCCTGAGGGATAGGCAGGTTTCCTCACGATGTTTTTCCTGACCGTTAGCGACTGTAAATAATATACGTAAATTAAAAACAAATATTTAAATTTCATTCATTGGCACATGCTAGAGTCGGGATTCGAACCTAGGACCTTTCTCATACGAAGTCCGAGTTCTTAGCCACTGGGCTACAGCCGAACCCGTATTATATCTTTATTTGTATATTATAAATTAGTTATTTTGTGTATGTTTGTTATTTATTATATTATGCAGCTTGTGACGGTTTCCGAATTGGGTGCTGCCGGAGGACCAGTGATTGCAGCCTAGCTGCATCGTATACTGAGGCAGCACCTTTTCACTGCATCAATGGTTTTTTACATACCTATATTTTTTCCATGTTTGTGTTTTGTTAATGTAGTGAATAAAGTTTCTTTCTTTTTTTCTCTGTAGGTGTTAAAATTTGCAAACACACATTGTGTATTGATATACAATTTACTACTTACATAAGCTCCTGAAATAAGTATACTATAAATTTAGTTATAGTCTATAATGTATGTAAGTAATGGTTACTGCACTAAAATATTGTTTGTAATAATAGGTACCTATTATTTAATTTTATAAATGCTCATATTAAGGTTACATTACACTTTGATTAGTGACTAGGTATGGACATCTACTGATTAGTGCAAATTATATCCTGTGTATGGAAATGAGTTCTATCTTTAGTGAGTAACCTCATCCAGCGTTCCGTCACTGCCCCCTCACTCATCTAAAATAAGTTAAAATCAACGCTAATATAAGTCAATATCAAATCAGTATGATGAATTAGATTTAAATTTAATTAATAATAATTTAGATTTAATACTGGCCTTACAGAAAAAAATAAGATGACAAATTATCTGCACATATCGTTACAACTTGGTTACAACAGCACGATGTCCAGGCTTTAGACTGGCCTGCGCAATCTCCAGACTTAAATCCTATTGAGCATGCCTGGGATATGCTTCAGAGAAGAGCTCTAAGACATTTCCCAGTAGATATTGTCAGTGAAAACCATCTTTTATTTCATCTTAGCAGGACTTGGGACAATATTCCACAACGGGATATTGACACCCTTGTTTTAAGCATGCCGAACCCCTGCAGATGTGTCAGGAATGTCTTAGGAAGATCTACACATTACTGATTTTCAGTGGAACACGATTTTAGTAAAAAAAAAGTAAATATTATGTTGAAGTTTTAATGTTTTAAAAATAAAGTTTAGTTTGAAGTTTTATCAGAGTTTTTTCTCTTGTTCTAGATTTTTTTAAATTACAACTTTCACTAAAATATTTTCATTTAATCAGATAGGCTAATAATCAAGGTTTAATTTAATATACAGGTGTCTTAACTAAAAGGTAGTATAATTTTAGTTATTTAGGTTTGAGTTAAATATCCTTAGACCATGTTGATGTGTGTATGTTCTTACAGATACCTACCACCTTATTCCAAAACAAAGTCGATGTTTTGTTATAGAAACAAGTCCGTGTAAAACAATTGCAGCCCCTTGTTTATCTCTGGGATAAATAAATACTTTTGAGGTTACCTTTCTGTTTTAGTAGTGGCCAAGTATGTTTTTATATCTAAAATAAGTTCAAATCAAAGCTAATATAAGTCAATATCAAATCAGTATGATGAATTAGATTTCTTGCAGATAAATTGTTGTTATTTCATTTGTAAATTCTTATGCATGAAGCATTTTTCTATAGATATCGATTCACAAAGCAATGCGGCGGGATAATAGGGGATATTTTATGTAATGTTATTTATGTTTGCAATATAAACAGGTTCCACACTACGATAGTTTCAAAAACACTGAAATAAATCACATCAAACTTGATATAACAAAATCATAACAAACTTTACTGTCATGGCGGATCGCATTACGTACGTTCCGCGTATCAATTTGTAAACGAAACAAACACTAATAAATTATAATCAGATTATTCAACAACTTATTATTTATTAATATATATTAAGAACATTGTAGTCATTAATATATAAAAGTAATCAATATTTAAATAATAAATCACTTGTGGTAAATAATTGTAATTTTATAGAAACAATAAGAAATAGTGTATTGGAACGTACTTGAGTGAGTACCCTAACCCGACCTCCTGTAGGAGTCTGCGATCCTAGTAATGCGCTTGTATTTTCGTATGGTTTTGAGCTGAAAAAGAACTTCAAATATATAAAATTCTTCGATTTATGCGTAAAGTTTGCCGAGGCAAACAATACCTACAGACTACTGAGCAAAATTTTGAGCAGCAGGATATGTATAATAATTATACATTTTTTTGGTGCGCCCTCCAACTCCGTTATGAGAGCCTAGTGACCGAATTCGGATTTCGATAGCAATTTGTCTCTAAAAAATTGCTCCGCGGTCTACCCTTCTTGAGAGAGATGAGTCTGAGTCGAAAAAAAATCAAAATCTAACCAACTGTCGTTCTTTCCGTATATCTGTCCGGTACCGGTATAACCTATTCTGCAGTTCGCCAATAACTCAAATTCAAGTTGCCAAAGAGCATCCCAAATGTATATATTTATGATTTCGACCATCACAAATGCATACGTTAAGTTCTCTGACTATCCTGAATTCGATCACGGTCGTAATGCATAATATATAGTTATTAATAATTATGTATACGTGTGTGTGTATATATAATATAGCATAAATAACCTATCTTGGGGTTCACTAATTGCTGCCTACCTACTGTGAAGAAAGCTGAAGTGATGTCAGAATGTATCATGTCTGTATATTCTGAACTTCTCATAATATCCGAAACATCAAGCGGTAAATCAAAATTATTTACATTCATCATCATGATTTTTTCATATCATGTCTGACATATGTAATATATATACCTGTCATAGGCATAAATAACGTAAGAATAAATTTATATCAAATATGGCGTCGCATCAAGTAAAATACTTTTTAAAATATACATGTAGAGTAAATCAACTTTAGCAGTTCACTTCGAAAGAAAAAAATCGCTTGTAATATAATAAGCAATAACCTCAAACACCAAAGTGATTACACTTTGTTTTCCAAATTTCACTCATTGAACTAAGAAATAACTGATCTCGTGAGATTATCTAGCGGTTTAGCTGTGATCGCCAACAAAATGGACGTGCCCCCCACGCTGGCATTCGCCAAAGACTGTTCGCGATCTATTGAAACTAACTAGTCGCGGCGGACGCGTAACCGCTCCATACAAAAATGTATGAAACAGATGGCGCCCCAAAATTGGGCGTTTTATACTTACGAAAACTGCAGTATTATGAATAAAACAGGACCTAATATGTTTTTAGTCAAATTATTTAGTACTTAGAGAACCCATTATTGTATATTTTGATTTCAGATCTTACTCCGTGACGAAATAAACGAAAAAATACAAAACCCTGTTTGCGCCATTTTTCTGATTTTTTATCAACTTTATGCGTTTATATTTACGTAATTATTGATATTTAACTCTTGAAACTACTGCAGTCATCAATTTCAGTCTTTCATTATGCTACCTTGAAAGTATGATAGGTGTCAGTAAGTTCTAAATAGGTTTAAACTGAAAAATGAAAACACTCGTTTCGCTCATTTCCGCGAACAATACCCTTAAGGGTGTGAATGAATCATAAGGCTGTGTACTAACCTCCCTCATCACCACCAGCATTTCTTCCGCACTGGACACCACCCGTTCTGACACATCAGCGCGGACTCCACAGTGAGTGTCAAACACCTTGATTTCTTTCCTTTCAGGGTCCAACAAGTCATTCAATTTCTCATTGTAGATCTCCATGTAGGATACTCTGTAATAATTAGAAGTAAAGATTACTAACTAGTAGTCTTGATAGATCAAACGGTTAATAATAGTAAGTTCTCCTTGTCTGATATGTCTCAACTTAGATTATGAGAATGTTTTAGTTAGAAACTAAAGCGGAGCTGATTCTGGTAGTTGAAAGGCTAGCAACTTACCACAAAAGCAAATACAGAAAATGTGTATGTATTCCATCTAAACCCCAAGAATTTAATAATAGTGAATAAAACATTTTATGACTAAGGTTCTGTACAGACTGAATCATTATATTTTGTAGGTTTCTGTACCTATTTGTGTATAACATTAAAACTACTCCAATGAATAAATATTGTAAGAAAAAAGGACACAACTAACATTTTTAAAATTGTGTTATATAAATATTTAAAATAAGAAAAAAAGGCACATCTGCTCAATTTTTTGTTAAATTTTATCTGAATTTAGAGATACCATAGGCATACAATAGCTTTCCACAGTATGAAGCAGAATATGGTAAAAACTTTAATCCCAACTATCTCAGTTGGACCAAAATGATAATTGTGCCCTTCTCTCGTACGGCAGTACGACAGACAGTATTACCCACCTAAGAAGAAAATCCCTATCCTTCTCCTCAATCATGCAAAACAAGTTCTTGATGGCCAACGGAATGATGCCTGGGGATTCACTTGTGCCGGACATTGTGTATGTCTTCCCGGACGAGGTCTGACCATAGGCAAATATGGTGCCATTGATGCCGTTAATTGCTGCTTCCACAATGGGTTTGGCAACATCAACGTATACATCTTCTGTTCTTGTATCTTCATTGTATATTTTATCTAGAATTATTAAATAAATAATAAAGAAATCGAAAGCTTTAATTCATAATTAAATATATACACGGCACATCCATTTCTTTCACAGGGGGTAGGCAGAGATCACCGATCCTCGTCTGTGTTGATCCTGACAAACTAATTTTATTTCATTGAACCTTATACTCATTTATGCATCAGTTCATGTTAACAAAATAAATATGTAGTATAGTATAAGTGTAGGTCAGCCATTAGGTCCATTCAAGGTACAATTCCTGTTTGAACCTTTATAGTTTATGGGGTGAACAGAAGTTTGCATATCCATTGCAATAATAGCAGTGATCTAAAGTCAGGATGTAATATTACATGCAGTAGTCTATCACTACTTGCAGACTCTGAACATAGCCTACTTTAAATAGGAAAGTTTCTTAAAACAATAATTATTACATATATATGAAACAATGATAATTATCAGTTAAAACATTGAAGTAAGAAATAATAAGATAAAATATATTCAGTAGTTAAACTAAGGACATGGATCGTAGTAAAAGGAAAAAGATGTATTGGTAGCACCCCCAAAAAACCTTTTGACTAAAATATGACACGAAAATTATAATTTCTATAAAAAACATTGACACATAAGAAAGGAGAGAATAAATGATTTGCTTTATTTCTGAACTAGACTCACCAAATGTAAAACTATACCCAGTGGTTGCAGGGATGCATTGAATGCTATTTTTCTCCACCTGCCATGCACGAGGTAATTTCTTTTCGATTTCAGACGAAATCAAAGGTCTAACTTTGACAACCACCTTAATATTATCACTCATTTTCATACGATTTTCAATCGGTACTAAAAACAATATATTTAATTACTAGAATAAACAGACATAATATACCATAACATATTGTTTAATTATATATATAGATTCACATAATCTTCCAATAAATAACTTGAAAACAACACAAAACAAACTAAGTACAAAACCAAACACCACCCGAAAATAACCGACGTTAGGAAAAAAAATAATAAAAGTAAAATAAATAAAGATATACATCCACGTACACATCGAGTGAGTGCGATTCTTTCATAATGGTCATGTTGCCACGATATTTAAATAAAAAAAACTTACGATTCTATAAAATTGTCAACATAACCTGCTGCAACATAGAGATCGCGCCACATACGGTGGCAGTTGGAGGCGTCGCCACAGTCGCGTAATTCAGTGTTACCAGTAAACGCGCCAAAACTAGCACTCACTGTGCCATACGGCTCGAAACATTATAGGTTTCATTTGTAACGATCTTTGGTTGCAGAGCTATAAACTCAAATAAAACAAATTAATATATCAAAGTCAAAATATGTTTATTATACTATTTCAAACATGATTAATAATTAACGGGACTTATCCTTCTTATTATATATTACATATATTATGTGTTCCTTCACTCTGTCCGCAATAGACCGTTTAGTCTGTTCGACATAGGATTTCCCACAGCTGCAATCAATCTTATACACACCCTTATATCTTATATCATGAGTATAAATCGCGAATCTCTTAAAACTATTATTTCAAACATGGCACTGAGCATTGTCTTTACATATTTTTTACCGAGGTTAGATCAGCGGAGACCCTAGCTTGGAGAAGAACTAACAAGAAACTCCGGAAATCAATTTATTATAATCACCCTTAACAAACATAAAAATTACAAAGAGTGGGCAAAAAACACAACGCTGGTAATACTAAATTTACTTTTCATACAAAATAACACGCAATGGCGGAAACGTCAAATTTAGTTCCAAGTTTGGCTACTGCCACCGTATGTGGCGGGTACTCTATTTAGAATTTTATACCTGCTCTGTGACCTGCTGAATAGATTTGATATATATTTGATACCATACCAGTAACAGTGCCAGTGTTGTAGAAAATTTTATATTCTATAGTATAAATAATAATTAGTATAATTACTTTGTATAGAATAAATAAAAGCAAATAAATCATAACTGTCTCTGTGCTAAATATATTTGCTTATGTTATGATTTTTATCAAACTCTAGTTATTTTGTTGTTAATTTTTGTCCATTTAGTTCCTCATCATGTCTTGGGTAAAAGATGGTTCATTACCCTTTATCCATACTTTCTGTATTCGTGTAGTTAGAGTAGGAGGCGTTCCTCAGCATGTAGCGTTCATTATGGATGGCAACAGACGATTCGCCCGCAAGCGTCAGGAACGTACAGAGAGTGGCCATCGTCAGGGTTTCGATAAGCTTTCTGAAGTGCTTCGCTGGTGCCTGGAACTAGGGATACCTGAGGTCACCGTCTACGCCTTCAGCATTGAGAATTTCAAGCGCAGTGAGGAAGAGGTGGCTCAGTTAATGAACCTTGCAAAGGATAAATTCAAATTACTCCTGGAGCAACTGTAAGTACATGTACATTCTCATCCCTCAATCACTCTTGGGGTTGACAGAACCTTTGAGATATATCTTTTCAGTCACTGGGCAATACTTTCAGGCATTATCATGGGGATTCATTATATTATTGATATAGATCATGGACAGGCTTCTCGTCTACAGAGCCCCAGGCAAATTGGGATAAAAGGCAGCTAGTTAGCATCTCTGATTAGCACAGGATGGGGCAGATATAGTTATCAGTTTTATCAGGCATTGTGCTTTTCAGATTTCACAATCTTTGTATCAATCATTTGTATGATAATATGTCATCACACAATTGAAAGTTGTATGATAAGCTAGGAACAATATCTTAAGCAATATTAGGTGACAATACATTGTATTCTTTATTGTACTTCTAAAACTTTCATAATCAAACAGAAGGAAATAAAATATAATAACAGACTTCTATAATATAATAACAAAATTCTTGTTTTCTTTCTTTTGATGATTGAAGTTATATTCAAATTTCCAGAGACCAAATGGAAGAGTGGGGAGTACGTCTGCATATTGCAGGACGTTTGTCCATGCTTCCAGAAGATATTCGTGCTGATATGGCAAAAGCTATGATTCGGACTAGGAGACATAATAGGTTACGTCTGAACATTGCATATGCGTACACTGCTAGAGACGAGATGGCCCGTGCAGCTCATTCAGTGGCTAGTGCAGTACAGAAAGGCTTGTTGCGTCCAGAGGATGTGCAGGAATCAGTGTTGGAAAGCGCCTTGGATGTAGGCCCTCCGCAATTGTTGATACGTACTTCAGGTCTGTATTATTATTTTGAAATTACGTGAATTATAAACTCCTAATGCTAATATCCTTGTATGGATGTCTAAGATCTCGTCAGATACACATTATAAGTTATAAGACAATTGCCATGAATATATTTGAATCAAACAAATCTCTGTGAAATGAGAAAAGTGATGATGAAAAAAGTGTTAGATATTTACAGTATAGCTCATATATAAAGAATGTTTCAACATCCCAAAATAACACATAATAATTTTACATACACATCATGTTCATTTCCCTTCAGAGGGATAAACAGAGATCACTGGCAATACATTAATAATACGTATATTTATTTATTTACAGGTGAAGTGCGCCTATCAGACTTCCTCCTATGGCAGACTCCACGCACAGTGCTGTACTTTGCAGATGTGCTATGGCCAGAATTCTCAGTCTGGCATTTGCTGGCAGCTATAGTGCATTATCAACGGAGCCATACAGAACTGGAGACACCGGAAGACTCTGAATGCATACAGGAGAAATTCTTGGAACATTTAGAAGCAAAACAACTGCAAACATTAGAGAAATATGCACAGATGTGTGAGGCTGTACCACAGATAAAATAGTACTATAAACAAAACCAAAGTTATTATATTAGTGGATTGCATGGTCAGTGAGACAATTTTTGGAATTTGAACAGAAATAAGTGAAATGCGTATACACTGAGACAAATAATTTGATAAATATTTGATGAGCAGTTTGTTTACTGTTCTGTCACAGAGTGTGACTTATATCTTTATGAATACAAAAAATATGCACAATTGTGGTTGTGATTTCAATTGAGAAGACAGTTTTAGTCTGGATGCTGAAAATGAGGGTAGTCTGTTAACAATACGCCAAAACAGATGTTAGTCTAGTGATTTAGAGTTTATTGTTCCAAGGTGTTGTTAAATGGATGCAAATATATAAATTTTGATGTTACTTGTTAAAATGGGAATGAAAAAAATATTATACTTTCATATAGCATCCATGATATCCAATGTTGATTTACTTTTAGTATTCATTAATTAGCTGATAGGCCTGTGTTGTAATTACCTTTGGTAACTATAAAAATTAGGATTTTTTTTTACTATAATAGTTTAATGTAACAATAAAGAAGATATTGAATATCACCATATATTGCAGTTATTTGAAACATTGTCTGCTACTTATATTCTTTTTGTATTTTTATGTTTCATAGTAATTTTTTTTATTCTTAATTTATAAGTAATTTCACATTGCTGTTGTGTATATAGGCACTAAATTGTGTGATTTGTTAAATCTTGAATTAAAGTTGTGAATAGCTATAAAAAATGTATATAATGGTGCTGTTGTATGTAAATTCACATTCCAACAATAAAATATACTTATTTATAATGATTTTTACTTATCACATCTTTTTATATATGCTAAAATGTGACTTAGGAGATAACCGTCCAATCCGAAAGGACGTGATATTATAGTCTATGCATCTTTTTTTAATTAAATACACAAGTGCTCCCTATTATAAACTAGCGTTCATCACTCATAATAGATCTGACATCAATTCTGTTAGCTTCCTAAATAGAATATTGTAGAAGTGTACTAGAATTACTGACAAATAATCACATTCTTCTATTTAGTATTGAACATAACTTTGAATCACCAGATAGATTCCATTCGGTATTAGTGTAGTACACAAATGCATTCACATCCTTTAATCCATTCCATATCCATTCATTGATTCCATCCATTTCGGGTTGGACAGCATCTTGGAGACACGAAAATATCTCTTGGGTCACATTTAACATGAATATTGGGTTTGTATTGTCATAGTTGCTAGGCCATTGCCCAGTAGATTCCATGTACTTATAGCCCCTTAGTTATCTCCTACGACATTTTGGGATAATCGGTAGATATTTAGTATTCTTTTTATGTTGCGCACACAGTTGATACTGGATGCAATCACAATAAATTATAAATATTACATTTAACTGCAGAAAAATCACGGCTATAGTAGTTAAAAGCTTGATTGGCTACCAGACAGCTACGAAAGTCTGATTACCCGAGGCAGTCTTTATCGGATAGTACTAAATTTAATTTACAGTGAATTGGATCAGTGGTTAATTTGTCCTTTAAAAATATCTGTAGAACGAAATAAATTAAATATGCAAAACTGTTGGTGTAATCTAACTTTATGTTCAAATAAGAAATGACTGACATTGTTATCTACAGTTGACGGACGGAGGTTTTGGTGTTTGGTGGAGGTTATGTGAACTTGAAGATTGTAATTGCAGAATAGACTGTGAAATTTCTCAGCTACATATTCAAGAATATTGCCCAGGATTACCTAAGCTTTCGAAAATGAGTGACTTAGATTTCAGCACCCCAAAAGGCGGCGACTCCGAATTGCAAGATTTCCTAATGGCTGAGAAACAAAAAGCCCAATTCCATGCACAGGTTATAATCATATTTACTTTTTATGTACATTTATTTATGCTTACATGATTAGAGAAATGATTCGGTAATAAGGACGTAATAATTGATTTTCTAGGAAATATTTGTCAGATGTATATAAATATGAACTGTTATCAGAATCTTCTAAAACCTGTAATAATAATTATATAAATAAGTTAATTTATAAGGCTAGTATGCAAATAATTATAAACAACTACCTAAAAGCATCAATAACGTAATAGATACCATAAAATGATCATGAGAAACTTAAACTTTTCCCCCAAGCTGGTAATAGTCATTACTTGTAATAAGTGCAGAGATTTAGATGCATTTGACTGCCTTACAGCAGACAATGGTTGTGAAATGTATCAAAAAGTCTGTTTGACTATTAATAAGTGATATTTATAATCCTTCTGAAGAATAAAAATTCTATTTCATTAATATACTGATCCTTGTTGCAGATTCACGAGTTCAATGACTTTTGCTGGGACAAGTGCGTTGACAAGCCAAGCAGTAAACTGGATTCCCGCACTGAGACCTGCATCACCAACTGCGTGGAGCGCTTCATCGATACATCCCTCCTTATCACAAATAGATTTGCACAGATGCTAGAGAAAGGCGGAGGCATGCACTAGATTGTATTTTATTGAAATGTTAAGTTAATTAGTAAAGTTTGGTTGAATTATAAGTGTCTTTTATTTTACTACTTGTAATTTTCACTCTAATATAATACTACATATGTATATCAAATCTTCCAATCTATAGCTTTTGAGGACCTTGTTGTTGATTATGTATACATGTATTTATCTATATATAAGACAAGTATATTGACATGGTATGGCTATTTTATCTAATGCCATGTAGCTTTCACACCACAATCTTTAAACCTATTCCCTTTTCCTATTGTAAAGTGGCCTACATACACTGCATAGTAGCATAAGATTACGTCCATCTAATATATTTCTTACATAAACCAACAAGACTTAAATGAACTTTTATTTATTTATTGTTATCAGAACTTAAAAGGGTGCTAGTTCAATTGCTGTAAGTGCCCTTCATATTATCATGTATGTGTAGCTTTTTAACTTCTTTGTTTGTACAGAACTTTAGAGACAGGTAAGCTCTCTTAATTTCCTAGACACCATTCCCATAACAAAGGATTATTTCATGGATGATGAGGATAAGAAAACAAGTGTAATAAAAGCTTAATCTTTAATAAAGTTCTTTTAAAAGAAAACAGGTACCACCTGAAATTCAAGATGTTATTTTAGCAAGCAGAGGCCACACAGTTAAATAGTTTTTTGAATTATTACAAATCTGCTTTTATAATGTCCTGACTCCTGACACATATTTTCTTAAAAACTACAGCCTGTTATTGCATAATTTCATTGAATTTCCTTCTTATGAAAAATGTACAAACTTTCTTGAAGCAATTTTTTCACAATTGGCCGAAATAGCCTGATGAATTATATTTTAATCCAGACAAGAGTTTTCACACTATTGATCTGGCTCAATAAACATTATCCAGAGCTTCAATTTCATTAACTTAGTAAATAATAATCACAAGTAAACATCACACTATATCTTAGAACCCAACCCTTCCCAATTTGGTGTCCGTTCGAGGGTCAGCCGTGACCACTTGGACAGAAACTAGAGCCTCATTGATCTTGGTCTGCAAATTCCTCAGATCCTGGATGAAGAGTAACTGCAGCACATCTGCAGGTTCCTTGACCACATGCCCCTCCTTGGATTGTGGTTCAGGATGTGGAGCTGTTTTTATCACTTGTGCTACGGCTGCTAATCTGACGTGGGGTTCTGGGTGTGGCCCTACACCAGAGAGTGCACATATACGTTCCACTCCGGCTGAAAAAGCTGGGCAGGAGACTGTAATAAAAAAAACATATAAAATATGAGGTAATATAAATGAACTATATTTGGAAGTTTAAATCTACAAATTAAAAAAAAAGTAAATAAATGTAATTTAGATTAGGCTGTAAGTTAAATTTATTATTTACAAGTTTCATGTAAATGTTACTTGAGTGTGATGTCTTATTACAAGAGAATGTGTACGTAATATTAATTAAAAACTTTGTCCCTAAGATCACACAAATAAATTTAAACTTCTTAGGATAGCAGAAAGGGACAGATTGATACTTACAATCAAGGTTATCTAGCGGATTAGATGAGACCATATTTGGAGCTGTTTGTTTAGGCTTTTCAACAGTGGCTGCTTTGTATTTTGCTACATTATCTGCGAACTCTAGGCGAACGGCATACGATAGTAACCAAGCCAGTTGCTCCACCGGCGTCCCTTCTATCACAGGGCTTATTAAATCGCGTTGGTAAGCTTTATAAGCATCCACCCACGAATCTGAATCAATTTGCCGCAATCCTTCGCGCTCCTCTATTTTGTAATGGCGAATCTTCTGATCTTCTAACCAAAGAACAACGCTGCGGTATTCTTTCTCATCTGAAACCGGGTTAATAATAAAGTATTTTTCCACAATTAAAGTTTAAATTAGCACAGACGTGTACAAGCTTACCATTAAAATCAAAGGTAGATGGGTTGGGATGCCCTAGAGCGGTCAATTTTAAACTCATACTAGTCATGGTGGTATGAACTGATTACTAAGTTAAGGGCTTTGTTTAGTTTTATTCGTTTTATATGAATTTAATATTCGTATGTAAACAATTCTAGATTTCTCCGTATTTATAGGTTAGCTGCTGCTACTTGACTTTGTTAGTATTGAATTGAATTGGCGTTCTTGACTTCAGTCAGTCGGACCCAAATAGAAGGCTTTAGTTGTCAAAATTTTCAATGTAATGTCACTTGTCAAGTCCACATGTTTTGGCTGCAATACACATATTTTATGAATAACTGGAAACTTGCGGTTTAAATTAATACATTGTTTTATGATATAAGGATTATTTTAATATTCTACTTAGTAGTGTTATAAAATATTATATTCAGTTTTGTATAGAATAGATCTATGCTTTCTTAGTGAAGATGCAGCACGACGACGTAAGTTATAAGCGAACTTTTTTGGTTATGTTGATGTAAAATGAAAACAAATTTTAATTTGTCTCTTGTTTTTGTAGGTTGTGTGGGCTATCATCAACAAAACACATTGTTCACATAAAGTAACGTAAGTATTCAAGTTATAGTTAACAGTATTATTCCCAAAGTTCAGTTTACTCTGAAAGAGGTGTAAATATATATTTATTTACGTTTTTATGTTTTACCCAATTGCTTGAATTGTACAATGTTTACCTGTTAAAGCGTCTTCCTTTTCTTCTCTTCTCAGTTCTTCATTAACCACTGCACTACAGCAGACTAGATACAACTAGCATACTGTTTCTTTTCCTTAGAATTAATTGAACTTGTCATAAGCCAGTGTGTGTTAAATAGTTTCTTTTTTTTCAGGACAAAGACACAGCATTTCTGCCGCAATGAGTACAACCTCACGGGGCTCTGTAGCAGGGCGTCCTGCCCTCTTGCTAACAGCCGCTATGCTACAGTACGAGAAGAAAATGGTATAATATACTTGTATATGAAGACAGCTGAAAGGTTAGTTCCTTAGTTATAGAATTTTAATTATAGTTACCTTTTTTATTTACTGAAAACTTGGCCTAGACAAGACTGTGACTGTGTTAATAATATTTTGTGTTTCCTTATTTTCTTTCACAAGATATGTCAGTAAATAGACATGTGACATACTGATTCTACTTTCAAGCAGACTGCCCCCATAGACAGCTGTTTGATGAGGTCATGGACACCATTTAGACTCCACACTGCATAAAGGGGACCACAACTTTCGCTGGATCCTCTTTGTATTTGGTTTGTGGGTGTTACAGTGTCATAAATCTCATAAGGCCAACCCCTCCGTATCTCATTTGTTTATAATGCCATAAAATATGCATTCCTTAATTTCCAGAGTGATGTTCCCATCCAAAGCCTGGGAACGGATAAAACTGTCCCGGAACTTTGAGAAGGCAGTCTACCAGATCAATGAGAACCTACTCTATTGGCCGGGATTCATCCGGGCCAAGTGCAAGCAGAGGCTGGTCAAGATCACCCAGTATCTCATCAGGATGCGGAAACTCAAGTTACGGAGGGTGTAAGTATTATATACAAATAATTCCCTGATTAATACATACACATCACGCCTGATTCCCTGTAGAGGGGTAGGTAGAGATTACGGATCCCCATTTGTCCCGATCCTGATAGATTACTTTTGCTTCATTGACACTCATACAACTCATACACACTCGGCGGTTATAGGTACTTCTAATGTCACCCTTTCTCAATATATCATCTACCTGACTGTCCCTGATTCAAGTTTATTAATATTCAGCCCATAATGTAGACACATATAAATACACATTCTTTTGGGTGGACAGAATCTTGGAAACATGATAATATCTCCTAGGGCACTTCAGCATGAATTTTGGGTTTATAAAATATATGCGATAAGTCCCATTTTCTTGTTAAATGAATAAAAATGTGTCTCAAAAACACTTATACTCATAAACCAGTAGTAGCTCAGTTGAAGTAGTAGTAAGAAAATGAGACATTCATATAAAAAATAAATAAAAAGTATAAGCGTGTTGACTAATTGTTACTCTATCCATTGCAGCAAAGAACTGGTGCCGATCCAGCGTAAGATTGAGCGTCGGGAGCGGCGGCGAGAAGAAAAGGCGCTGGTGGCGGCGCGTATCGACAATGCTATAGAAAAGCAACTGCTTGAAAGGTTGAAAAAGGGCACGGTAAGAAAACTATGTACAGTACTAATAAGGACACTGTTATTATCAAATTTAGGAAACTATAACATAAAATGGTGTTTTAAGTTCATCAGAATACCTAACTAAAACTTTTTACTTATACAACATATGGAACATATTTCAGCAAAAGTATTTTGAAAATTACAATGGCACTGGAATTTCAAATTTTTTAATTGGCTCTGTCTACCACTTGGGTAGCGATAAATCAGTCATAATCGGGATGCTGGGTTTTCAGCCTGTACAGATAGTGTAATTATATCTATGTAGTTTACAGAGAACTTAATCACTGATGTAGTTTAGTGAATCTTACTTTTGTTTTTAGGTGTGAATGTAGGTTGTAGTGGAAAGTAAAATATTATAAAAGTAGTAAAATATTATGAGTTTTATATTAAATTTAAATTGTGACTGATGATTATTTACACTTAGTTTCTCTATTTCAATAATATCAAATCTTAACATCTTTATATAATTTACTAAACTAAACATGACATCATCAGCCTGTAGTAATCCACTGTTGGACATAAGCCTCCCCCAAATGACGCCACTTCTCCTTGTCAGTGGCCGTTCGCATCCGTTCGATGCCGGCCAACCTGCGCAGGTCGTCTTCCCACCTTGCCGGGGGACGCCCCACACTACGTTTAATGAGACGCGGTCTCCACTCTTGGACTTTTTTTAAGATTATATCTGACTAGTGACCCGCTGCGGCTTTGCACGGAAATAAAATATATAGCCTACTCCACTATTTAATGGATGTTATTATACATATAAACCTTCCTCTTGAATCACTCTATCTATTAAAAAAAACCGCATCAAAATCCGTTGCGTAGTTTCAAAGATTTAAGCATACAAAGGGCCATAGGGACAAAGAAAGCGACTTTGTTTTATACTATGTAGTGATTGTAATCTTTCTTTCTAATGATTCCAGTACAAGGACATATACAACTTCCCTCAAATGGCGTTCGAGGCGGCACTCAGAGCGGAAGAAGTTTCCGACGAGGGTGAGAGTGAGAGTGAAAGGGAGGAAGAACGGGAGATTGAGAAGGAGATGGAGCCAGAGCTTCAGAAGGCGTTGCGCAACGCTCACGACGCGGACGAGTTCGTGGAGGCAGACAGCGATATGGATGATGTAAGATAATATTAACTTTCTAATATAATGAGAGACATTTGTTCAATAGATCAAGAATTAATCAAAATATATATATCAAAATGCTAGTCTAGGATAAAACTTATTGATTTTGTAATTTTCATCTAACTGACCTTTTGGGGTGTTACATACATACATACACATCACGCCTGATTCCCTGTAGAGGGGTAGGCAGAGATCATGGATCCCCCTTTGGCCCGATCTTGACAGACCACTTTCGCTTCATTGACATTCATACATCTTCTCATACACTCTCGGCGGTTATAGGTACTCCTAACGTCACCTTTTTTCAATATAGCTCCTTTTTTATTTTGGGGTGTTAATAACTGGGTAACAAACTAGGTTATATTTTCCCCTCCATCCCCCATCTCGTAAAAGGCAACTACGAGACTAGAGGTCAATAGTAATTATTGCCCTATCAACTAGTATCTTATAACCATAATTTTAAATTTATTTCATTACATATTCGACTACGCTAAAAGTAACCTACATGATATTATTATTATGTTTTCAATTTATGTTTATGTCCAATCCAAAAGAGATTAAAACATGTATTGAATGGTCAATATTTAACGTTTGTTGAGCAGTATTTTGCTGTATACTTTCTATGTGATGTGATGTATACATGTTGATTGGTTTGTTTCACAGGAGAGTGAGTCTGGCGACCGTGAACAGGTCGAGGTGGGAAGCGACTTCGAATCGGAAACTTCTGATATTGAGGTTAGTATGCGTACACAATCATGTTAGATTATAGTTTTAAGAGATTCGCGATTTATACTCATGATTAATAACTAACGGGACTTATCGCGTAAGTTTTTATATAATAAAGTTACCTTTATTAACCCGACGTTTCGGCTACGTTGTAGCAGCCGTGGTACGGTTAGTTATTAATCTGTTAGATTACTTTAGAAAAAAGTTACTAAAGGTATTAGTCTTCCTTATACTTTTAATACATTTAGAAACATAAAAATACGCTTCACGACACTCCCTTTTTATTGTGGCGGAGGCTCGAGTGTCCATCCCTAAAATTTGTAGGCATCTTAGGTATGGGCTACTTAAAGCCCGTGTTTAACTAGATAGACAGCACATAACGTGATAGGTGTATGGGCGCATACAGGCACTAGCTATTACCTATCTCGAGGGATAGACAGGGTTCCTCACAATGTTTTCCCTCATCGTTAGCGACTGTAAATTTGTCTAGAAAATGCCTTAGTGCGTATATTAAAGTGGTACTATTAGTAGTAATAAGTACTAGTACTACAAAAATTCATACACATCACACTCGTTGCTCCCAGAGATAGGTAGAGATCGAGAATTCTTTTTATAATTTCTATGACGGTATTTTGTGCTTTATATCCTCTAATTAGAGTCGTTGGTTGCAGGACATCGCAACCAAGGTGAAGAGGCCCCGAGTGGAGATCGAATACGAGACCGAGCCTTCCACGTCAACCACCAAGCGCCGCACCCATTGACCCTAGTCTAAGTTTACTATGTGATCCAATAAACATGTATATACATGTAAAGAACGCCTTTTATTTAGAAACATTATTATTTATTTAGAGTGAATAGGCTATTACTGGACCAGCGAGTAACATCATCGACCTCATCGTCATTTACCATCAGGTGAGATAGGGGTCAATCGCTGGACAGTTATTAATAAAAAAAATATATAAAAAAAATGTAAAAAACTACATTACTTAGATACATCGATTAAGTCCCGTGCTTGCTGGGACGTTAATAGAATTTACACTATAGTCCATTCGCGTTAAGAAAATAGTGACGTCATGATGTATAGAGGGGTAACTGGCTAATGAGACGTTAGCTAATCAGAAAACTAGTCACATTGACCAATGGCGGACAACCGTTGTCACGTCTCATTGGTCAAATCGTGAGGACATGATGACGTCACTATTTTTTTAATGCGAACATACTATAGCTGCATTTCTTGACGTGTCGCCTGTATGTTGTAGAGTATGTAGGAATGGAATCTAATGGGTGATTGACTAGCAATCTGTGACCAATGTTCCATATGAGATCACAACTCCTATATGTACATGTAAAGAACGACTTTTATTTTCTACCTTATTCGCGTTAAGAGAATAGTGACGTAATAATGTTACCATGATTTGACCAATGAGACGTGACAATGGTTGCCAGCAATTGGTCTATGTGACTTTTTTTTTCTTTTACTCACGTCTCATTGGCCAGTATAACTGCTGAATATCATGACGTCATTGTTCTTCCCTGAATGGCGTAGACGACTAAGAGGCTAGGAGTAAATGGAATCTAATGGGCGATAGGCTAACAACCTGTGACTTATGTCCCATATGACATGACAACCCGAATATTTATTCTAAAACAAAACCTAGGAGATATAACTCCGAGGTTCTATCAACCCCGCAAGGGATTAAAGGGCGTGGACGTATGTGAAGTAAGCGAAATTAAATATGTACTTGCGTGCAATAAAATGCTAAAAAGCTGTTTTTCATACTGACATCCTGACGAAGAAGAGTCGCCAATTATATTATAAGATCCGACAGTTTTGGTATATGAGATTGAGGAGAACTAATTTTTGCGAGGTTCTGTTCGCTAAGGACTAAGAGACTTCGTTGCCTGGTCCATGGATCGAAATGAAAAATACAGTTATGTTATTTATGTAGTTTCTGGCAATAGAGCAATATGTAAATATATAGTATGTATTATAAATTTCTACATTATATTATGCAAGCAATAACAGATACATCAAGAATCAAGTTCACATCTCTATAAGCATAGAAGAACATGCATAAAATGGTTAACGGGTGTAAAATGCCAAAAAAGATTTATCAGGATCTTATAAGATCTCATTTGATAGTCTGCCTATTCCGTCAGGTTATGTTAGGTTATATATACTTATATTATAGTAAAGACTTCCCCAGATATGCATATCAACAATTCGGAAATAACTGACAGGTTATGTAAGTACTTAGTGGAACTGTCAGTCGTTTAATGTAGGGCTCTCCTGTCAAACTGTCGAACAATCGAGGGGGCTTCAACCGCCGATTACACGGGCTCTACAGATAGGTAAACCCAAACATTCAGGTTACCAACTACGCGGATTAAACACGCTATCATATTATGGTAAAGGTTTATAGGTAAAGTTTTATTTAGATAAGCATTTAAGGCTATTCACCTTTTCGAATATTATGTTATATATATATTTTGAATACTACGGTGAGGGAAAACATCGTGAGGAAACCTACCTGTTCCCTGAACAGGTAATAGTTAGTGCTTGTAAATGGCGATATGGCTTGCTACCTGTCACATTGAGTACTAACTATTTGGTAAACACGTTGGTTCGAGGTGGCCATTGAATTACTGCCTTCACAATTGCGGAGATGGACAGCTGAACCTCTGACTACCCCGCAAGGGTTAATGGTCGTGAACGCGTTTGTTTGTTTTTGTCACCTTTTCGGGGTAGTCATGGGTTCACGTGTCCATGTTTTTGTATACATACATATACATTTACGTCCTTTAATCCATTTCGGGGTGCTCATAACCTTGGTAACATGAACACAAGATGGTAACTTATTAGGATGTATATTGGGGTTTTTATTTCATATTGAATATTGGTGACAGGTTGCCTATCACCCAATAGATTCAATATACCCCTAGTTCCTTACTCGCCTCCTGCGACTTGCCGCGAAGAACGGCAGCTAGTTATCATTATTTTTACGTTCCAGAGTAGCACTCATATATTTCATGTTTTTGCTATAATTGGGTAAAAGAGTTTTATACAGTAAGGGAAAACATTGTGGGGAAACCTGCATAGATGTTCTTCGGAACAGGTTAATTAAAAGGCGACACGATTTACCATATTTACCTTAAGTGCTGACCATATGATTCATATATCATAGAATTACATACTAACTTCTTAAATATCGGTTATTTTGAAAAGTTATTCTGTCAATATTAACAAGCTGCTGTTCATTTCAGAATGTCACAAGTGACTGAATTGTGCGTGAATAGAATTTATTTGGTGACGGGCTAGCAACTTGTCATCATGGGGTCGTAATGTACTTAGTATTATTTATACGTCCCAGACTAGCATAGGGCAGAGGTCATATGTAAAATTTAGTATCTATTATGTAGATTGTAATAGAATTAAAATGTTGACATATAGTGTACATACATACATATACGTATACATTTACGTCCTTTAATCACTTTCGGGGTGGACAGAACCTCAGAGATATAACATCTCCTAGGTCTCTTTTTAGCTCGAATATTGGGGTTGAGATCTCATTACCCATAGTCCTACTATTTTATTTACATAGGGAAGAACGGCAACTAGTTAGAATTCTTTTTACGTCTCAAACTGGCTCAGGACATTATAGCATTTACGAGTAGTATCCACATGTTTCTAATTGTTTTCAACTAAATGTATATTTGCTTTGTTCTTTGTCAATCGTTCGCGACCTTCAGAACATCTGTTATACTTATTCAATGTACCTCTAGTTAGGTATTGAATATTTCAAGACATTTAATGTCGTGGTTATTAATGTGAAAGGATTTACCCAGGGCATTTAGGTCTAGTAAGTTAACAAGTACTAATTGCTAGCCATTACTCATTTATTGATAGGATTTGGTATTTCTTCGAAGAAATTGAGGCTTATTTACTCAAGCTGGTTCCAACATACATACATGTATAGAAAGAGTCAATACCAACCAAATGTGGTCATTAAGCAACATATCAGGATTGAATAATGGATTCAAAAATATTGTGAAAAGAAAAAAATATTATAGTTTTTAGAGACTCGCGATTTACACTCATGATTAATAACTTTATTATATAAAAAAATACGCGATAAGTCCCGTTAATTATTAATAAAAAAAATATTGTTAAAAAGAGGATAAATAATTTTAATAATTTATGCGGTACATAATTTATGATAGTACATACTCGTATTATAGTTGACCCGTGACTAAAGCCATTGCAACATACCCGAAACGTGTAACAATGATAATACTTATTTTATAAAATATACGCGATAAATCCCTTTTTTCTTGAAGAATGAATAAAAAAGACGACATATCACACATCACTGTCAAAAAGACGACATCCCTATTAAAAACATTATCAGAAAAACATCTTATAAACATTATTAATTCATATATTAATAAATAGTATATCAAGTAAGTACAACATATTTATACATATATAACGACAATTATGTAATTAATCAAATAAAATAAAACTATTATTGACAATAAGAAAATTAAATAAAAAAAACTCTAAAGGAAAACATTGTATATACATACATATATAATAAGGTATCTGAATTACAACAAAGCAAAAGTGTTTTGCCAGGCTTGGGAATAAAATCGAATCATCTATAGGGAGATTTGTCTGTTGTATATTCTGTGTGTGTTCCTCTGTGAATTTCGGACCCTGACCTATTGCCCCCGGCTATCTGTACATGAATCGAGTTAGATTAGCGAGACGAAGCAATGGGGTGCATCAAGAACCCTAGTCTACTAGAGCGTTTTAGCAAACGCAGTTCAATATCAGATCAGTAATAGCGAGCAGTTGGTAGTGGATTAGCAAGTGATTAATACCGCTATTTTTCTACAGTGTCAATTTTCACCATTGATATCAATAAATGTCAAATTACGCTTGAAAAATGGCGATATTAATCACTTGCTAATCCACTACCAACTTCACACTATTACTGATCTGATATTGAACTACAATTTATTTATTTATTTAGCAAAAAGCATTAGTGGACTAAGGCCTCTGGTATCGATGAGTAACGCATATATTAGTGCATAGTAAGAATCCAAACGGGAAAATAGTTGAAAACAATTTTCCTTAACATTAACATATAGTTATTTAACGCATGAGTTAGTGACAATAATTGTATTATGCTAAAATACTATTCACGTGGAGATTTTATATCTCCGAGGCTCTGTCTATCCCAAGACATGCATAAGGATGTGAGTAACAGGTACAGATGAGAGATAGCGAATGGTACTCATATAAGATATTGGTGTCTGTGTGCTAGCCCATTGCCTAACAGATTCCATTGACCCTTCCCTTAGTCGCCTTCTACGACATTCCGGGAAGAAAGATAACTAGTTTGCATTTAATTTACGCGTCAGATTAGCACGGGACTCATTAATGACTCTTGATATATAGGTTGTTCGGGTTTATTGATACAAAGCGTACACATTACGATCATTGACTTTTACGGGGTAGTCAGAGGTTTGCGTGTGTTCTTCTGCAATTGTGGAGCTAGTGAATCTATGGCCACCTCGAACCCACGTGCTTTCCAGAATTTAATGGATTGGTGGTAAGGAATGTCGTAATTTACAAAGAATAAATAAAGAAACATATTATTTTTAGTTAAGATTTTTTATTTCTTCACATTGCATTATCTATAACTATTAAAAAACTGGAAGTTTACTTAAATAAATCAATTCTTAATGTCTAAATTTCCGAAAACGTTAACACATAAGCGTCTGTACCCCTAGACACTTTTATGCTATTATACTTATCCCCAAACTATTAAATATTCATTTATAATTTATCTTAAATGAACGTCACCCTAACAGAACCATTCAGTGGCATGCCAATTACGCGCTTGTGCTTACATTTCAATCAATTTTATAATCAATTATTGAAAGCGGAAAGAAATGCATTCATATCAGTATATACGCTTGACTTCTTTCCTTTTATCCCGTTAGGGGTGAACAGTACCTTGATGAAAACACATAGCATTGACAGACATTCTTCAATAATGATATTTTATGATTTACATTACGTACTAACATTTACAAGAAAATATCTCTTGCCATGGGGTCAATTAGACCTATACATCTATGAATAAACATACAAGGAACACCTGAGATAATAGAAGCTAAACAATCTACGAGAATATCTATGGTCAATATGTTTTCTTTCTTTCCTTAATTCTACAGGTATATAGCATTATCCAAACATATTGTCAAATTCCTAGACTCGACTGTCCTAGTTATATTTCTTCCCGCGACCACGGCCTATGCAACTGGGTCGAAATGTCGGGTGAAATAAATATATTTAAATCTTAATTAATTTATCGTGATACGACCCTGTCCACGAACCAAATATAAAGAGGACCCGGCGAAAGGAGCGGTCCCCGTTACGCGGTGCGGAGTCTAAATGGCGAGTTTTAATTGGTGCGGAGTCTAAAAATGAATGTATGTTTTGTCTCACAAAATGACGTGTTTTAATTGGTTGTAATATCTCCCCTCCATCTCGCGTACCTCGTTTCACCCCGCGTAATGCCACGCTAGTTTCCATACAAATATTGCGTAAGGCCCACTCTTATTAATTACTCCATAACAGACTCACATTGTAAATAAAATAGACTGTTCTATTGTCCAGTTTCTTCACGGCTGTGAATTTCTGAAGCAGCGGCAGTGGCGCCGAGTGCAGCGGCCGCCTCCCCAACCCTTTATTTCACACATTTCGTCACAGTCACCGCAAGATCGAACCTTATACATACTCAGTCCTTGGGAACCTGTTAATGGAACAATATGATGCTTATTAAATGCTTACTTGTATGATATCACAACACCAATATTTGCTGAAAAGATACCTAAGAGATACTATGTCTCCGAGGTTCTATCCACTCCGAAAGGGATTGAAGGCTGTGAGTGTATATGTATGTATACTTTCTTACTATAGTGAGGGAAAACATCGTGAGGAATCCTACCAGAGGCCCAAGTCTAGTAACAGCTTTTACAAAATCATAGTTCAATCGTACTTCAGTATGGTTTGAAATTAAGTGAAATGGTAAATGTGAAATGGTAAAATGACATTCTTCAGTCAATTTGTCATTTTTGCTGCTCAAGTAACAACTTGCGTGCGTTTGAACTGAAATTTTGCCTATAGCGTTGGTGGATATAGGACCCTGCTTCCCGCTCAGGTAAGGCAGTGAGTGGCAATGATTGTAAATTGCGACACGGTTTATCACCTGTCATATTGAGTTCTGGCTATCTGGCCAACATGTGGGTTTGAGGTGGCCATATAATTACTATCGCCGACATTTCAAAGGTTACTTGTCGTGAAAGTATTTTTATCTACCTGTTCGTCTCTCTTAAACTATGTTTGATAAAGATACTATAACGTACACATCACGACAATCATTCTTTACAGATTAATGAGAGTTAATGATTAATCCAGACTACCTGTTAACATGTGTTAAGTAGTCAGCAACCGACGTAACAGGTGGTAAACCCTATTATCATTTAAAATCATTATCTATTACCAGTTCAGAAGAATCTCTTTATTATAGAGAGAATTATTTGGAACATTAACTGTTGACTTTTGACATGGGGATGTTCCACAACTGATAAGCTTATTGCGCGACTTAACCAATACATACATACATACACGCCTCTTCTTCCCAAGGGGATAGGCAGATATTGATCGCCACCTTGAACCATTTACTGGTACAATGCTCTTATCGATTAAAAGTCTAAACAATCGATTTTCGATTCTCACTTATTTACAAAACATAACAATATTTGGATTTTGTACGATTAATTTAAAACCTTTAATCGCTCTCCCTAAAGTTGCAAAATGGCATATAAGCAAGATAACCCTTCCACCGTCGATATATGAACTAAACCCAAACTATTTAGTTACTTTAGATAGATTCTTAATAAAGACATACTTTTGTTTAAATTTGCGTCCACGTGTATTTCATATTTACGTTTTTAATTTGAATGGTTAAATAATCATGTACAATTATTTCCACAATCGCTTATCAAAACAATGCCATACTTACCACTGATATTAAAAGCCAGCATCAAAACCACGATTGAAAACAAAAACATTAATCCGAAGAGTTTCATTTTGTATCACTTTTTTATATCTTTCACTTCTTAATGTTTACAAAAGAGTGATTACTCAACATATACACAACTTGAATATACTTTTAACTCTTATTAAGACACGTGCGTTTTAATAAAGTGTCAGCGATGGAATGGCAAACAAATAGCATCATATTCAGTTTTATTAAACAGCTGATAAGGCAAACATGGCTCGGGCAAACCCGCCTGTACTTTCCGAGTTAAACGACGAATGATTAACGAAATTAACAACCTCTGCATAACTTGTTCGAGGCATTTTCAAAACACTTCCTTAAGTTATGAGTTCCATACTAGTCTGGGATGTAAAAGAATGCAAACTAGCTGCCGTTCTTCACGAATTTCAACATTGATATTAGCAAAAGTGACAATTTACGCTTTAATATGGCGAAATTAGACACTTCTGCTAATCCACTACCAACTTCACACTATTACTGATCTGATATTGAACTAATTTTTTTTTTTTTGCAAAAAGCCTTAGTGGACTAAGCCCCCTGATATATCATTAATAAGGTGATAAATAGAATAGGTATAGAAAATGAATGTGATGTGCATGTATATATGTACCTACATATCATGCCTGTTTTCCTACAGACGGATGGGCAGACATCATAGGAGTAAATAAAAGATTACTTTCTTTCCTGATTACTAAGGAAGTAAGTATGTGAAAAATATAAAATCTATGAATGAACCAAAACGTTCTCTAATACAAAAAAAAAACGCATTCACGGCTAATAACCCTCGCGGGTTAGTCAGAGGTTCAGGTTTCCATATCCGCAATTGTTAATGTAGTAATTCTATGAACACTTCGAACCCACGTGCTGACCAGATAGTCAGTACTCAATGTGACAGGTGGTCAGTCATGTCGCCATATACAAGCACTAACTATTTATTACCTGTTCGACGAACGGGTAGGTTTCCTCACGATGGTTTCCTTCACTGTATAAATCAATGCATATCGTAAATATGTTTTTATTACGAAAATGTACATAGAAATTCATTAAACTTCATTTCCATTGGTACATGCTCAAGCGGGATTTGAACCCTGCACCCACTGATACAGAGCCAAGCCCCAAACAACTGAGCTACGCCGAATTACAACTATCTAATACCTCAAATACCTATATGACTGAACTGATATAGAAAGAAAGAAAGAAAGAAAAACATTTATTTACTGCTATACATATACATTATAAGAAGTAAGCACTTGATGCAGTGAAAAGGTGCTGTCTCAGTATTTGATGCAGCTAAGCTGCTGATATTGAACTGATATTTCGCAAAAAGCATTAGTTCACTTGGGTCCCAGATCGTCTGTAGTTAGATTACACCAGTGGCCGAAGCACTTCGAAGCAATGCCTTCTGAGAACATTTTAGTCGTATTTACGGATCTTGCTTCCCAGTGATGGGGGACCGTATGCTCCATACATTCGCTTCACGACTTGTGTATACACACTCCCTTTTTTATTATGGCGGGGTAGTATCAAGCCTCTGTTGAATACCCATCTCCGAAATTTCGAAGGCACGTTAGGTATAGGTCTTTCGAAGCCCGCGTATCAATAGATAGACAGTACCCAACGTGATAGGTAGTGAACCGTATCGCCGTATATAGGCACTGACTATTACCTATCCTGAGGGATAGGCAGGTTTCCTCACGATGTTTTCCCTCACCGTTAGTGACTGTAAATTATGTACTACGTAAATGAAAAACACATATTTAAATTTCATTCATTGGTACATGCCAGAGTCGGGATTCGAACCTAGGACCTTTCTCATACGAAGTCCGAGGTCTTACCCACTGGTTTCATTGATATGCGTGAATTATTGTGTTTAAATAAAAGACAAAAGACCAACGCGTTCACGACCATTAACTCTTGCGGGGTAGAGGTTCAGGTGTCCATCTCCGCAATCGCGAAGATAGTAATTCTATGGCCACCTCGAACCCACATGTTGACCAGACAGTTAGTACTCAATGTTATAGGTGGTAAGCCATATCGCCATTTACAAGCGCTAACTATTACCTGTTCGGCGAACAGGTAGGTTTCCTCACGATGTTTACCCTCACCGTAGTATAATATAAAAGTTAATTTTATGCTAAAAAGTCATCTAAAAGATATTTTCGTGGCTCCGGAGTTCTGTCCACCCTGAAACTAAATAGACATTTTACTAAACTAAACTTTAACTAACTACACGATATAAATAGACTAAACAATATAAATAGACATTTTAACAGTTATTGGTAATAATGTTAGGTTTGAAAATGTTGCATGGAGAATAGAAATAAAAAGGGTAGTGTTTAAAGCAACATCAGATAATACGAAAATGCACTCCTAAAATACTGAATTGTACACTAAAATAAAACAGTTCCAAACCTAACCTTTGCTGTGCGTTAAGCTATATTTTAGTGTACGAGTACGTTTCAGTATTTTTGATGTGCTTTTAATTATTTTCCAAATAATAATCGTCTTTTACCACCTCTACACTAATATTTTATTCTTTTATATAGTATATTTATCTTAAAGTTGCAAATGCCATACATAATTCATGACTTGCCAAGCGGTTTATATCCAATGGCTTTAAGGAAAAGATCCTTACTGCAGTTACATAGAGGTCATTCTTGCACATAATTGAATTATCAGTAAAAGTGACTGAACATTACTGGGCATAAAATCCCCAGTGTGATTCATGCTTGCATACGTATACATTCACGTCCTTTGAACCCTTTTGGGTGGGACAGAACTTTCGAGATGATAATTTCTCCAAGGTCAGTTTTAGGGTTTTCATATCGTATCAAACATTGGTAACAGACAACAGGCTCCATTTACCCCTAGACTAAGTCTCTTAGTCGCTTTCTACGTCATGCCTGGAAGAACGGCAGTTAGTTTGCATTCTTTTACATCCCAGACTAGTACGAAACTTATAACTTAAGGAACTGTTTTGAAAATGTCTCGAACAAGTTATGCAGAGGTTGTTAATTTCGTTAATCATTCGTCTTTTAACTCGGAACGTAAAAGCCATGTTTGCCTTATCAGCTGTTTAATAAAACTAAATATGATGCTATTTGTTTGTCATTCCATTGCTAATGCTATATTGAAACACACGTGTCTTAATAAGAGAGAGAAGTACATTCAAGTTGTGTATATGTTGAGTAATTTCTCTTTTGTAAACATTAAGAAGTAAAAGATATAAAAAAGTGATTCAAAATGAAACTCTTCGGGTTAATGTTTTTGTTTTCAATCGTGGTTTTGATGCTGGCTTTTAATATCAGTGGTTAGTATGGCATTGTTTTGATAAGCGATTCTGGAAATAATTGTACATGATTATTTAATCATTCAAATTAAAAACGTTAATATGAAATACACATGGAGCCCAATTCAAGCAAAAGTATTTAGGTATGTTTGGATTAGTTCGTAAATCGACGGTGGAAGGTCTTGCTTATATACCATTTCGCAACTTTATAGGAGAACAATACCTAACTTCAAACCTTACTGAAGTTCGATTGAACTATGATTTTGTAATAGCTATTAGTAGACTTGAACCTCCGGCAGGATTCCTGACGATGTTTTCCCTCACCATAGTAAGAAAGTATACATTCATATACATTCATATACACATTCACGTCCTTAAATTCCTTTCGGGGTGGTCAGGACCTCAGACCTTTAGTATCTCCTAGAACTCTTTGTAACAAACATTGGGGTGTGATGCCATATAAGTTCAAGTCGACGTAGCTTAGTTGTTTGGGACTTGACTCTGTATAGAAGGTACAGGGTTCAAATCCCATTTGATCATGTACCAATGGAAATGAAGTTTAATGAATTTCTATGTACATTTTTGTAATAAAATTACATTTATGAAATGCGTTGAATACTACGGTGAGGGAAAAACATCGTGAGGAAACATACCTGTTCCCAGAACCCGTGCTAGTTTGGGATGTAAAAAGAATGCTAAATAGCTGCCGTTCATCCCGGCATGTCGTAAGAGATGACTCGGAGTCAATGGAATCTATTGGGCGATAGGCTAGCAACCTGTCATGGCAATGTGTTTTCATTTTTCCAAGGTTCTGTCCACCCGAACGGGATAAAAGAAAAGAATGTATTTAAATTAAACGAATGAATCTAGAAAGATCTCTTCATAGTTAAGTTCTAAGAAATGTTTTTCGTATGTCACTGGAGTGATTTGAAATTCTTATAGATATTATTTTTTGTTCTGTCATAGATGTTAAAATTGTCATTGCTATTTGTATTATTAATTGAATGTAGTAATTGTAGTACAATTGACAGAATAGGCTCTTTATTCGATTAAGATTCTATGTCACAAAAAGTATTAATTACTTCATACTTTTTTAATATTCTAGATTACATACATACATATATTCACGCCTCTACGTCCCTAAGGGGAGAGGCGGGCAGTATTATCTTGCTTCACTCACACCTATTAAGCTTCTCATAAATAAATGTTCTTATGTTCTTCATGATTAAATATTGTATTTTCTATACTCGTGTTAAAATCCTATGATGTTACACCAAGCCGATGATGTCATTTAGAATGCATGTTAATAATATTCTAAGGCGCATATACTGATATGAATGAACTTTTCGCTTTCAATAATTGATTATATTATAATCAATTATTGAAATTATTTTATTAAAATTGATTGAAATGTGAACAAGCGCGTAATTGGTAAGTCACTGGAAGGTTCCCTGTTTTGGCAACTGTTATTAAAGATAAATAAATAAATATTTCATAGTTATAGAGAATGTAGTGTATAGAAATAACTATATATAAATGTTTTTCTTTCTCTCTTTAAATAAAAAATCTATATCAAAGCTAAACATAACTTTTTTATTTATTTATTCTGTTTTTAAACGACAAAGCCCTAACCAACAATCACATTAAATGCTGACTATCTGAAAAGCACGTGGGTTCGAGGTGGCCATAGATTCACTACCTCCACAATTGCAGAAATACACACGCAAACCTCTGACTACCCCGTAAAAGTCAATGATCGTAATGTGTATGCTTTGTGATAATGGACCCGTACATCCTATATATCAAGAGTCATTAATGAGTCCCGTACTAGTCTGATGCGTAAATAAAATGCAAACTAGTTGTCTTTCTTCCCGGAATGTCGTAGAAGGCAACTAAGGGAAGGGTCAATGGAATCTGTTAGGCAATGGGCTAGCACACAGACACCAATATCTTATATGAGTACCATTCGCTATCTCTCATCTGTACATGTTACTCACATCCTTATGCATGTATTGGGATAGACAGAGCCTCGGAGACTTAAATCTCCACGTGAATAGTATTTTAGCATAATACAATTATTGTCACAAATTCATGCGTTAAATAACTACATGTTTATGTTAAGGAAAATTGTTTTCAACTATTTTCCCGTTTGGTTTCTTACTTTGCAATTATATATGTACTATTCATCGATAGAGCATTATTGACATATTGCATACATATGTATATTCGCGCGTTTACGTTTCAGAAGGGACAGACAGACTATCGATCACCACCTGCAACTATGTAGACAAATCTCTTTTACCTCACTTACACTAACTCATTTTTCTACCTAATATTAAATAGTATTAACAAAATGCTATTTCAAGGCATATGTAATATTTTTTGTAAATTGCAACATATTTCACCACCTCTTACTTTTGGTGCTCACTATTACTATAGCACTGTAACCACCGAGTGTAGAGGAGGATCGAGAGAGATGGGGATCCTTATATCACTCATACACATTGTGCATTAACATACTGTTCTATCTGCGGGCACGGGGACAGGTGAGTATCAAACACGGAAGCTAGTAACACACTGCTTTATTGCAACGACAATCGCGGGGTGGGGCGCAGCCACACTTAACCTATGATATAGCTACCTATAATACACAACATCCCTCCACCATAATCTACGAATATAATATCGTTACTACATTATTAGTTTAGTTAATCAAACATACTGAACTTATTACTAAATATAATTAAAAATATGATTTATAATCAATACGTGGCCGGTCACGTCTTGATCGCATGGGAGCTGGTGGTTCCGTCGGTGGGGTTGCGAATTGTGAACTGTCGTCCTCGTGAGACCCGGAAGGGTTGTTGGCTCCGGCCTCACACATGTCAGCGAGTGTACCATCAGTGCGAGGCGGCGGAGGACTGTGTAGGGCCGCATTGTTCTAACGAGCTGGCTTGCGCGGGATCCTCATCTTGTACGACACTGCTACTAATCGGGGGTTCTTGTAATACACCTGGTATTTCTAGATCCCAGTGGTAATCGCTTGTATTGGGGTAATGTTCGGTACGCTCACTCAGCGATCTCATCTGATCTATATGTTTAGTTACTTCAGTTTGTAACTCCGGCATAAATATTACGTACACTACGGAACCAATCTTCTTTTTTACTACTCCTCTCACCCATGTAAACTTGTTCTTATTTAAAAACTTCTTTATCCATACCTTTTGATTAATTACGAAATCTGGACGCGCCTTTCCACCGTATTGTCTAACCTGTAAAGACTGTTTACGCAACACATGTTGAGATAAGTCTGGACAATGAGACGTGACGTCATCGCTAATTAATAAATCTAATCTCGAGCGTAACGGTTTACCGTACACTAATTCTGCCGGTGACTTGCCTGTGGTACTGTTTTGCGAGTTCCTATAATCGAATAAATATTTAGCTAATTTAATCGTAATGTCCTTTTTATTTTTATTCTCTAATAATATAGATTTTAGTCCTTTTTTAACGATTTTAACATAACTCTCGGCTTGACCGTTGCTGGATGGATGATAAGTTGGTGTAAGAACATGGTTGATTCCATTAAGCAAGCAAAAATTTTCTGAATTCGTCTGACGTAAACGTTGTACCGTTATCACTCCACCAAGGTATGCGGTAAACCGACCCGTGAAAAAAACTCGCTTAATTTCTCGATAAGGGGTCTAGTTCCGTATGAACCTGGCATAATAAAACATTCCACCCATTTAGAGTACGCGTCTACAACTACTAGGTACATTTGCGTATCAACTGGTCCTAGGAAATCAATGTGAATTCTATAAAATGGTGCCGGCGGCTGCGGCCAGGGGGGCTAGAGGCGCGTGTGGAGGGGGCGGGTCGCAGCTGCGCGCACGTCACGCACTCCGCTGCTAATCGCTCCAAAATAGCGTCAACGCCTGGAAACCAGAATCTTTTCCTACATTCGGCTTTCATTTTGACAATCCCAAAATGTGAACTGTGTAACTCTTGACATAGTTTTAGTTTTAATGACTCTGGTAATATGACTTTATGACCTCGCATTAGTACCCCCCATTTTCATATGCGATTTCATTTCGACAAATGTGGTATGGCTTTAATTGAACGTCCGTAATTTTTCGAGGCCATCCTGACATTACATAATGTTTAACTTTTGTTAAAATCGCATCCTTTTCGACTTCCAGTCGTAACTCTGTTAAAGTAACCGGTAAATTACCTTCTGTTATGAAGTTCACGTAAGCGGCGCGCTCGGGTTCAATAGCTATTTCTTTCTCGCTCTTATCACTACGCATTGATAACGGACTTCTCGATAAAAAATCCGCGCTATTATGGTTACTGCGTACATACTGTATGACGTAATTATAGGCACTTAAAAACATCGCATACCTTTGTAATCTGTTCGCAGATACCTCAGGAATACCCTTGTGTGGCCCGAAAATAGATATTAAAGGTTTGTGATCTGTTTTCAACACAAAAGGTATTGAACGTCCATACAAATATTGATGATAACGCTTTACACCGAATATTATTGCAGTTGCCTCCTTTTGTATCTGCGAATAGTTTTTTTCTGCAGCTGTTAATGTCCTAGACGCGTATGAGACGGGCCGCTCGATACCTTCACTATCTTGTTGCGACAACACGGGCGCCTAACCCGCTCGGTGACGCATCTACCGTTAATATAATCTTTTGTTTTGGATCGAAGTGCGCTAATGTATTATCCGATGACAGTATTTTTTTTTACGTGTTCAAAAGCTGCATCGTGCTCTGAAGACCAAAACCAAGTGCTTTTTTTTTGTAAAAGATTATACAGCGGACTTAGTATGCTTGAAGCGTTAGGTACAAAATTACGGTAATAATTCGTTAGCCCTAGAAATGATTGCAATTGCGCAACGTTCATTGGTTTTGTTGCCTTCATAATAGCTTCTACTTTTTCTGGCGATTTTCTTATTCCGTTTTTGTCAATTTTGTAACCTAAATAGCTTATCTCATTTTTGAGGAATTCGCATTTTTTCCTCTGTACAGTCAACCCAACTTCTTCTAAGCGTTTCAAAACTAAGTTTAATCTGCCTATGTGTTGCTCCTTGCTAGATCCTGTCACTAAAATGTCGTCTATTAGAACTATTACACCCTCTAGGCCTTTGAGTATTCCTTCGATAGTACGCTGAAAAATAGCTGGAGCACTTGCAAGTCCAAACACTAATCTTTTAAATTTAAAAAGCCCGCGGTGAGTGTTAATGCAGGTATACTTCTGACTCTCTTCGGAAAGCAATAATTGGTTATATGCCCTAGACAAATCTACCTTTGAATATTGTTCACCCCCACAAAGCTTCGCAAATAAATCCTCAACTGTCGGAAGTGGATATTTGTCTACAATTAATTGCTTATTAATTGTAACTGAGTAATCAGCGCATATACGGACTTCACCATCTTTTCTTAAAGCTGGTACAATAGGAGAAGCATAATCGGCATACTCGACTGGTTCTATAATGTCTAGGCTCAATAAACGATTTAATTCGTTGTCAACTTTATCCTTAAGTGCAAACGCGACTGGCCGTGCTTTAAAGTATAATGGTTTATGGTCCTCTTTTAAGTGTAACGATACAACACCTTTATTAAAACATCCTAAACTATCGGAAAATAGATTTGGATATTTCCGCAATAATTCATCAACAAAGGTGTTGTTCTGCTAATCCAATGTGCTTTGCACGCGTGGGTTCGTATCCCATCCTCGTCGCCACGTGTTCTATCTGCGGGCACGGGGACAGGTGAGTATCAAACACGGAAGCTAGTAACACACTGCTTTATTGCAACGACAATCGCGGGGTGGGGCGCAGCCACACTTAACCTATGATATAGCTACCTATAATACACAACACATACACACACATGATGATGATGAATTCTATAACTCTAAAAGTAGTTTTTTTTTAAATAAAAATTCAACGTAGCTCAGTTGTTTGGGGCTTGGCTCTGTATCGGTGGGTACAGTGTTCAAATCCCGCTTGAGCACGTATCAATGGAAATGAATTTTAATGAATTTCTATGTACATTTTCGTAATAAAAATACATTTGCGAATGCATCCAATTATACGGTGAGGAAAAACATCGTGAGGAAACCTAGCTGTTCGTCGAAAAGGTAATAGTTAGTGCTTGTAAATGGCGACATGGCTCACCACCGGTCACATTGAGTACTGACTATCTGGTCAACACGTGGGTTCGAGGTGTCCATAGAATTACTACCTTTGCAATTGCGGAGATGGAAACCTGAACCTCTTAATACCCTGCAAGGGTTAATGGTCGTGAATGCGTTTGTCTTTTTTTTAAATGTAGAATATATACATATGTTGGTTCAATATGGCCACAGGATCACTAACAATTCAATATCGAACCTAGACAACATCGAACCCCTGACTACCCCACAAAGGTAACTCCTGAATATTTACGTCTGGCGTTTTGAAGCAAACACGGAATATGTGCTTGTTATCCAACGACACGTTGGCTTGTTGCGAGCGCCTGTTGGTCAATTAGAGCAACGTTGTGCCAGCGTTGACCTTTTGTTCGCCCACAATGGCCGCTTCCGCCTTTTTGTAGCGTCACCCAAATGGGCACTACTGATGAAGGCATTGTGCGGTGCAGCCTAAGGGTGCCTGTCTACGTCCGAATATCTGTGACCGACTTTTTGAAGGACAAAATAGAACGTGAAATGAATGAAATTATAAAATAATGTGTATAATAATGTGTGTTTTTCATTTACGTACATAATTTACAGTCGCTAACCGTGAGGAAACCTGCCTATCCCTCAGGATACGTAATAGTCAGTGCCTATATACGGCAATACGGTTCACTACATATCACGTTGGGTGCTGTCTATCTAGTGATACGCTGGCTTTGTGCCATCGAAATTTCGGAGATGGGCACTGAAGCCTCTGACTACCCCGCCATAATAAAAAAGGGAGTGTGTAAAAAAGAACGTACAAAATTTGTATGCAAGTGGTAAAGCGGTAAGAGAATAGAAATGTAAATGTATGGGAGTGACTTATTGAGGTTATGTTATCTTTTTAAGAGAATTACGTATATTTTGATTTCTGTTTTCTTAATATTTTGACCCTTATCTAAGGACCCTTAGAGCGATACTTTAACCAAAACTAGTAAAGTAATGGTAAGTCTGTGCTTTAACAAAAGCCTGCCACAAAAAAACAGATATGGAAATATTGTATCCTAATCGTTTATACATTCACGTACAACATGATCACCATTCATATAAAAAAGTATTTTATCTCCATGTCTATTTACATGTTTTATGAAGAATAAAGACCTGTGCAGTCGTCTTTGGTTCATCAACAAAGTCATCAGCTCAGTGAAAGTTGAAAATACAAATAATGTAGAATATATAAATTATTTTCGCCTGAATATTTAGTTAATTGTGATGGCAAACTGGCTATAAATGTTTGCTTTAGGATTATACTTGGATCCTCAACTGGAACGAACCGAAGAGCAGAATTGCAGCTTCTAATTCGATTTTTTTCGGTTGCGGCGTTGGTGTAACCATGGCGACTGAATAACAAAAGTAAACGCCATGGCATCAGTGTATGTACTTGAGCCGACATAACCTTAGAGGTGAATGGCTTATTAAAGAAACAAAAAAAGACCTGTGTATATTAGCAATAAAATAAGAATAGGACGAATTATTATAAGTAAGTAAGTAGTAAGTATTATTATAAGCCCGATTATCGGTCCTACTAAAAGTTAGATGGCTCCTAAAAGAAATGCTCAAATGATGCGGTGACTGCAACTACAGCCCCTGGAGGAATGGTCTGGAAAATTCTTTTCAAGCCATCTTTTATAAGATGCATGATTACGCTTGGCATTGTTCAACATACATGTGGGTCTGGAATTAAATAAAAACATTATTTAGGACAGTATTTATTGCGCGATATATATATAATTTGGTTAGTGCAGTTATGACTAGTGTTAAGGATTATAATAAGCGAATATTAAAGAAATAATAATAATAAATATATAAATAATAATATTTGGGACTCTATTACACCGAATGAACTAGTCCCTTGATAAGTTTAAGACCATTTAAGACTTGTGGTAAGGATAATAGTCAACATATAATTAAGAAACATATACTTATTATACATAGATAAATTCATCATTCAAATACATACGTATTGTATTCATATGATCAACGATCAGACTTAAGCTTCGTGGCGCGATCAGTTAACCACCTGAACGCTAATCATGAGGTGTCGGTGTTCGATTCCCGGTGGAGGCAGAGTCAAGAACTGCCTACACGCTTCTTCTGTTTTCCAGTCTAGTCCTTGATTATATATGAATTAGAGTATCTGTAATTTGAATATATTTCTTAAATATACATACATTGTCTAATACCCTTAACACAAGTCTTAAAGGAACTTAACTTAGGTTTGTTCACTTGGTGTAAAACTATCCTAAATATTATAATTATTAAAGAAGTAGAAACCTATTGACGACCCCCGTGGCGCGATCGGTTAGACGCTTGAACGCTAATAATGAGGTCTCGGGTTCGATTCCCGGTTGAGGCAGAGTTAAGAACCAAACTTTTCTCCTGCTTTCCAGTCTGGTCGTTGATTATATATGCTATATATGTATTTATCTATATATAATAAGTATATATTTCTGAAATATACGTTGACTAGTACCCTTAACACAAGTCTTAAATGTACTTGCCAAGTGGTTAGTTAAATTGGTGTAATAATGTCCTAATATTATTATCATTTTTAACTCTATTAACGGTGAGGGAAAACATCGTGAGGAAACCTGCCTACCCCTTAGGATAGGTAATAGTCAGTGCCTATATACGGCGATACGGTTCACTACCGTTGGACGTTGGGTGCTGTCTATTTAGTGATACGCGGGCTTCGAATGACCCATACCTAACATGCCTTCGAAATTTCGGATATGGGCATTCAAGCCTCTGACTACCCCGCGATAATAAAAAAGGTAGTGTGTATACACAAGTCGTGAAGTGTATGTTATGTAACACCGGGAATCGAATCCTTCCTTTCGAACTAGGTGCTCAAGTGTTTATCCGTTCGCGCCACGGAGGTCGTCAAACGTACATATACTTTCTCCCTATCTTACTATAGCCCATTCGCGTTAAGTAAATAGTGACGTCATGATAATCAGAGGTCAAACTGACCAATGAGACGTGAGTAAATGAGAAAAGAAGTCACATTGACCAATAACAGACAACCCCTATAAAATCTCATTGGTTAAATCATGGAGACCTTGATGACGTCACTATTTTCTTAAACCGAATATACTATAATATCCGTGTGTTATTGAATATTGCGTGGGCACATTATAAGCTGAAGGCGAAGTCCGCTTTCCCTAGGGACCCAAATAAATCAGGCATATCGGGCCACCCAGCGTAGGCCCTTCATATTTCAACCTTTTCGGGACCTCGCTATTTACTTTTATTAGGTGTTTGCTACGGAATACATGGAGATAATTTTTTAAATAAAAAAAAACCGTTTATTCACACTAGACGCAGTAATACATATACACAGATAGAGAAAAGAATTAATTATATAATAATTTACATTTATGGAACAAAGCGCACATGGCAACCCCGCGCAAGTGTAATAGGATTTGTCTCAGCTAATGTTGATTGTGTGAAATTCACACTGCCAACGCTGATATTCCGACAAACCCTTAAGTTTTGAAAAAAGAGTAGTTATTATTTGAGTGAAGTGGAAGGAGCCGGCCAAATAAGACATATGACAGTCAGATAGACGCCGTATTGAAAATGGGTGACGTTAGAACTACCTGTAACTGACGAGTGTGTGAGTATCAATGAAGCGTCAGTGGTCTGTCAGGATCGGGACAAATAGGAATCCGTGATTTCTGCCTACCCCTCTTCAGGGAATGAGGCATGATGTGTATGTATATATGACTAGTATTTAAACAAACATCAAAACCTAGAAAATTTCAAATACATTAAGCATTAAAAATACTGAATTGCATACCTAAGTAATACAGTACGAATACAAATGTAACCTCTCCTGTACGTTTAGCTATATTTTTGATACATTAAACGACTGATTCTCTGTAGAGGGATAGACAGAGATCACGGATCCCCATTTGTACCGATCCTGACATGATGTGTATGTATGTGATTTGATAATTAAGTAATTGGTACTCATCAATTATATCACCTAAATAAATACTTATTCTTAATAATTTTTTTATAAGCCATTCACCACTAAGGTTTTGTCGGCTACAAACACTGATGCCAGTGCGTTTACACTTCTTGTTATTCCGTCGCCATGGTAACACCAACAACCGCCAGCCGCTACAACCAAAGAAAAACGTAGTCGTATTACCAATTCTTATTTTCCTTGTTCTTCGATTCGTTCCAGTTGAGGATCCAAATATTACCCCAAAGTGAACATATTTAGCCAAACTGCATCACAATTGACTAAATATTATACCGAAAATAAATATTTGTATGTTCAACTTTCACTGAGCTGCTGACTTTGTTGACAAACCATAGACCTGAATTAATTTTAAAGGTAGCTATGGATGTAAACATATTTTGGTAATGTGAATAACAAATTCCGCTCATGGCCAAGCCGAATACACCTGAATGAACGAGAACAATGCGATTCATTAGAGTAACACGTCACACTGGATTATCATTAGTATTAGTATTGATCCCGTCATAGTTTTGGACATAAATTGAATGTTAACTAACAGCTATAAGATTTTATTTTATAATTATTAGGTTATTTTAATCTTTATTTATTTATTACTTATGCTATTAATTTGATGTATTACTTCATGTGAATAAAATTTTAATTAAATGAAAAAATATATTAAAACTAGCAGCTATGTAGTAGGAAGCAACTAAGAGACTAAGGGTAAATGGAATCGATTGGCCGATTGGCTAACAACCTGTCATCAATGTTCCATATGAAATCACAACCGCAATTTCATGTATTTATTAACTCTTAACTTCCTCAATAGAGTGGAGATCATCACCTTGAACGATCCTGTCAAGTCTTTTTCGTCTATTACTTACCTTTTCATAGGGATGTAACTGTCTGAAATTGAAACTTTTAAGGATAACAAAAGCCTAATAATAATAATAATAGTAAGCCAAGTAATAATAGTAGTAAATTAATAGTAGTAGCCAATTAAGTAATAATAGCCGTATTGAAACTATAAATAGATACTAGATATGTCTGCCGGAAGACTTTATAACAGTCAAGTGTAGCAAATTTTTTAAACGCGCGTGGATAATAATGATTCATTAGATACTATAAACACACAGTATTACTGGAGCCTAAGTTTACTAATGCTTATTTGCAAAATCGTTGTTCAATAACACTTCATTTACGGTATAAAGTTCTTAGTGGAATAAACATCGTATCAAATTTCTTCCTTTTTAAGTCTTTAGTTTTGACACATTTGCTGTCATGAACGAAGAAATTTGACACTTAAGCTAAACCACTACAAAATTCACACATTCACTGAAGAGATAACCTACGATTGTAGCAATACTCTTTAGTAGACCTGCCCTTGCACAAACATTCAGAAAACGCCACCATCAAAATGCGTCTCAAGCCCATTTAATTATTTATGATACCTCGCTATGAAAGTTGTCGACAGGGCCACAAAAGACGCTATCTCGTTGGAGGTATTAATTAGGAGGGACGTGTTGCGAAGCTTTTGTAGCCGTGATTGATGGGCCCTCCCGGCCAACTTTCGAAAGGCGAAGATTTTTTGCCGAGTGCCAAGTTACGCTAATGCGTCGTCAGATGGGAAGCTCTTAGCCTTTGTGCCGCAGTGACAAAAAGGCTCACCAAACATGTAGATATGTATATGTTATACCCACTTTAATAATAGACGTTAATTCGTTAGCTCAGTTGTTAGGGGTTTGACTCTGTATCGAGGGTACAGGGTTCAAATACCACTTGAGCATGTACCAATGGAAATGAATTTCTATGTACATTTTTGTAATAAAAATACATTTACGAAATGCGTCGATTATTACGGTGAGGGATAACATCGTGAGGTAACCTACCCGTTCCCCGAACAGGTAATAGTTAGTGCTTGTAAATGTCGACATGGCTTCCCACCTGTCACATTGAGTACCAACTATCTGGCTAACACGTGGGTTCGAGGTAGCCATAGCATTACTACCTCTGCGATTGCGGAGATCGATACCTGAACCTCTGACTACCCCGTAAGGTGAAGTCGTGAATGCGTTTGTCTTTTTTGATCTTATATTACGTCTTAGAGGTCCTGTCCATTTCATAACGAGACGTATACACATCCGTTTTAATGCCAAAGTAAACAAAGATATTTTCTTCTCTTCTTTCTGAAATCCAAAGGTATGTAGTGCGCACTAAAGTTAACTTTTAAAGGCTGTCGGGGTAAGGCTTCAACGTATGTTGACGGAAGTGCGCTGGGCGGGAGACACCTACCGGAAGTGGGCGGCTGCACTCCCTGCAGTGGGCCAGGGAAGCAGCCTTCAGAGACCTAATAAACCTTCGGAGTAATACAAACGGTATAAATAAGAGTGAAAAATAATGGCAGTCACATATATACTTAAATAAATTCACGTCTCTTAATTCCTATACAAATAATATCGGCGTGATGATGAAATTAAAAAAAATATATTGTTGACAGGTTACTAGCCCATTTTCGCATAGATTCAATGGACTCTTACCTTAGAGTACCCGCCACATAAGGTGGCAGTAGCCAAACTTGGAACTAAATTTGACGTTTCCGCCATTGCGTGTTATTTTGTATGAAAGGTAAATTTAGTATTACCAGCGTTGTGTTTTTTGCCCACTCTTTGTAATTTTTATGTTTGTTAAGGGTGATTATAATAAATTGATTTCCGGAGTTTCTTGTTAGTTCTTCTCCAAGCTAGGGTCTCCGCTGATCTAACCTCGGTAAAAAATATGTAAAGACAATGCTCAGTGCCATGTTTGAAATAATAGTTTTAAGAGATTCGCGATTTATACTCATGATATAGGATATAAGGGTGGATATAAGATTGATTGCAGCTGTGGGAAATCCTACGTCGAACACACTAAACGGTCTATTGCGGACAGAGTGAAGGAACACATAATATATGTAATATATAAGAAGAAGGATAAGTCCCGTTAATTATTAATCATGTTTGAAATAGTTTAATAAACATATTTTGACTTTGATATATTAATTTGTTTTATTTGAGTTTATAGCTCTGCAACCAAAGACCGTTACAAATGAAACCTATAATGTATCGAGCCGTATGGCACAGTGAGTGCTAGTTTTGGCGTGTTTACTGGTAACACTGAATTACGCGACTGTGGCGACGCCTCCAACTGCCACCGTATGTGGCGGGATCTCTACATCGCATACCAGGATATATTTCTTAAGGCTATATTCGTAGTCTTGTCGTCGTAATATACATATACATTCACATCTTTTGTTCCCTTTTGGGGTTGACAGAATCTTGAAAACATCTCCTTGATCACTTTTTAGCATAACATTGGGGTTGCGATGTCAGAATGATACATTGGTGACAGGTTGCTAGCCCATCGCCCGATAGATTCTATTTACCTCTAGTCCCGAAGTCGCCTCTTAGGACATACCAGGATAACAGACAGCTAGTTAGTATTCTTTTTACGTCCCAGACTAGCACAAGACAATATCAATAATACAGTTATTACTCCAAATTAATCACAAGCTATTAGATACCGCTCAGAGGATTATATGTCCATCTTTGTCATTGCAATATTAGTGATTAATCGTTACATCTTACCCATATAACAGTCAGATATATAACATCAGATAGACACTATATTAAAAAGGGTGTCATAAGGAGTACCTATAACTGCCGAGTGTGTATGAGAAGATGTATGAGTGTCAATGAAGCGAAAGTGGTCTGTCAGGAACGGCACAAATGGGGATCCGTGATCTGCCTACCCCTCTACAGGGAATCAGGCGTGATGTGTATGTATGTATGTATCTTAGACACTTTTCTACATATATCAGTATCAAACGTGGTGTTTCATATTGTTATACAAATACTGACTATTACCCATCCCGTAACTGTTGTCCTGTAATAGTCTAAAACGTAAAAGGAATGCTAACTACCTGCCGGTCTTCCCAGCATGTCCTAGGACTACGGGACTAGAGATAATAGAATCTATTGGGCGATGGGCTAGCTACCTGTCACTTCTTCTTCTTCTTCTCGTGCCATCTCCTCAGCGGAGGTTGGCGACCATCATGGCTATTTTCACTTTGGACGCAGCGGCACGAAACAGGGATCGTGAGCTTAGGCCGAACCACTCACTCAGGTTCTTGAGCCACGATGTTCTTCTACGACCTGGTTTACGTCGTCCCATGATTTTACCTTGCATTATAACCTGCAACAACTTGTATTTATCATGGCGCATGATGTGGCCCAAATAAGTCCAGTTTGCGTTTTTTGACTTCATTGAGCACTTCCTTCTTTTTGTTCATGATCTGTAGAACCGTCTCGTTTTTTATCTTATCCCGCCATGAGATTCTCAGTATCCTCCTGTAGCACCAACATTTCAAAAGCTTCAAGGCGTCTGCACATTTGTTTGTCCAGGGTCCAGGCTTCGACTCCATACAGGAGAACTGAGAATATATAACAACGAAGCAGTCGTGTTTTTGTGGGGATTTTGAGAGCTCGATTGCGGAAAAGTTGTTGCATCTTCAGGAAAGATTGACGTGCCTGCTCTATGCGACATTTTACTTCGACACTGTGATCGTCTTTCTTACTAATGTATTATTCTGAAATTGTAACCCCAATGTTATGCTAAAAAGTGAACAAGTAGATGTTTTCAAGATTCTGTCAACCCCAAAAGGGAACAAACGATGTGAATGTATATGTATATTACGACGACAAGACTACGAACATATATAGCCTTAAGAAACATATATTGTTAACGACGGTTCGACAAAATCTTATGGCCCCGCGGCAATTCCGTAGTATTCGTAGAATGTTGCTACGATTTATTTGTTATTTGGATAACTGCATACATAATACTTGGAGGTATGTAGTACATAAATTTACGTGTAGCATAACTTATTTATTAAACATGATACCTTTACTTATATTCACGTGAATCTTTGAGAACGTCATACAAATCAACTCAACTCTAATCAAGATACCTACGTATGTACATTCTTTAAGCTAAAATATTATTCATGATTAATAATTAACGGGACTTATCGCGTAAGTATTTATATAATAAAGTTACCTTTACTAACCCGACGCGATAAGTCCCGTTAGTTATTAATCATGAGTATAAATCATGAATCTCTTAAAACTATAAAATATTATTGTCAGTAGACGATCTTTATTCCAAATTAAATAGAGAGTAGATAGTATAGAGCTATCTTATATTATAAGCTGGTCTCAGAAATTACTAATTCAAACATCTAACGAACACACAGAGTGCTTAAGTTTGCCCCCTAATTGGGCTGTAGTAATGAAATCAATCAAGTTTGGTGAGAAAGATCGCTAACTTCGCTATTGTTTGGAACTTTGAACAGAGCCTTCGATACTTTGGCTTTAGAAAGCTTCAGGCCTAATCAGTGGAGGCTTCTTATTGGGTGCGTGAGACACGTTCACTTGTTTATTTATTGACTATAAGGAAAAAACCGAAGGCAGAAGTAATTAATACATACATACAAACTATTCACGCCTGTTTGTACCCAAGGGGATAGGTGGAGACAATCGATCGCTAATTGAAATATTCTCGACAAATATCCTTTGCTACACTCTTAGCCATTAATATTCATATATATTATTATGATCTTCTATTCTTTACGCTGCGTACATCCGCTTTTAGAAGAATGGTTCCAATATGATTCGTATAAGATCGACGCGGCCTACCCTGTCCAACCCTACCTTCCACTTAGCTCTATAAATTCATTTTGTAACCCAGAACTGGTAAGATACAATAATATTATGTAGTTTATTTTCGAGTTTTGATGAGTACAGTCTTTGGATAGGTTTCCATCTAAATTGAACAGGTATTGTTGATTTTGGTGAGGGAAGACATCGCGAGTAAAACTCGATATAGATATTAGTTTAAATAGTTATTGTGTAACATCAGATATTATCATGTAAAACGTGTCTAGAGAGGTCAAACAGCATCACATCATCATTATTTGATGATACATCGGCCAAATATTTTTTATATATTTAATAGTTGCTGCCATTTTATGTTTTCACTATACAATATGCTCCTTAATTGAGTATAGTTTATATCCGCTTGAGTAAGCATATTTAATCTGGACCTCCGTGGCGGTATTGGTTAAGCACCTGAACGCTAAACGTGAGGTCCCGGGTTCGATTCCCGGTGGAAGCAGAGTTAAGAACTACCTTTTTCTTCTGCTTTCCGGTCTGGTTGTTGATTATATATACTATATATGTATTTATCTATATGTAATATGTTTATAGATCTTAAATATACGTTCACTAGTACCCTTAACACAAGTCTTAAGTGAACTTACCAAGGGGCTAGTTCAATTGATGTAATAGTGTCCTACATATATTATATCTTTACCAATCTCGTAAAGGAAGAACACGCGTTTTTATACATATTAGGTATGTATTCACAACAGCCAGTCAATAAAGTTAAGTGGCAAGGAAAATGGGCTGAAGAGAAAAGTCACAATGGCGAGGTCGTGAGGAAATGCATCTGCCCTAAGTGCAAAAGTTGCCGCGAATAATGGGCCCGGCAGAGCGCGGTGGCTCCATCTAGACGGATCCCTAGTTAAACTGTTTCTTTGCGATAGGATTTATTAGTCTCTGTTTTTCTTCTAAGAGCTTTCGAGCTTTGTTGTAATAATAAGTTAAAAGTAACTGCAAGAAGTCGGTATTTATATTTACGTGCTTTGATACCTTTTGGAAAACCTTGAACTCATAATGTTTCAGTACATTTTAACGTTAATATCAAGTTCATGTAGGTATAATGAAAACTAAACAGGTTGCTAGCCCATTGTTTAATATAATGTATTTAATCCTAATCCTTTAGTTACCTTCAACGATCAGCCGGGAATAATGACAGCCAATCAGCAATAAATATACATCAAAACTAGTATGGAAAATTTCATTGATAATCTAATAAATACATCTAAAAACTCTAGGGGTAGATTTCACTTCTATTTGGTATAATTCCTGATAAGTTCAAATCGAATATAATCGTATCAAGAATCGTTGGATGGTTGCCAAGTTAAAGTAACGTCTGAGCTTTTTATTGACTGGCCTTAAAGGATGACAGCTGGGTACTTTAAACGCTTATGACTGTAAGCCCCTGAAGAGTAGATAGAACTAAAGGCATTTTGTTGGAAGGTAATTTGAAGATGTTTAACAATAGTGATCGATAATAGTGGTTGGTTAAAAATGCATCAAAAACCGTTGTTTCTTAAAACTGCTGAGATTAATTGTTTATTTAAATTCAATATGAAGATCATAAATATCACCTATTGAAAAGAAACAAAACATCATAAAAAATAGTCGTCAGATGTCAAATTCGGTACAGACTATCTGACTGACACGTAGGCTCGAAATGGCCATAGAAACATCAATTACGCAATTCCAGACAATTTAACACGAACCTTTAGTACCAAATACTTTACATTCATAGTAACCTACAGTTTCCATTACATTATACTATACATTAATAAACACAATTGAGACAAAAACATATACATAAACAACAAACATTTTACACCAGTACATATTCAAAACTAACTATTATAAAGCAACAGCTAATTAATTTATGTTTATAAACATACAGTGCAGCCTTAGATCTAGCGCAACTTACGCTGCAAAAGAAACTAGTAAGTTAAAAAGCAACTCAATTCCCCGATGCTTTTAATAAAATAGCTTTTTAGCGCTAAAATACCTACCAAGGTGAGTTCCTTCTTAACCTGCGGGATAGTGACTAATGCCAGGGCTCCAAGCTAATTGGTTCCGTAGAACGATTCTTCTGGAAGCTTCGCTTAATCCCGCATTTGTTTGCTTTGCCAGTACTTTAGCTTGGAAATTCATAATGTTTTTCTTTAGTTACAGTATTAAAGTGACTGGGGATATTTAAAGGGCAATGTAGTTAATTAATTTATTAGTTCAGTAATCAACTAGGTTAAATAGTGAAGTGAATGAATGTATTATAATTTAATTGATTTATTGGTATATTGTGGAATTGTATCGTACGAACGAAACACGAACTTAGTTAAATTGATGAAAGGCATTTTTTGAAGGTTAAATGAAAATACAAATAATTATGTCGGCTGAATATTTAGTCAATTTTGATGCCAAACTGGCTAAATATGTTTGCTTTGGGATTATACATATTTGGATCATTAACTGGTACGAACCGAAGAACAAGGAAGAGCAGAATTGGAGCTTCGACTTCGTTTTTCTTCGGTTGTAGCGGGTGGCGGCGTTGGTGTAATCATGGCGACTGAATAACAAGTGCAAACGCCATGGCATCAGTATTTGTACTTGTGCCGACATAACCTTGGTGGTGAATGGCTTATTAAAGAATTATAGAAAACTATCTGTGATCTCAGACTGTCTCTCTGTAGGATTCTAGCGTGATGTATATGTATAACGAATGTCACATTGAATAAATATGGCATCTGTATTTCTCGTAATAGTAATACCGTATTTTAATTCATCCTGAATGGAGTAATATTTTAATTAGTTTTCCTGCGCAAATATAATATAAGAAATTTTGAGAATTGCTCATATGAGGTTTGCGTTTTGATTGATTTAATTGAAAGTTGTTTGTTTACGTTTGAAGCGTAAAGTGTATGTATGTATGTTTCTGACAACTTTCGTAACCACCTGATCGCTAATCGGTACGCTACTCGTGAGGTTCCGAATTCGATTCCCGGTGAAGGCAGATGCACTATGCATTAACTACATATGCTTTTCTACTATTTTAAACACTGGTCATTTGTTATGTATACTCCAGTATATGCATCTATCTACATACATATATCAAACACTGATTGACGTGGCCATACGTTTTGAATATCCTAAGAGGCTGACTATTATCTTCAGCTGCAATATAGAACTATAGAATCTATAGTTAATAGTATTAAAAATAAATTTAAGAAATGCTTTGAATAATACTTTGAGGGAAAACATCGTGAGGAAACCTACCTGCTCCACGAATAGGTAATAGTTAGTGCTTGTAAATGGCGTCATAGCTTTGCACCTGTCACATTGAGTACTGACTATCTGGCCAACACGTGGATTCGAGGTGGACATAGAATTACTACCTTCGCAATTGCGGAGACACCTGTACCTCTGGCTACTCCGCAAGGGTTAATGGTTGTGAACACGTTTGTCTTTGTCTAGAGAACATCCATATCTTATAAAAAAATAAAATGTTTCCTACACTATAAATCTCCCGATTATTTTCGCTGAGGTTGAGTGCGATCGCGTTAGATCCAAGTCCGCTCGACTGGCTTTGAGGTGTTCACTGTTTGCCCAACTCGTAAGTTGGTCTGCCAGACTATTGACATAGTCTTTGATCTCAGCCTATTCGTTTTTCCTGCCGCCGGCTATCTGCCCAGAGAACCCGAGGTTGCTTGCTAACAAATATCAATTATAAGAGGAATGAAATAGGAATAAAGTTCACTTTAATGTAAATCTCTTGAAAGACAGGTAAGATTTGTAAGTAAAGAGAAATAGAATATCACGACAGAAGTATTTAAATGGTCGGTCTTACTAGAAGCTAGCTTATGATGTTTTTTTACGTAAATGCTTAAAATGTATTAATATAATATATTTGGGCATTATTACACCAATTGAACTAGCCCCTTGCTAAGTACATTTAAGACTTGTGTGAAGAGTACTAGTCAATATAGTTTTGAGTAATATATACTTATGTTAGAGATATAACGCATATATTATGATCAACGATCTGACTGGAAAGCAGGAATTTTGTGTCCTAAGATAATATGTTATTTCCAAGGTTCACTCCACCCTAAAATAAATTTAGGCTTGATGTATACTTAGTATTTTACCTTCACCTTATTGCACAGCTTTGAATTTCCCCAATCAAGATTCTCTAATTTAAGAATGAGTTATATAAATGTGAATAAAAAAGTTTAAGTTGGATCTCACAAATAAAAGGTCATAGTCGAAAAGAACGCACAAATCAATAGTTTTTATATACATACCCAAAACATAGATGCCGCTACTAGCCTCTGCAAACCAATTTCATAAAACAATATCGCATTTCGCTATAATAACACAGATAGTTGAGGGGCGCTTCCGTTCCAACAATATTTGCGAGCAAAAATGCAAAGCAGGATCTGTTTGCACTCGATCGTCGGACGGCACGACACATGGCGTTCTGTTTGCTGCCACATTGCTTGTACCAACAGAGCTTACCTTGCATTTTACGTACCTGTAGAAAAATAACCTCTTGAAGTAAGCAAGTTTCCTCATGAAGTTCCCTCCTCTTTAAAAAAAAAAGTATAGTAGGCAGGTTTACTCACGATGTTTTGTCTCGCCGTTAGCGGCTGTTAATTATGTAGGTAAATGAAAAATTACACATTCAAATATCAGTCAAGTGTACATGCCAGAGTCGGGATTCCATAGGTCTTAGCTACTTGGCTACATCCTGTTATCAATTGTGTTAGTGTTCGTATGTACGTAAAGTTCATAGCATAAATCCATTCATGCTTGTTGGGAGATAAGATTAAAAACTTCATGAAATTACTACACTACTTTTATTGACCTTTTGAAGTCAAACCAAACGAGTTGACATATACATCATTCAGACATATCAGAGAGATGCCTATTTTCTCTATACGGATACAAACAACTTTTTCTTAGACAAACGCGTTCACGACAAAACCCTTGCGAGGTAGTCAGAGATTCAGGTGTCCATCTCCGCAATTGCGAAGGTAGTAAATTTGTCTAATAATGTCCAAATATTATTATTATTATTATTAATAATTCTATGGCTACCTCAAACCTACGTGTTGACCAGATAGTTAGTGCTCAATGAGATAGGTGGTAAGCCATGTTGCCATTTACAAATACTTACTATTGCCTGTTCGGGGAACAGGTAGGTTTCCTCACGATGTTTTCCCTCACCGTAGTATTCGGCGCATTTCGTAAATATGATTCTATTATAAAAGTTACAGACTTTGTCAGTAATTCGACAATTTGATCTTCCTACAATATTAAGTGTTATTAATAAGTAGTTCCAAAACTAACATGTAATGATGTTCTATTCAATTAGTGTTGAACAACGTCGTTAAGTATCAATTTCGGTTACATGTGACGGGAACTAATCCATCAAGCTTCGTTCGGCGACCGATTTGTCAAGCTGAGCGAAAAGAGTCTTTAATGACCCCGATAAGTGACGGATAGCGATTAAGAGTTCCCTAAGCGGTGATAATTAAAAGGGAATTTGATCAAATATATTGATAGAACTAAATAAAGTTAACTTTAGATTTTTTTTAGTTTAGACCGTGAAAACTTGAAGAAATACTTAATATTGAACTAATCTAGAATATCTTGCCTTCTAGAAAGTTACTATCTGCTTTTATTTCAGGTAACTCATAAATCCTGATCTTAATCATTGCACATTGCACTGTTATATGCAGGTGGTTCGCCCATCTCCCCTTTTTCTATTAACCTTACCTACTATATACCAGGTAAGGACAGTAGACATTCACTGTACCTCATGCCTTTACTAACCTTGACATGCTCTAAATAGCATTACTAACATATAATCGTTCATAGGTGTGAGGTATTCAAGACGCCATCTCTGAGGGACGCATCGGAACCATTCCTGGGAGGTATGTGGTCCTGAGCGCTCATTAATGGCGACGCACACTGCCTAATCTAGATGCCTTCACACAGGTATTTCAAGTATGGAGACATATTATGTGGGTGTACGTAATTGTGGCTTTATAATGGGTTTGCATAGTCACTGATTCAATTTGTATTTCATTTATAATTGTAAATTTATAGCCTTTGCATTTTTTATTGCGAAAGAAAGTATTCAATTGTTTTAATATTAATTTGTTTTATGTATTTACTAATAGGATCATTAAAAGGATCAAGCATCAATAAGTAATTGAAAGTCCAAATAGAGGGAAGGTCATTGCATGTTATAGTTTTACATCGATGTTTTATATGAACTTTTATTACATAGTAATATGTATCTATTTGAAAACAACACACATAACTGCTACAACTCTTAATCTTTTTTCAATAGTTAATATTTTTATGAATAGGTTATTTGAAAGTCATTTATATGAAAATAAAGCTTTTTTATGAAAAAGATTCTTAAATTAATTACACCTTGCTTTTGCTACACAATTTAGATAATCATGCTAAATGATTTATGAAGATTAATCATCATTTTCTATCATTTTACGACACAAAATCAATATTAATTTTACCGTTTCAGTACCTCCTTTAAATTCCTTTTCAATTAACTCTCTTATAATTTACAACCATTTGAACCCACTTGACATGTGCAAACAGCCGTATATATAAATAAAATGTTTCTTTTTATTCAAAGGAAGGGGCTTGTTACTTCAAAAGAAGTTTCTTTGGCGTCTCGGGGCAGTGATATCGTAATTCAGGCCACGGCGCGCTCTATCAATAAAGCAGAAAAAACATTCACCACTCCCCACGTAGGCTGGAATTTCGTTCCTCAGCCGCCGCGATTATAGACCCTATCCCCTTGTAACAAAGATTACAGCGTATCTTTCCCTGAGGAGTCCTAAATCAAGAATCGTTCGCATTTTTTCGGACACTCCGAGGAATGTGTTTCTTTGGCGGAATTCTAAACGCTCCGGGTTTTAGGGGCGCGATACGAATTATGTAACTCAAGTTATTGAGCGGTGCAATGTTATGAGCGAGCTATTGGCCAAAGTGGTGAAGAAAATAAAATTTATGACGGTACAAAGTGATGTTCTATGACTTCTAACAACTGTTTGGGACGTAAGATTGACGTGACGTAAAATATGGTTAAGGACCTGAATTAGCTTTAAAGATTATGTTGTGATAACATCCGATAATATCGTCTACTTACATATATTACTACATAATAAAATTGAAATATGTATCAGTTACGGGCCATTAAATCATCCGCCTTTCATTTATTCACTCATTTAGTCTATGGCTATACGTGTGTACAAGGTGACCATAGCATTATTACCTCCTAATTGTGGAGATGGAACTCGAACCTCTGTCTTCACAAGGGTCGTTAAGCTGATGGTAGCCAATTGATATTTTCTTTCCATATTTTAGCTTTATCTTTCCATATTTATGATCCATATATATAAAGTATTTTATAAATTACAACATGAACTACACGATAACGCCATGATTTCAAAATGGCCGCCAGAGCAAGTGCCGTGGCGCGTAAAACAAAGCCGTGAGACGCTGAAAGCTTCTGTTCCGGTTACGTTGCTCCGCCGAGAGACACGAGCTGCAGTTTATTCCCCGCTAGATGGAGCTAGCATCTACCTATTTCTATGAGCACACAATATTGGCCGTCGGGACACGTCTTAACACGGGTTGCAGGCGCTTTATTAAGCTCAACACTGGATGAAAATTCACTTAAAGCTTAAAAGCTTTTGTTGTTTATTTTACAGAATTTTCGAAACTTAATTTATTGGTCAATAAAAAGTCGGCACATAATATGATAAAAACACTTATGGAAACATTTTTTCAATATCTGTTGACTTTTTAGTCCTATTAGACTTACAAGTCTCAAATTATCTTATATTGGGATTTTACATGCATCACGCCTGGTTCTCTGTAGAGGGGTAGGCAGAGATCACAATCCTGACAAACCACTTATGCTTCATTGTCACTCATAGTGTCTGATCTGAGTTAGTGTAATATAGTCCCAATTATCTTATTATATTATATATTATTATTAGGGTAGGCAGAGATCATAGATACTAATTTTTCTTAATCTTGAATCTTTCAATGACTTTAATCTTTCAATGACATACATATACAGGGTGGCGCATTCAAAACGGTCAGTATGGGAAAGTCGGAAACTATAAGAGATACGAAGATTTGTTCTTAGGAACCATGTCACCGATTTTGATAAAAATAAAAACTGCATTCACACTTTCTTTGAAAAAACAACTGTATCCAGTACGGGAATCGAACCCGGTTGCTTTGAAAAAATAATTTGGCCCTTTTCACTTTTTCTTTTTAAATATCAATTGTGTAGGTCTTAAGCTGTAAATGTCTTTATGAAACATGGTGTCGAAAATGAATAAAATGCATTGTTTTGGCATACTTTAGTTTATCATAGTAGGTTTTCTAAGTGACCACCGTTGTTTACAATACAATATTCAACACGTTTAGATAACGATTTTACTATTGAATTTCTTATTTTCATGTGGTGAATTTGCGTTACAATTGACTTTTTTGCTACTTTTAGGTCTTCAATGGTGTCATAGCTTGTTTTGTAAAATTCATTCTTAACGTAATCCCACAAGAAATTTTCTAATATGGTTTAACACGTCACTTTAAGTGGACTTTTCAATACATTGTTAGTTTTTGATTACTGTAGATAACAAAACCTCCTTAAAGGATTAATGCAATGCTAATGCCACATGATATGGTGTATGTAACCAGTAGGGAAGTACAAAACTACAAACAGCCATAGAGACAATTTTACATGTCTGTTGAATATTGTTACGGAGTATGTAAACTACTATGATAAACTAAAGTAACTATGCCAAAACAATGCATTTTATTCATTTTTGACACCATGTTTCATAGAGACAATTACATCTTAAGACCTACACAATCGATATTTAAAAAGAAAAAGTGAAAAGGGCCAAATTATTTTTTCAAAGCAGCCGGGTTCGATTCCCGTACTGGATACAGTTGTTTTTTCAAAGAAAGTGTGAATGCAGTTTTTATTTTTATCAAAATCGGTGACATGGTTCCTAAGAACAAATCTTCGTATCTCTTATAGTTTCAGACTTTACCATACTGACCGTTTTGAATGCGCCACCCTGTATATACCTCCTCATACACCGTGACCATAGAATTACGGAATAAATGACTATTGAGATTAAAATATTTATTTATTTAAGACTTGTATGGCCCATGCTTGTTCGGACGTAGCTAGAATGCAAACTAGCTGCCTTTCCTATCTAACAGGATAAAAACCCTAGAAGTGAATAGAATTTATAGGGCGATACAGATAAATATAAATAGATAAATGTTCTATCTGTTTTCAAACTACGAATCCGAATAATTCGTAGTATAAAATAGTTTCTATTATCGTAGTTAGGAATGATGAAACACCTGTCAATATATAAGAAACACAGACATGGTGTAACTCTTTAAGAGTAGTCAAAGGTCGAGTATCCACTATGAATTGAGGATTGTGATTATCTTTTACCACTCGATAGCCACTTGTTACTTGATAACCAATACCCAACGTCACAGGTAATAAATCATGTCACCATGCAAATATAGAGAATAAAAGACAAACGCTTTCACGATTAACCCTTGCGGGGTAATCATAGGTTCAGGTTCACATCTCCGCAATTGCGCAGGTAGTAATTCTATGGGCATCTCGAACCCACGTGTTTACCGGATATCCAGTACTCAATCTGACAGGTGGTAAGCCGTGTCGCCATTTACAAGCACTAACTATTACCTATATAAAAAGAATATTGATCGTTACTATATTGTAGCTTTATAAAAACAGATGTCGCTGTAAGCAGTCCAGGAAGAGAAACGACTCGTTCCAGCGCAAACGATGGCATTGTGTCGCGCAGAGAAATGCCCCAGCAGAAATGTGTATACAGGAATCCTTTGAGGAAGTGTCCAATATCACTCTTTCCAATGGAGTCGCTTCGACAGGAAATACGCTGAAGCGGATGTTACACGGTACCGTGTTTACACGTCCAATTTACCTTCATTTGCATTCTATTTTGTACAGGTGTTTATAAAGAATTGGAACGTAATAGTTGTTTTTTATTTATGTACTTAATGTGCTGTTGTACTGTTGTGTAGGATAATCCGTTGCGTAGTTTCAAAGATTGCTTACAAAGGGACATAGGGACAAAGAAAGCGACTTTGTTTTATACTATGTAGTGATAGTGATACGTATAAGTCAACAGACGAGACTGTTATTTAAAGATTAATTTTGAATAAAATACATTCCAAATAATCTAAGCAGAGATTGTGATAGACTAGGAACCTATAGGATTGATTTCATTTGACACAGGATTGAATATTTTGACTCATAAACGTTTTGAACGTTCGATCGGTTGAAGTATGAACATAAAATGTTACGAGGATGTATGGCGTCATGACGGACTTTTATTGATAACGTTAAATGCAGACCACCATAAAATTCACTTTGTAAAGCGACTATTTCGATCAGAGTGGACATAGACTTTACAAAGTGTATAAAAGGATGTAAATGGACACTCATATATATCGTTAATCCCTTTTGGAGTGGATAGAGAAATATTATTGATCGCGACTTTAAATAACATTTACAAATCTCTCCCGCTTCAATTAAATTCGTTTCTTATTACAGGCATTTTTTAGTCTGCCTGAAGAAGTACTTTTTTTAATAAATATAATAATTTAAGTATAAAGGTATCTTTATAATATATTACTTTTATCGTGATACGACCCGGTCTCATATAGTAAATAAAATGAGTACAAATCGCGAGAGCTTATAGATAAAAAAACATCACATAATTATTTTATTTTACTAACATGAATATAGCGTTGAATTGAATTAAATTAAACCTATGTTACTTCATTAAACCCTTGCTTTGACTATTCAAATAACTAAGTAAAACATTTTCCCTTGATAATATTTGTATACTCAATAAATATGCTATGACTCTCAATATATTACGTAGATAGGAACTACATGCAAAACCATGACAAGGATATATTGTATCGCTTCCTTTACAACACTATGTAGATATCTATCTGGAATTGTTTTTGTTCCGCTTATCCAATATTGACATAGCGCTGGCTTAGCAAATATTGTTCTGCCTCCGCAAAGCGAAATACTCTTTCGCTACAAGAACCCGAGTATTCGGAATGACTTTTACAAAAATCCCGCTATTAAGTTTCGTGGACTGTCACGGGAATGTTAGAGCTATTTTGTATGAAAGTTGTACTTAATAAACATATTTGGGTCGGATACGAGTAGTTTGATGTTGATTAAAGCTTTAAAATGACAAATATTTTCATGACTTTTTAGCCCTTGTGTCAAAGTCATGTAGTAAAGAATAGAATTTTCACCATTTCTTGTCGAGTGCCATTACTCTCATATATATATTTGTATGTCTGTTATGCACAACGGAGTAGACAGTTGTGATTACCTTTTAATACATTACTATCAAATAGTATGTATTTTTATACGTCTGTTATACACGGAGTAGACACTTATGTTTGCCTTTTAATACTCTTATTTGAAAAGCACAGTGTTTCTTGAGTCAAATTGATACTTAAGACATAATATGTAAGTGTCAATTATACACTTTTACCAGCCCATCGCCAAATAGATTCAATTCATTTTATCTCTCAGTCACCTACAACAAAACAGAAATCTAGTTACAATTCCATTTACGTGAAATCCCGAATAAACATCCGTAAGAGCTCGAAACTAGTTGTATTCAATCCGAGTTATTCAACGCGATAAGATCGCCTCCACGGTCTCTGAAAGGAAACGGCAGATGGCACTGTCATGTAAATTGGACCCCGTTATGTCTCAGTTATCCCTTTAAAAGACTACTTCTTTGCATTGCTTTGCTAGTGCATAATGCACTTAGATAAAGGGGTACAAAAGAGTGTATTTAGATGGATTGGAATGTTTCGTGATGGGAAGTAAATAGAGTACTATTCGCTAGATCGTTGTAAGTGATAGAGGCTACCGGCTTAAAATTCATCATCTATACCTCAAAATTTTTGATACTGAACACCATCGCAAAATATGTATGAAAAGATGTACGAATATCAGGATCGGAAAAATGAAAAATAGGGATCCGTGATCCCAGTCTACCCTTTTGTAAGTAAATAATAGATACAATGGACTTTGAAATTAGTCATTAATATTCTATACGAATGCTATTAAAACCTTGCTACTTATGCTTTATACTGAAAAAGAGTACGTAGGGGCCGGCCTAATAAGACATATAACAGTCAGATAGACGCTATATTGAAAAAAGGTGACGTAAGGAGTACCTATAACCGCCGAGAGTGTATGAGAGGATGTATGAATGTCAATGAAGCGAAAGTGGTCTGTCAGGATCGAGACAAATGGGGTCCGTGATTTCTGCCTACCCCTCTACAGGGAATCAGGCGTGATGTGTATGTATGTATGAAAAAGAGTGCTATTGCCGAGTACCTATGAATATTGCGTGTATGTGTTAAAGAAGTTAAGCGGTATGACAGGTTTACAATAAAAGATAATCTATGATTTAAGCCTATCCTTGTAAAACTGACGAGATGTGTATGTATGTACTGGAAGTAAACGTGTATGTAATAGATAAAGAAGCTTCCCCCGCGTAGAATGTAGATGGCGCCATGCAAATTGGTCGCTGCCTTGTCGCTGCAAAGAATCATCTACTTTGCTAAGTAACACTCTAATGTAATCACATTGCTAAGAGGATTGTAACACGGAACAAATAACAGAAAAATATACAGCTTATATAGGTCATATAAAATGTAAGTAAAGAATAAGAATGGTGAGGGAAATCATCGTGACGAAACCTACCTGTTCCCCTAACAGTAATCAGTCCTTGTAAATGGCGACATGGTTTAGCCCCTATTATATTCAGTACAGACTATCAGGTCAATACGTGGGTTCGAGATGTCCATAGAACTACCATCTTCACAATTGCGGAGATGGAAACCTGAGCCTCTGACTACCTCGCAACGGTTAATGGTCGTGAATGCGTCTGTCTTTTAAAAGAATATCAAGAATGGAAAGAGTATACATACATACATATATTCACTTTACGTCACTAACGAGATAGGTAGAGACTATCGATCGTAACTTGGAATGATCCTAACAAATTTTTCTTGCTTCACTCATACCCATTAACCTTCTCATACATGTTCTTCTGTTCTTCACTCTGCGTTCACCCGCCTTGAGAAGAATGTCTCGAATTTGATCTGTATAAGTTCTACGCGGCGTGCCCCGTCTAACTCTTACTACCTTCCACTTTATAAAAAGAGTAAGCAAAGGGTTATTAGAAATATTGATTCATTACAGCACGCTAAAAACATGTCTTTTATACTGAAACAAAACCTGTATTATTAAAAGAAAAATAAAACATGTTTGTGGCGTTGGATTCTTGTACTCTATCAAGCAGGGGATATAAGCTATATAGGTAATAATTATTAACAAAGACAAATACTTGCACGACTTATAACCCTTGGGGGTTACTCAGAGGTTTGCTTGCCCATCTCCACATATTTAACGGGCTAACCTAACCTAACCTGACCATAGATTTACTATGGTCACCTCAAACCCAATTTTATTCATATAAATATTGTTTTTACAACGTCTTTTTAATACTTATATTTTATACCTAGAGAACTTAGTCAAATCAATCACTAGACTGTGAATTCCTGAAAACGTGATATCTATGCCAAGGTTTCTTACAACTTTACAGACAAGGTACAACAATATTGTATTCTTATAAAGTAGAACCACCTGTCATATTACATAATAAACATTTACGACTATTAGCCTTTGTGAGGTATTCAGAGTTTCAAGTGTCCATCTCTGAAACCGCGAAACCAGTGATCCTATGGCCATCTCGAACCCACGTGTTATCCAGATAGTGAGTGAGCGTTTGATGTGATAGGTGGTAAACCAAGTAGGTGAAATAAGGATTGACTATTATGTATTAATAACAATAGCAAGGAACACGTATTGTTTTTACACACTTACATATATTCACCCATCTACGTCCCAAACGGGATAGGCAAGGGAATCGATTGTGACCTGAATAACCTGAACGAATCTGAAAAATCTCTCTTGCTTCACTTACACCACTAACCTTATACATGCTCTTCTGTTCTTCAAACTTATACAGATTAAATTAGAGACATTATTCTCAAGGTGTACGTAGCGTGAAGAACAGAAGAATGTATGAGAAGGTATTATTGTTTAAGAAATTATCCCCTCCGTAAGTTAATTTGTTACATATATTACTGAAGGGACTTTACAATGTTAAAGAGCCCTTGAAAAGTACAGAGACTTTCGATCGCGGCTTAATCATAAAGCGTCCTAATCCCATATGAAAACAAGATATCGAACAAATTTGAACAAGATTCTACAATGATAAACTTGGCGAGAAACTTTGCGAAATAAATTTCAATTTCGCCCCGAAATGAAGTTACTTTGTTGAATTTATGTTTTAATCTTGGGCCGGAGCGAATACACAGCCGCTTGTTTTGAATTCGGGGCCTTTGAGCCGCGGATCAAAAGAATAGCCGATTATTTATTGAGCGAAAGCGCCGCCGGCTAAATGGAGAACGCTCCTCAACTATTTATCAATACCTGCCGCGTTTCACTGTACGCTTATACTGCACTGAATTAGTTGTGCGGACTATCGTGGAATGGACCAAATGGAATTATATATACATGCTTAGGTGTATACAAGTATATTCTACATTTAAGCAATTTCAGATTGGACAAAACCTCGAAGATAATATTGTTTTGGTCTCTTTTATCAATTAGTATTATAATGACATTAATATCGGGATTATAATGACATTTATATAGAATATTGGTAGATATAACTTTGCCAACGCATCTTCCAATAATTTCCACTACCTTGTAGTCTATTTTCCTTTATAACAAGTCGACAAGAATGACAGCTAGTTGGCATTTTATTACCCTCTAGACTAAAATAGAATGCGATTATACATATATGTTTTAATACAATTGCTTTCTTTGAATCACATATAAAATTGCCTCTACCTTCCATTGATCATAGATATTTGAATTTCCCCAGCATCGTTTTTGAGTAGTGACATGATAAATGGAGGCTTCACGAAGGCTTTGTCCGAAGTTCCAACTGCAGACGAGTATTAAGTGCAACTCATCTGCACTCTGCAACTTAGGTTAAAGATGTCTCACCATTTTAAATTGTAGATGGCAGCACGTATTTCTTCTTGAAGAACAAAAATAAATAAACATACTTACTCGTACATACATAATACTCTTGATTCCCTGTACAGGGAACAAAATAAATATACATACAAACATACACATTACGCCTGATTCCCTGTAGAGAGGTAGGCAGAGATCACGGATCCCCATCTGTCCCGATCCTGACAAACTACTTTCACTTTGTTATGTTTAAATATGTTTGAGTTTTATGGATTTTAATGAATAAAAATGGTTAGTCCAAAGATACAAATATTGATCCGTCGACTCCGCCTACCACTCTGTAGGGAAACGTGCGTGATGTGATAGCTGAAAAAATATATTCTATATCTAGATTTAGTTAACTTTAAGAATACCAAAGAATAATTAAGTTGGATATATTGAAAAAGGGTGATGATAGAAGTACCCATAACCGCCAAAAGTGTATGAGGAGGTGTATGAGTGTCAATGAAGCGAAAGTGGTTTGTCTGGATCGGGACAAATGGATATCCGTGGTGAAGATAAATATAAAGTTAAGTTAATTTTATAAAATGTAGATATTACAGCGCAGTACAAACCAAAAGTGATCATTTTTAAAAGAATTTTATTTACATCTCAGCAAGTTTCATCATTGATTTCAAAAGTAAAAGTTAGAGAAGAAATGAATTATGAATAAAGATGTCGAAAATAGCTATACAAAAAATGTTCTCAAGATATTTCTCAATACAAACGGATGAATTGGTCTGTTATGGGAATAATACTGCGAAGAGTGTCAATTGCCATTCAGGTAGATTATATCAAGACATAAAATTCTTTAGAAAATTCTATTCTTTATGAAAATATGACGTCGATTTTGCTGAAAACTCTTGGACAATTCAAAAAGACAAAGGCGTTTACCACCATTAACGCTTGCGTCAGAGGTTTACGTGTCAAAATGTATCATTAGTTAGACACTTTCTGTCTCTTGTAATTATTATGACTTAACTGTTTAAGTTAAGCTAGCACAAGCTTTTAATAAATATAATTATGTATAGGTAAAGAAAATGTTATTTGTTTATTTGTGTTGTAGAGAAAACAGGGTTCAACAGTGTAATCAAACGAGAGGCGGGTGTTACAAGGAAAATGTAGTGAGGTATCGGATTGCGGAAAAAAGTATCTTCACAGGAAGTAATTTGCATGAAAAATGGCATACATGTGTTTCTGAATAGGAAACTAGATATTATATAAGAAAATATATTTTATAAATGCGGATGAATGTATTTAATTTTATGTGATGTCTAATTGTCGACGAAGCGAAATAACTCGCCAGGTTCAAGAAAATTAAGCATTCACAATAAACGTACATATGCCTTGTACTCTGTAACATAACAAGTTGTAATGAGGTAATATTTATATTAAGTCAGTCGTCTATGGTTGTAGCGGCTGGCGGCGTTGGCATAAACATGGCGACTGAATAACAAGTGCATACAGAAAAAAAAATTAAAGTATTGTCGATTTTAGTTAAATCTCTCCTCTGCTTACAACAGAAACCATAACATAGCTACTCACGAAATCAGGGAAAAAGGACAGAAAAAGACTGAATGTGTCAAATGTGTTAACGAAGGCACGTCCGCGACGAAAGGCCACTAATTAAGCACGAACGCACTCCCATTAACGACCGCACTCGACTTTCTTATTTTGAAAGACAGGTTTGTACTACGACTGCTTGCTACGGTTCTAATCGTAGTATAGTGGTGTGGAACTTTAAATAGCGCTAATTAGAAAGATGATAATAATATTGTAGGATAATATTGTAGTTATATTGTATTGTATTTTACGTTTAGTTTGTTTAGTCGATAGAATGGGAAAAAGTTAATTCGTGTTATATTTACGTTCCAAAATAGTCCAGTCCAGCATTCTAATTATAATTGCGAATATTTAGAAATAATCAACTTGTACAGGGATTCATTACACTTACATTTACAGTCGCTAACGGTGAGGGAAAACATCGTGAAGAAATCTACCTGTTCCCCGAACAGGTAATAGTTAGTGCTTGTAAATGACGAAATGGCTTACCATCTGTCACATTGAGTACTGACTATCTGGTCAACACATGGGATGATGGGTTCGAGGTGGCCATAGAATCACTACCTTCGCAATTGCGGAGATGGACACCTGAACCTCTGACTACCCTGCAAGGGTTTATGGTCGTGAACGTGTTTGTCTTTTTTGTATGATAGTAGAATCGAACTATGTGACTCCATGTACGTAAGTAGAATAATCACATCTCAACACAATGCTAGCGTCAGCATTCGCAGCGGTGCAGCGCTACACAATAGCTAGTTTCGAGCGCCACAGAAATCTCAAATCGATCGTCCATTTTTCACATTATGCGGCATCCAATCCCGCTAAGAGCTAGCTTTGACATGATCAATGGGAGACGCTCTGCTGCAGAGAAATATTCAGCGCAAGGAATTCTAGTTTTCAACTGCTATTTATAACTGGTCAAACGGTTGTGGCGGAGATATGCGCTAGAAATGCCAGCGTTTCTTTGTAAAAGTTATTGGTTATTTTAAAGTGTCACAGTTAAAAACAATTGAACAAAGACGCCATGTTTAATCTTTTTAAACAGGAATTGAGACGAATCTATTGGGCAATGGGCTAACATACTGTCATGGATATTCCATATTACTGCTATCTCAGCCCTGATTCATACTAAACCTACGGATTAGGAGACATTATGCTTCCGAGGTTCTATGCACCCCTGAAGAAATTGTCCATTAATCTGAATGTTTTTGTACACTATATATTTTATATCTTTAACACTACTACTACTATTATATCTTTTAACACGTGAGCTTAAGATAGCCCTTGAATCTATAACGACGCCATTTCGGTGATTTTCACGCAAATTTGTGACTAACCCATCTGCCTTCACAAGCACGAATATATTTAGTTTTTGTTTATATACAACTATAGCTCAATCGATATATCACTGCATAATTCACTGCATCATGTGCCTACTCCTTATATTGTTGAGGCAAAGTGTGTATATAATAGTGTTATGTTAAAATGTATATAAGCAGTGAATAAATGTTTTTCTTTCTTTTCTATAATACAGCTTTTATTATAGTTTGAAGAGATTCGCGATTTATACTCATGATTAATAACTAACGGGACTTATCGCGTATGTTTTTATATAATAAAGTTACGTTAACGTCGGGTTAATAAAGGTAACTTTATTATATAAAAACACACACGATAAGTCCCGCTAGTTATTAATCACAGCTTTTATTGTCATATAATCAATGAATATATTTGTTTTTTATACATAAATATCGCTCAACCAATATACCACCACAACACCCCCTTTAATTCTCACATAACCATCTCTGTATCGATACACTCCACCGATACACTATATCGATATTTCCGCAATACTGAAGTCGTTAAAAACACTCGAGTGAGGCATGAAGTGTTCCGTGGAGATCGCCTCTGCGACTGACGTCTCGGTAATTGCTCCCACCCCTAGGACATGTGCTCAAGAGATGTCCTGCTATATAGATAACTTCACGACTAGTATAACTTCCGGGGTATACAGATGTTTGTTGCTTTTATTTTAGAATTATCATTAAGTTTAAGTGGTTTGTCAGGATCGGGATGGATGGGAATCTGTGATCTGTGCCTGTCTTTCTACAGGGAATCAGATGTGATGTGTATGTATGTTATCTTTAGGAGTCTGCATTAATAAGTGGTATTTATCAAACTGGGGCCAAAATCCCCAATTTGTCACCTTTACTACTACACTATTTCACTAACAACTTCACACCATTACTGAAGTGATATCGAAGTACGATTTTGCAACAATAATTAGTGGATTTGGGCGCCTGATCAGTATATAAACTCTCCTTCATTTAAGTATATTCAGAAATAACATAAATTTTATAAAAGAAAAATAATATCATTTTAAAGTCAATTAATTAACAGATTTATATTAATAAACGTCCTTATTTAACTATTAATAAACAAAATTATTTATAAATCAATTAATAATAAAACTAAAATTGAAAAAATAATAATCAGATATTAAGTATTTGGTGTTAATTCTAATAACATTAATATGTTTATACATATCCCAGTAAAACCTCTACGTACTAACGGAATAAGCAAATACCTACTACATTTTCCTTTTTCCCCAATCCATTTAAAACAAAATATCCCTAATTTGATTACTTAGGTTAGGGTTAGGTCCAAGTCTGGACGTGAAAAGAATGCCAACTAGCTGCCGTTCTTCTAGAACCGTGCTAGAACTCAGGGACTGGAAGCAAATGGGATCAATTGGACGATGGGTTAGCAACCTGTCACCAACGGTCCTTATTACATCTCAACCCCATTATGTACGCTAAAAAGTTACCTAGGTGATATTATAGCTCTGAGATTCTGTCCACCCCGAAAGGGATTTAAGGATGTGATTATATATGTATGTTAGGTTAGTTTGAATAATCTTTAAGGCCTTTACATTTAAACCATATCATCCACCTGGTCTCTAAAAATTCCTTTCGTAACTCTCCTTTCATTCGCTCCATATCATTCATACATACGTACACAAAATCCAATTTTATTGTCGACCCCCATAAAGCGGTTCCGGAACTGCCTCGTCGCCATTTTATTGTGAAGAGGACGTGAGGGAATTAGGAGGACCTCTCGAGAGTGCCAGGGAGGGCCTGGGCGTGATCAATCGCACCGCGGCACTCCGGAATGCACTCTGAGGTAGCACTATAGCCCTCATTTCAGTTAGATTCTATTGAGTGAGTGAATGAATGAATGAATATTTCATTCTGTTGTGCATGTTGTAAGTAGTATACTTATATTGCAAGTACCTACTCAATATTATAAATGTCGCAGGATTATTTGATATCATTTTGCGAAAATACGGATAATAATTAGACAATTGTGAACAACTTCTTCTGCTTCTGCCACGGAACGCTTCGCTCGGATCGTGCGTTGTTTATATTAACTTAACATAACCTACTTAGATTTCTGTTGATAGGTAACATAAGGATAAGGAATGATCAACATTGTTGTCGCAAAATGCCTTGGATTTTTGCACAAAACCGAAATATAAAATCAATCTTCGATATTATATACATACATTTATCGACCCCTTAGAGATAGTCAGAGATTACAGCATTTTTAGGTATCCGAGATGCAGTAACCTATTTCAAGGAATGTATAGTTTGGTTTGTTCACGATGTTTTCCTATATTGTAAAATAAAAAAGGATTTCGTCTTACACTGAACATTTAATAGATGTCTGATACGCAACTAGTTGCTAATTTGCCGTCATTATCTCCGGAATATTGAATACATAATAGATTCATATCCTATGACCCCTTTCGGGATGGGCAGAACCTCGGATACATCATATATCCTCGATTACCGTTGAGCATAAATATTATATTAACGATCTTATAACACCAAACACAACCTTTAACCCCTTTAAATACTACAATATCTAGTCAGTATACTGACAAATCATTTCAAAAGGTACTAGAATTCTACCCATCTTGTCTTAATAAGCAAACGTGATGCATTCAATGCTTAATATTAAAACGAGGTATGCAGTAATGCGGTGTGTAGCTCCCCGCAAGACTGGCGTACGGTGACAGGCTGCTTCAGTTAATTAGGGCGCACAGAGCATGCACCAGTTAACCTTAAGCCCCGGGAAAAAGTAGGGAAACTCTAGTGGGATATACTTGGTGAAATTTAGGAAAATGTACATCGAAATACATATATGTACCTATGTACCCTGGTGACGGCGATCCACGCGGAGGATTATTATAGGTACTTCTCTCATTTAGTGCGCGGTGCCAACGTCAAAGACTTAAAGTTAAATTAATTGAATTTGTTTTAACATATTTTGTAAAAATAAATTATACTTCATGTAAAAAGGTATTTCTCTTGATAGATAATTCTTTATTGTACAAGAACCTTTTACATTTGCTTCACGACTTGTGTATACACACTCCTTTTTATATTGTGGCGGGATAGTCAGAGACTTGAGTGCCCATCTCCGAAATCTCGTAGGCATAGTGTATATTTATATAAAAAAATTATTACCTTTCTTTGATTCTTTTCATGGTAGATAAAACCTCTGAGTCACAATTGTAATATATTTATCACTTTTAGCATTGTATTGCGGATGTGATAGCATTAATGAGATGGTATTAATGAATATTAACACGCCAGGTAGTGTTTAGTCGACTATATTCTATCCACTCAATAGGGTCTTATTGAGATTAATTATCATTATTTTATTATATTTCTTGTACTATAATCGATCGAGGACACATCACATATACAAAAATCAGTTCAGTCTATCCAAGAAAGCTTCACATCACACCAATACATGTATGTAAAAGGGTGACGTTAGAAGCACCCATAACTCCCAAGTGTGTATAGATGTATGAGTGTCAATGAATTAAAAGCGATTTGTCAGGATCGGTACAAATGAATCCGTGATCGCTGCCCTTTACAGGTACGCCCTATCACGCGTGACATGTATGTATGTATGTATGTATATATAAAACTATCTCACAACACTACAACCGTATCCACCCTCACAGGTATAACAGCTTGAATTTACGAATGCAAGTTCAGTTAGTACAGAATTGGGTAGAGCTATTACCATTCGGGTCACGTTGGCCACCCTCGCAGATCGAGTAGGCATTCCTATACAAACACATTCCTCGCACTCTCACGTGCCAGGTTCGATCCCCCGTCAGGTGATGGCACCTCAAATGACTGTCCTTTTCACCTTTAGTTAACATACATAGATACATATATACATTCTCGGCGTTTATTCCCTTAGTAGGATAGAAGATTATATTCGGAGACACAATATCTTCTAGGTCACTTTTAAGCATGGATTAATGAGGGTTGGGATGTCATATAAAGTATAAGTAACACGTTTCTAGCCCATCGGCCAATATATTCCATTTAACCTAGGCCCTTAGTCACCTACAACGGGATGATAGGAGGAATGGCAGCTAGTTAGCATTCTTTTTACATCCTAGACTAGCTTTAGGTTTGAAGTTGGTATTTCTGTAGATTGAAAGATTGCTACGGATACGTTAAAGAATACTTTTAATAGAATATCCCTTCACCTATTTCCAACAAGGAAATAGCTCCATGTAATCATAAACTCAATATTCAATTCCAAATATGTATTATAAAACACGCTTCCACCATTATTCACTAGAAAAAAGCAAGAACTACGAAGTATGCAGGAATAGGTCGCCAAAAAGTTTTCAATTTTCAACCCTATTTCGTAGCTTCTAGAGTTGGATTTCTTTAACCCGGTTCAGTCTCTGAGGGGCGCTAAATCAAGAAGCACTCGCATATATCAGAGAATCTGAAGATTCATTTCATTCGTGGGATGGGCCTTAAATATATCGCGGCTGCAGGCGAGAGATACCGCCTCTACCTTGGCATACTTACACGTGTTGCCGCCTGTAAAAGCCTTAGCCACTGCCTTCTTTAACCCCACTTAATATCTGAGGAATATGAGTGTGGAAGCGGAATATGTAATTGAGTAATCGTGAATATAGTTGTAAATAAATACAGCATCAATTTATTCAGATAATGATTAACTCTTAGTTAATTTTAGTATGTTCCTTCTTTTTTTATTTTATTTAATAATGATATTCATGAATAAGAAATAAATATTTTTTATAAAGAAATTTCACTACTACGGTGAGGCAATATTAAAGTGAGGAAACTTATCTCTTTTTTGGAATAGGTAAAAGTCAGTGCTTGTAAATGGCAACACGATTTACAACCTGTCACGTCAAGTGCTAACTATCTAGTTAACATGTGATTTAGGGGAGGCTATAGAATCACTAACTTTCTAGTTTTGGAGATGGATATTGAAACCTATGACAACCTCGAAACGGCAAAAGGTCGACATCTATATGTGGTACTGTAAACAGATTCAACTACTAACTCCATTGTCATTTTGACGTTTGTCGTAGTCAATTTCTCGATGAGTCAATTCTTCATCCATTAGTTATTTAAAAAGATCGTCACGTAGTACTTAGTTACTGTAAACAGGGATAGATTTACTGCACGTCACGATTTTCATTTCTTTGTTTCTTTTATTTGTACTATCTGGAAAAATAAAACACTTATAGGCAGATTTCTTTCTAGTATCTAGTCTTCATCTAGTGAAAAGCAGGCTTTAAGTGACTCATACCTATCATGTCTTCAAAATTTCGGAAACACAAGCATGAGCAATGAATGTGCATACACAAGTCGTAAAACGAATGTTATGTAATCTTGCTAGTTATGATGGTCACTCAAGTCTTGACTTCGAAGGGATTGAAGCATGTGCTGTACGTATTGAGTATGACAAACGACAAACGCGTTCAAGATCATTAATCAGAGGTTCATAAGTTTAGTCAGAGGTTCAGGTGTCCATCTCCGCTATTGCGAAGGTAGTAATTCTATGGCCACCTCGAACCCACGTGTTGACCAGATAGTCAGTACTCAATGTGACAGGTAAGCCATGTCGCCATTTACAAGCACTAACTATTGAGTATACTATATATGTATATAAACGTGAAATGGCTTCAGCTGTAAGTACCGAGTGAGCAGTAGAGGTCAGAGGCAAGGTGGGCGGAGCAATTGCAATGCAGCGCACGGCACTGCGGGAATTGAATTCTCTCTCTAATTGATTTCTGATTGCCGCTTTCTTCGCAACCACTTGCATTTTTATAATTATTTCAACAATTGTTTCTCTGCAGTTTGTTATTGCTATTCAGGGAGCATTGCGGAGTTTGTAATTGGGTTTTGTAGCTCTTGTTTAAAGAAGTTTATTGGTTATATCTTTGTTAAGAGAAAAATTCGTTGTTGTACTTAATTTTTGGTAATGTATACATCTGACATTGTATCACATGGGGAAAGTACATGTTTGTGAATTATGTTACCTTTCATAAGAATGTGACAAACAGCTTATGAACATTTACCTAATAATTTTGGCTACATGGAACCCATTATATCCAGTAAGTAACTATAATAATAATAATAATATTTGGACACTATAACACCAATTGAACTAGCCCCTTGGTAAGTTCATTTAAGACTTGTGTCATTTTTTTTGTATTTTGAACAGGTAGTGTTCTATGTCACCTTGTACAGACGCTAACTATTGCTTTTTCTTACGAATAGAATTATATCCTCACTTTAGAGGAGATTAGTTTTGCAAATCACGAATGTATGTTTATAAAATAGCGCATACTTTTTGGTGTTGAACTTAAACCACCGTTAACACTTGATGTTTGCAGTAAATAGGTAAATAGCGTACGAGATAAACACCACCTTGTTTACAAGTTTTCCACACAAAGAAATGAAACGCGAAACCTCAGCAATACACGATATTCCAACAACTGTATTATGATAAACATTACTCGGCATACTCTGGAAATCTCAGCTATCTGTGTGGCCCGCAATATGAAACCAATTGAAGATTTTTCTCTCGAGGCACGAAGACTGAGTTAAGTAAACACGCTGAGAATGTTCGCTATTTCGCCGCAACGATAAGTAACTTCGAAGCTTCATACTTTGAAAGCTTTATACGGGATCAATGTTATATTTTCTCACTGTTCTAGTCTGGGACGGAAATTTAATGCTAAAGCTGAGTTTTGTATCGATATGTTGAAGAGTCGATTAAGAGATTAGGGTCAATGGGTTCTCTATTGATAGGAATCACAAGTTCATTTACAACAATAATGTACACTTTGGAAAGCTCTTATAATATTACTATAACTTCAAAAAGTTCATTTTTCTTATTAGTAAATAAACAGGAATAACATTTAAAATATAACGATTTAGCTCGAATCGCTCTCCTGTATATTTATCAAAACTACAGTTTTACAGTATACTTACGAGCATCGACGTAAATCAGAAGGGATATTCATATTAGCCAAAACTGAGGATAAATCTAGATTATCTAAATAGATAAATCTATTTCCGCTAATGTAGAGTTAGTGATTTTATGAACACATCGAACCCACGCGTGTTAATACGATAGGATCTAATGTGACAGGTGGAAAATGTGTCGCAATTTACAAGGACTGACTATTATCTGTCCTGAGTACTCTTTTTCTTCTCTCTCAACAGATGGCATTAATCTAGAATAAATACTTATAACTCCATGCAAATCGGACACAATTTAGGATGTAAAACAAATAAGAGGATTATCACTAAAGAAAACCTTAATTTGATAAATTATTCAATCAATCAATCAATCAGCCTATGACAGTCCACTGCTGGACGTAGGCCTCCCCAAGGTAACGCCACAAAACACGATCACTCGTGGCCCTCAGCCAACCACTACCAGCGACCCTTTTCAGGTCATCAGTCCATCTGGCAGGGGGGCGTCCTACACTACGTTTACCGAGACGCGGTCGCCATTCGAGAACCGCTTTGCTCCAACGGTCGTCGGTTCTGCGACAGACGTGACCGGCCATCTGCTGCGACAATGTCTACGACATTGGTTCTCTGCCGGATAATCTCGTTCTGGACTCTGTCCCTTAACGAGATACCCAGCATCGAACGTTCCATTGCCCGCTGAGCGACATGTAATCGGTGAGCCAGCCCGACTGTCATGTTCCACGTCTCGTCACCGTATGTCATTACAGGTAGGACGCACTGATTGAAAACCCTGGTCTTAAGACACTGCGGTAGTGGCGACAAGAAGATATGACGCAACTTCCCGAATGCTGCCCAGCCCAGCTGCACTCTTCTGGAAATCTCACGCTCGAAGCTGTCCCTACCCATTTGTAGAACCTGGCCCAGGTAGACATATTCCTGGACCACTTCGAGAGTTTCTCCACTGATCGTGATCGGCCCCGGGACAACGAGCTTATTAAACATGACTTTTGTCTTGTCCAAGTTCATCCGGAGACCGACCGACCGTGAGGCAGCGTTAAGACTGTGCAGCATTCCCTGTAAATCCTGCAGCGAATCCGCCATTATGACAATGTCGTCAGCGAAACGGAGGTGCGTGAGGTATCTGCCATTGACATTGATACCCATCCCAGTCCAATCCAGAGTTTTGAAGACGTCCTCCAGTGCGTTCGTGAACAGTTTCGGAGAGATGACATCCCCCTGTCTCACTCCTCTGAGCAACTGTATAGGACTTGTCTTTTGGTTTTGGACTTGAACAGATATCGATGCCACGCTGTATAGGCTCCTCAACACCTGCACATAACGCCAATCGACCTGGCATCGCTGCAAAGATTCCAGAACAGCCCAGATCTCGATGGAGTCGAAGGCCTTCTCGTAGTCCACAAAGGTAAGACACAGCGGCTGGTTATACTCATGAGACTTCTGTATAACCTGCCGCACTGTGTGGATGTGGTCTACGGTACTGAAACCTTTTCGAAATCCGGCCTGCTCCGGCGGCTGGAAGGCGTCAAATCTTGAGGCCATAAATTATTTGGCAGACTTTAACCATTGCAGAATTGTAGTTTTATAATAAGGCTTTTTATATAGAATTTAAAGAAGTATAATGATATACCTATTCACGTACTCTAATCCGTTTCGGGGTGGACAGAACCTTCCAGAGGATTATATCTCTAAGGTCCCGTTAACCAATATTTATTTACTTTTTAGCATGAATATCCCTTTGTAGCATAATTGTATGGATTTATGTGATGTTATATTGACTTTCGGTGACTGGTTGGTAGCCCATCGCCCAACAGACAGACATACCAGTAAGAATGCCATCTAGTTTACATCTTTTTGCGTTCCAGACTAGCACGGGACTAGGATTATGGATGTGAATTTTGTCTCTGAACTAGTTATTTAAAAAGATTTATTTTTAAGGTTCGTTTTTAATCTTCACGATGTTTTCACACACCGTTAGTGATTGTAAAAAATGCACGTAACGGGATATCAGTTTTTTATTTTCATACATTGGTATATGGGATTCGTACCTAGGACCTTTAATAAGAAGTTAGAGGTCTTATCCATTTGGCTACAGCCACTGCGATCAAACTAACACGAGACAGGAAAGCAAATAAAAAAATAACTTATTGACAAGAATTTATTTATAAGAAAAAAAACTTTTTCATTCACAACGTAGATAATAAAAGTTACAAATAATAGATAACAAAATAATCCAACATCATATTAACCCTTGCGGAGTAACCAATTCTATATTCATCTACAAAACTGTGCAGCTAGTGATTCTATTGGCCACCTTGAACCCACATGTTAACCAGATAGTCAGTACCTTACGTGACATGTAAATGAACTAATATAATTACATGAACTTGAGATTCTATTAAAAATTAGAAACAATGATAATATTAAAATCTTATCTTATATTGAGAATATATTACATAATATAAGATTTTAGAAATAATGTTTATATAGCATAAGAGTAAGGTAAGTATCAATAACTACTTAATGTGTTTAGGGAGGTGTATGAATAATATTGATATATTTAGGACACTATTACACCAATCTGACTCGCCCTTTGGTAAGTTCATTTAAAACTTGTGTGTAGGGTACTGGTCAACGTATATTTATACTACTACACATATAATTTACGGGCAGACTGGAAAGCAGAAGACATGCGTTATTCTTAACTCTGCCTCCACCTCTCGATTAACGTTAAACAAGAAAATAGTTTGTTAGGATATAAAAATGGACCCGTAGGGTCGGTGTTAGGATATAAGTATAAACAATGATACATAATGCCTGTATCCTTACAAAAGGAAACAAAGATCACAGATCCCAATTCATCTAGAAAAAATCATTTTAATTTCCCCCAGTTCCATACACCTTCTCAAACAAGTAAACAATTATACTCTTACATCTAGAGGAAAAATAACGTTCTGGAAGCTACTACAAGCGACATCTACACTGGTTATGAAGACAGTATCCTCCTTTGGCATTGCCACTATTTAAGCAGTGGTTACTGCACTTCAGGGTTATGCAATCCCTCTTCTTCTTTACCTCATTAGAAGTAGGGTGTTCGTGTTCTGGAATAATAATATTAGTTTTTTTCGTAATCTATACTAATATTATAAAGCTAAAGAGTTTGTTTGTTTGAACGCGCTAATCTCAGGAACTACTGGTTCGAATTCAAAAATTCTTTTTGTGTTAGATAGACCATTTATTGAGGAAGGCTTTAGGCTATATAACATCACCCTGCTACTAATAGGAGCGAATAGGATTAAAATATAATTACAGTGCCACTTATGTTTCATATACTGAAAACTTCTGAAAAAATAAAAATGTGGCATATTATTTGATATTGCTTGTAATAATATACATACATATTTGCTAAATGCACTGAATACTAAGCGTGTTATTTAACGTCCCTGAGTATTATCTGCTCCTAGGAATAGAGAGGTTTCCTCACGATGTTTTCCCTCACCAAAACTTTATTTATTTTAACACATTTTGATCCATGTTAGTCAGGGCGTGAAAAGAATGCTAACTAGCTGCCGTTTTTTTCGGTCTGTCATAAGAGGTGATTTTGTGACTAGGGGTACACTGAAGTTATAAGGCGATGGGCTAGCAATCTGTCATCAATAGTCCATATGACAGCACAACCAAGTGAGGTGCTAATAAGTAACCAAGTAGATGTCATCCTGTCTTCAAGATTCTGTCCACTCCGAAAGATATTAATGGACGTGAATGTATATGTATATATTAAGTTCCACATCAATAGTTTATATTAAACTAGAATAAAATTCAACCTTCCTGTTCCCCGAACAGGTAATAGTTAGTGCTTGTAAATGGCGACATGGCTTACCACCTGTCACATTGAGTACTGACTATTTGGACCACACGTGGTATCGAGGGGTCTATAGAATCACTACCTTCGCGATTGCGGAGACTAACACCTAAACCTCTGACTACCCCGCAAGGGTTAACGATCGCGAACGCGTTTGTCTTTTTGTTTTTTGTAAACTAGAATAAAAACTCATAACTTACTTGCTGAACTTGAACTTGAATCTTTAGGTGAATAATTTTCAGTCGCAATGAATGATATAGACACAAAAAAGAGGATTAAGAGCAAATAAAACCTCATTTTGACAGACTACTTCACAGACTACTAAACATATATGTTTACGAAAGCCCTTCTTATACCAAATTCAATGAAATTCCAATTACATACAAAAAATACTTTAGAACAAACTGTAATAGATTTAATATAAACATACGAACAAAGTTTCAATCGATTAAGAAGCGTATTACTTTAGGAATAAAGTTTGTTTTACATTAATTAGTGCTATATAACTAAATGACTAAAGAATGTATTTATGATGCTAAGGAATTTCTCAATGACATTGTTTGATGAAAAATTTTAATAGTATTACAATAGTTGAATAATCCCGTGTTCGTTTAGGACGTAAAAAGAATGCTAACTAGCTGCCGTTCTTCCCCGCATGTCGTAGGAGGCGACTAAGGGACTAGGGGTATATGGAATGTATTGGGTGATAGCAACCTGTCACTAGTATTCCACAAGACATAAAAACCCCAATATTCATGTTACTAAGTGCCTAAGAAGATTTTCGTTTTTCCAAGGTTCTGTCTACCCCGAAAGGGATTAAAGGACGTGAATGTATGTTCATATGTTTTAATAAGATATTCAAGCACACATTTAAACCTTTTGTTTCTTCGTACGAAATGTTGGTAAGATTTTTTATCTATTGTTATGTACCTAATAGTGCATTTTATGTAAATTCTCATATATTTTACACATACTTAATGTCAAACGATGAAATTTCGGACTTTAAGTATAATATGTATAACAAAAAATATATCACAAAAAGATTTTTTGCTAATTGAAAAATCAAAAGACAAACGAGTTCACGACCATTAACTTTTGCGGGGTAGTCAGAAGTTCGTATTCATATTTCCAACTCAGGCATCCAGGTAGGAAGCCCCTTCTTTTCCTGTAGGACGTAGTGAATCCTACAATTAAACAAATACATACAAATCACGCCCATTCCCCTACAGAGTGTAAGCAGAGACCACAGATCCCATCTATCCGATCCTCGCAAGTTCGTGCTACATCTCATACACACTCGGCAGTTATAGGGTAGTTCTAACGTCACTCTTTTTCATTATGTTAGTAATAGGGAAAATTTTAATGCGTTTGCTCACGTTTTAATACACAAACGCGTTCACGACCATGAACCCTTGCGGGGTAGTTAGAGGTTCAGCTGTCCATTTCCGCAATTGCGAAGGTAGAAATTCTATGGCCACCTCGAACCCACGTGTACAGTGTCGAAGTACAGACTATCTGCTTAGATAGTCTGTACTTAATGTGAAGGTAGTAAGCCATGTCACCATTCACAAGCACCTGTTCGTGGAACGGGTAGTTTACCTTACGATGTTTTCTCTATTATTTATTACGAAAATGTACATAGAAATGCATTAAACATCATTTCCATTGGTACATGCTCAAGCGGGGTTAGAACCCTGTACCGACTGATACAGAGTCAAGCCCCAATCAACTGACCTACGTCGAATTACGTTTTAATATCTTGTTAATACCTCTTAATATAATTGAAAGGCCAATATAATCCGTTTGAAAAAGAGTTAAAATATGGATATTGATGACAAATAGGCGTGCGCCAAATAAATAAATGAATGGCTTGGAAAATCGATACTCAGTTAAAATATTTGCGAATCGCTCGGCGTTTTAATCCTCGATTAAATTCGGTGCATGCATATATGCAGTATATAATGTAGATAATATACCTATAAAGACAAGGTATTCGACGTGGCTCAGTTGTTTGGGGCTTGACTTTGTATCAGTGGGTACAGGGTTCAAATCCCGCTTGAGCATGTACCAATGTAAATGGAGTTTAATGTACATTTTTGTAATAAAAAAACAATAACGAAATGCGTCGAATACTACGGTGAGAGACAACATTGTAAGAAAACCTACCTGTTGTACCTACCTAATGGCAACATGGCTTACCACCTGTCACATTAAGTACTATCTGGTCATTACGCGGGTTCGAGGTGCCCGTAGAATTACTACCTTCGCAATTGCGGAGATGGACACCTGAACCTCTGACTACCCCGCAAGGGTTAATGGTCGTGAACGCGTTTGACTTTGTCTTTGATTGTTTAAGATCGATATAAAGTGGAGCCGTGGTACGCTGACCCCTCTTTAAGGATATGGGCGTTATGTTTATGTATGTACATATGTATGAATAACAACAAAATTCATTGAGGATTCAGTATGTATTTGGTTGATAGTAAGTATAAATTTTAATTATTTTACTGTGCAATCACAGCAGTACTTAGACTTAAGGTGAAATAATAGATATCTAGGAGAGAGATCATACATTACACATCAGGCTTGATTCCCTGTAGAGGGGTAGGCAGAGATCACGGCTCCCCATTGCTCCCGATCCTGACAGACCACTTTCGCTTCATTGACACTCATCTTCTCACACACAATCGGTGGTCATAGGTACTCCTAACGTTACCATTTTTCAATATAGCTTTCATCTACCCGTATTTGTTGTTTCTACCCATCCTAAAAGGAATAGATAAATGAACTTCGCGGCATTGTCTTTGGCTTACTCACTTGTTAATAGAAAATTGTCGTGAATTGGGTGCTGTCGGAGGATCAGATATCAAATACTGAGACACCACCTTTTCACTGCATCAAATGCCTACTCCTTATATGTATTGGTGTTGTGTAAAAGTGTGTATGTAATAGTGTTATATCAAAATGTATATAAACAGGTAATTAATGTTTTTTTTCTTTCTTTCTAATTCTATATACAGAGATTTGTAGATAAATGTGTTCAATTAGTAATTAGCTAATTAGTAAACGCAATGTATTAGTCTATTACTAAGATTAGTAAGGGTGATACTTAGAAGCACTAATGCACCTGATTACCCCGAAAGGATTAGCAGTCGTGAAGCTTATGTATTAATCTTAAGTTACGTTTGGATTGCAGCTTAAAGTGACTTTTGTCCCCATTAATTGGATTTGTAACTTATGAAATTTGAATTATACTACACATATACATTCACGTCCTTTAATACCTTTCGGGGTGGACAGAACCTTGGAGATATAATATACCTAGGTCTATTCCTACATCGCTTTTTAACTTAAATATTGGGGTTATGATGTAGCATGGAAAGTTGGTGATTCCATTTACTCCTAGTCCCTTAGTCGCCTCTTACGACAAGCCGGAATAAACGGCAGCTAGGTAGCATTCTTTTTACATTCCAAAAGGCATTGCATATAAAATATACATAACAATTATTATACGTAGCCTTATGTCTACTGGTTTGTTTATAAATTGACGTTTATTTATCAGACTTTCCTTCATATACAACCAAATGTTTTCGTCACATTATACTTAAGCTACCAATACAAATATAAATTATATTATATAAATAAAAATTGTATTCTATAAGTAAGTTCAAAAAAGTATTATGTTCCATTCACCGCCCTCGAATCAGAAATCCAATATGGCGCACCATTCTTTTCTAATCGACTAAATATTGTCGCGTTTCCATGAAAATAATAATAGCTTTTTCCAGAATTCTCTGGAAAATTCCACTCGGACATAATTCTGCAAAAATGCTCCCAGTATCTCGTTGAGAAGTTCAAGAGAAAATTCACTGGAATTTCCCCCCCGATATTTTGCTAATGAACTCTCCTTAAGTTCTTTGCGAATCTTGTATTGTTCTTAACATTATTGTTGTTTCTTTTAGCAAATTAATGTTTTTACATATAGGTGTTTAAAGTAAATTCTTTTACAAAATCGTCATGAGCAAAATTGTGTATGTTGCTGAAATAAAGCTGCGTTTATCCTTACAAGATGTACACTCGTTACTAGACAATAATGAAAACTAATTTTTCCAAAACTCTCTTAACTCATTGTCACCGATATCTTTCGCATAATTATTCGATGTTTACCTTTAAGCCTTACCTTTAAAGACAGGCTCTATCTAATTCAGTAAATTAAATTTCAGTATATAAGGTTTGACCACTTACAAGCTGACTAATATGTGATCCCTAGGGCCCTTAAACATACTCGTATATTTGTTTTATATGAATATTTGGTAGTCAAACTGTTTTATTAACTGAATGTTTCACTCCATCAAACAACAATCATATTATGGTATCCAAAATATTACTAACAGACTTTCTGTTTTCTTTTAGTAGTATCACACAAATATATATTTTTAATAAAGGAAATAACATATAATTCCACTTAAATTCATTTCAATTGTCGATACTCAAAAGTCATCGGAACATATTACCTGGAAAATAAAATTAATATATTTTCGCAGTACAAACACAGTCAATCACGTGAATTATAATTTGAGCAGTATCGAGTCGTCACATGAATTGATAATGGATGGGCGGCATCGATACCAATCCCCAAATGTACGAGTCACTCGCATTGACAGTATTAATCGAATTAATGGACTTCCCATCCCTATATTATTTGGGCACATTACTGTGAAAGTTAGGTCGGTGATACACTCGTGTCTAGACTACTTAATAAACAAAGATAAACGCGTTCACGACCATTAACCCTTGCGGGGTAGCCCGTTCAGGTGTCCATCTCCACAATTGCGAAAGTAGCCACCTCGAACCCACGTGTTGACCAGATAGTCAGTACTCAATGTGACGGGTGGTAAGCCATGCCGCCATTCACAAGCACTAACTATTACCTGTTCCGGGAGCAGGTGGGTTTCCTCACGATGTTTTCCCTCACCGTATTATTGGACGTATTTTGTAATGGCATTTTGTAAATGTATTTTTATGACGAAAATGTACACAGAAATTCATTAAACTTTATTTTCATTGGCGAGATTTGAACCATGTACCCACTGATACAGAGTCAAGCCCCAAACTAAAACAAACAAACAACTGAACTATGTCGAATTTACTACTTAATATATACATACACAGATATATTTCCCTACAATAACGTAGGTGAGATCAGGAATCCCCATTTTACCGATCCATACAAAAAAAAAGTTTTAATATCATATTTACACGTTCTCTAACACATTTGTCACTAATATTTACTTCTTACGTTTACATACATACCCAACACGCTCGTTTATCTTTAAAAGTATAGTCAAAGATAATTAGATCCCATTAATATCAATCTTAACTTATTCTGCAAGGCAAAGTTGAAGGTCGAAGAAGGCCTGGCCGCAGAAAAACGTCGTGGCTGCAGAATCTCGCAGAGTGGTTCAACACGAGTAATATAGAACTCTTCCGAGCGACAATATCGCGTGATCGTGTAGCCTCAATGATAGCCGACCTCCGATAGGAGATGGCACCCAAAGAAGAAGAAGAATATCGATCCTTCAAAATTCTTTCGCTTCATTGAAATCCATACACCTCAATTTAACTCTACAGTATACTTGGCAAATATTATAGATACCAAGTTAATATTATATGTAGATGAGAATTGTTCCGGTCCCCACAAACAACTCTCTCTTCATTGACATACAACTCCTCATAAAAACTAGCTGATATACGTAACCCTGTTGCAGTTTACGAAAGTTTCACTCCAACAAATATACTGTCACGCAGGTCTAAATATTTAAACTCATACGAAGCGTTTAAGCTTAAAAGTCTCTGAATTTGAACGCAGTTGAATGTGTAACTCGCAAATTGGCAAAGTTGCCGTTCTCGCTGGATAGATGACGACACTCGTCATCGAGTGTTTTCATCTGCTGCTGAGAGATAAGCCCTAATACTTTCATGTACTCTGCCCGACTGTCTCTAGCTTATGTAACCCTCTGAGCGGCTGTGTCCGTTGTTGCTCTAATAAAGTTGTATTCAATATTTTTAAAATTCGACCTAGCTCAGTTGTTTGGGACTTGACTCTGTATCGAGGGTATATGGTTCAAATCCTGCTTGAGCATGTACCAATGGAAATTAAGTTTCTATGTACATTTTCGTAATAAAAACACATTTACGAAATGCATCGAATTATATGGAAGAGGGAAAACATCGTGAGGAAACCTACCTGTTCGCCGAACAGGTTTGTTGAAAAAGGGTGACGTTGGGAGTACCTACAACCACCGAGTGTGTATGAGAAGATGTATGAGTATCAATGAAGCGAAAGAGGTCTGCCAGATCAGGACAAATGGGGTTCCGTGATCTCTGCCTACTGCTCTACGGGGAATCAGACATGATGTGAATGTATCTATGTACGATACACTGCCTTAATCTCCATACACTCTCGCAATTAATACGTTATTGTACAAGACACTTAATAAATCTACCATCATACTAGAGACTTAATTAATCTACCTGTGGTAGTCCAGTACTGGGTATAGTCCTCCGCCTGAAAACCTTTGGGGAGGTATATATCTAGGGACGTACACAAAAACAAACACTTTAAAGACTGCGAGGTACGCAATTGCTCATTGATTCTATAGCAGCTCGAGTACGTGTTAACCAGATAGTCAGTGCGACATGTATTACTATTAGCACAGCTATTACTGAATAATGTAATGTCTATCATTATTGTAGTACCATACGAGACTTTCTCCGCCTCAACGACGTTATTGCTTGACGACCTCCATGGCGCGATCGGTTAAACACTTGAACGCTACTCGTGTAGTCCCGGTTTCGATTCTCGAGCAGAGTTAAGAACTACGCTTGTCATCTGCTTTCCAGTCTGGTTGTTGATTATATATGCACTATATGTATTTATTTTTATGATTAATAAGTAACGTGACTTGTCGCGTAAGTTTTTATATAATAAAATTACCTTTATTAACCCGACGTTTCGGCTACGTTGCAGTAGCCATGGTCACGGGCAGATTAGTCCGTTAGTTATTAATCATGAGTATAAATCGCGAATCTCTTAAAACTATTCATCTTTATTTAATAGGTTGGCTAGTACCCTTAACACAAGTCTTAAATGAACTTACCAATGAGCTAGTTCAATAGGTGTAATAGTGTCTCTATTATTATTAAAAGACTAGACGTAGACATTTTTAAGCAGAAGTCAAAAGTGCATACGAAGCCCGCGTCTAAAACTATTCGCTAGTGGAAACGCTCCCACGGGATCCATCTTTGAGAATAATCAACGAAGTTCGGGAACTGTCTGCATTCGAGATAGATAGAGCGCCGGTTAACTAAGCGAACTCGACAGTATGGCGGTGCATTGGGCTAGCAACCCGTCTTAGTAACTACTCTTATGCGCGGTTAGATTTGTAGTTAGTAAGATAGCTTGGCTTATCATAATTAGGGCTTTGTCTAACATTGTAGAGTTTAATTAAAATAGGGAGTCGGAATAAGTGGAATAATATAGCATACACTGACGACTAATATATGTACTTTGAGAGGTGGTTTATTTAATAGCAAAGTAGTTAAAGTATGGTATATAAACTCGAGACACTTTAAGTATAGCTATCTGCGTTGTTAGGATATTGTTTCTAAGTTTCCGTTCACATGTTTAATCCTCAATAATGATCAAAGATTCTTTAAGATTTCGATTCAACAGAACTGACAGATAGTTAAGTCTGTGTCATACGTACGTCTGCGACAGGGATTGCCACCTGTCTCATTGAGTACTGACTATCTGGTCAACACGTGGATTTAAGGTGGTAACAGAATTACTACCTTCGCAATTGCGGATATGGACACTTTAACCTCTGACTACCCCGCAAGGGTTAATGATCGCGAACGTGTTTGTCTTTTTTGTCTCTCAAAAATATTATAAGCAAATAAATATTACCTAGTCACAGATCTAGTTAATAAAATGTCCTTTCTTAATAAACCTTTAATTTAATAAACGAATACACTTTATTGTAAACAACTTGTAAGAATGCCTGCCCAGGAGGTCAAAGGGGAGGGCAATAATTGCTAAAGTTCCGAAATAAGGCCTTTGTGAAAATTGTTAATTGGCAGTCGTCTTTAAGTTGGGCCAACTAAAGCTCTTTTTGAAAGCTCCTTTCGTTTTAAGAATGCTGAGTACCACTTTACGGAAATACTTATGTTTGATATTGTTTGTCGAACAGGTAATAGTTAGCGCTTGTAAATGGCGACATGGCTGAGCATCTGTCACATTGTGTACTAACTATCTGGTCAACATGTGGGTTCGAGGTGTCCATCGGACTACTACCTTCGCAATGGCGGAGATGGACATCTGAACCTTTGACTCCACGCAAGGGTTAATGGTCGTGAATGCACTTGTCTTTGTCTTTTTGATATTATATAGTTATAATGAAATTGATATCCTGATTGGACGATAGGCTAGCAACGTCCTTTAATCCTTTTTGAGGTAGACAGAACCTTGGAGACTTGAAAAAATCTTGTCGGTCTTCTTATTATAGCTTGTTTTTTCATAAGCTTCAACCAAACAAATAAATTAATCATATAATATACTATCAACAATACGAATTGTAATCAAAGTATCAAGTTTGTCAGGATCGGGACAAATGAGGATCAGTGATCTCTGCCTACTCCTTTACAGGGAATCAGGCGTGATGTGTATGTATGTATGTATCAAAACGTGTTAATCCACAAAAAGGAGTATTGACGTGTGTTGACCAGGTATCGTTCTTTCAAATTTTTTTCTATGACCGTGATCACGATTCGCTTGACAAACTGTATGAGTAGTATATTTATCGATACAAGCTCAATCCATAGGTAGTTTAACTAGCTATAAGCGAACAGTTTGAAACCCCCGCTTCAATAGAATGGAGCTCAAAGTCAAAGCAAGCACCTGCGCGCCAGTGGGAAGTTGTTGCGATGCTTAAGAAAACACTTCGGAAACTTCCACCAATTTATAAAGAGGGTGTTGATTTTAAATTCCTGAGAACATTGTCCGGCTTTTTTCAAACTTGAAATAACTTGAGGATGAAACAAGCTTTTTTCTTTTTTAAATTTTGCTTTAGAGTCGATTTTTATCGATATTTTAAAGATTTTATCGTTTCTCTATTCACTTATATCCTAAAGAGTGAACAAGGCTAGGCAAATAAACTAAGAAATGTCATCTGCAAAGAAAGAAATGAATGTTATGGCAATAGATAGCAAGTGTTTTCATTTTAGCCATACGAGGAAGCTATTAACTATATCCATGAAATAAGGATTGTGTAAACATTGAAATTCACTTTCTGCAGTTATATATGGCTGAGTCTGCTCTAAAAAAATAAAAAGTATTTGGTAACTTGATCATTGGAATGCCTTGAAAATACTTATTATAGAAAAATTCACGTAAATTTTTTCGGTTAGAATATACATACACGCCTCTACGTTCCTAAGGGATTATCAATCATCTGAAACGATCCTGACAAATCACCCTTGATTCACTCACACTCAACTTTCTCATACATGCTCTACTGTTCTTCACGCTGCGTTCAGCCTTGAGAATTTTTCCTATTTGATCTGTATACGTTTACAAACAAAAAGAATTATCAAATTATACAGTAATAAGAATATTAGTGGCTCAACAGTAACTTGAACAAATTTCTTTTCGTCTCAAACAACGCAAGCTTAACAAAAGTTAGGCGCCGGTATGAAGCCTAAAATTCTGTTTTAAATGAACTTGCAAAAGCTGAAATATCGAAGTTGTCTAATTAGTTCGTTTCATTTCTTACTTGGAACAGGCCCAGTTCGTTATGTCCATTGTCCATTGAGCCTGTTGTGAAGGCATAATAATGTTGCTAATTTACTTATTAAGTTTTGCTCAGGGAAAGTAAATGTTATATACATGCTAGTATACCCATTAGAAATAAATTAATGTGAAATTAATACTATAGATAGACCTGTGATAGTCTAAGAAATAAATCTACTGCTACTTGCTTTCTAAAATGTGTATTGACGTCAATTCAGTGAAAAGGGTATGCCAAGAACAACAATCTTAATAGTTTAGTGTATTTTACTTATAAAATAAAGGTTACTACTATTCTAACGCATTATAATATGGTTGTTTATCCTAAGGCAAGAACGAGTAGGTAGTGCCTTTCAAAACATAATTTCCATACTTCATATTCTTGTCAATGGAGCGCCTGTCGAGTTACATTAGCAAAATTTACATATGTGTTATTGAAAATGGTTTCAATAATTAAGGTGGGACATGCGTAGGAATATTTTTTGGAGTAGACAGTACCTCAAAGAACTCGTCTCATCTTGATCATCAACACAAGTAATTATGATTGTCATTTAAGACACCTATTCAACTACCATTCTTCTCACCATTTACTAAGTTAACAATAAGTGACATACATATATTCACTCTTCTACGTCTCCAACGGGATAAGTAGAGACTGTCGAACATCCTGGAACGATGCTGACAAATCTCTCTTGCTTCACTCACACCCATTAACCTACTTATACATGCTCTTCTGTTCTTCACACTACGTACACCCTAATATACTATCTTCAACACTATGTATGTATTTCTATCTATGTACACCCAACTATACAATGCCCATTACCGAGAAGATACCCCTTCAGGTACACAACGACGTAATTATACGTATGTATGTTAGATAAACACTCCAGAAGGCATACGTCGCACCGTATCATTATCACAGTGATAAACAACAATCCAGTCGAGTGAACCGCCCGACCTTTCAGTGATGTAGCACTTTTGCTCACTTAACCGTTGCTTACGTAATTCGTTTAATCGAGTATTCGAGTATCGATAGTGTAGTATGTGTGATGTTGGAACGAATTAGTTGTTTGTTTTCTATGTTATTTATTTATTTTACTGATTATTTAGATTGTTATATACTGTGATGGATAAGGGAAAATGGTAGCTATGATGGGTATTTATCCTTATTATAGCAAATCAGTGTTTCACAGAGGTCCATATACGTTTCACTATCGCATGTACTTTCCGCAGTGTGTATAGTATATATTCGCTATACTACAAGTAACCTTAACAAAACACAATATATCGAACAATAGTCCCGATATGATACATCTACAGTGTGTACCTAATCATAATAAGCAACATATTTCTTTTAACCTCAATATCGGAGCTAAAAATATCGGTTGTCCGCGATACGCTATCGTATCGATCGAAGCGCAGCCCTACCGCTATCTATCCCTCTCTCTCACTCAGTTTACGTCGCGGCGTCAACGCAACTAGTCGCTCAAAATGTCGGAAGAGGTCGAGCCAGAAACTTTTTGGGACGAATTGACCCGTCCCTTAAACATATTTTTAATCCTAACCATATTCTACCTCCTGTACAAGATCGTAAGGTCGAAATTTGAAAAGGTGCACGTGGTGGCTGAGAAACCGCCATTACCTCGCCTGCGCAAAGACATGACTGTAGAAGAACTGCGCCTGTTCGATGGGACCCAACCAGATGGCAGAGTACTGTTGGCCTTAAACCACACTATCTATGACGTGACAGCCGGCAAACGGTTCTACGGACCAGGTATGTTTACCTCCTTTCAAAAAACAACGCGGTCGAGTTGAATAGCCGACCGGAACTGAGCGCTTTGTTTATGGAAAAATACGAATGGGACGGTTTTGAATTCGTCGCCTTAACATTTACTTATTCAATGATACGAAAAGTCATTAAGAATGACCATGTAAACTTATTAAATATAAATGAGTCTTGTGAGGTACATTCTCAAAGATAATAACTCATACAATATTTATATATTACTTAGGAAACCGGTCAATATCTTTCGTTGATAATAATTGGTGCTTTGTTTACAAGTCTCGAAGGAAACGAAGATAATTTTATTTCTACGCTATCTATTACGTTGTTATAAAAATATACCAAAACTGGTTCTCATGTTCATGATTATATCTTTCTTACGTACATATTTAAATTAGTTTTACGTAAACATATACAATTATACATACATATATATTTTAGTATATAATTATTGGTTTTCATATCGATTTCTTGTACTTATCAGCTAGGTGACCGTTATTCAATTTCAATTTATATTGTCTTTGATTATTAGGGTAGAAATGAACATGGAATAAATAGTTTTTGTTTAATATGTCAGATAAGGGTAAAATTGAATGCAATGCAATGGAAATCGAATTATGAATGGCATCTGTTTTTGAAAATTTAATGAATATAGAACAGATATACAAACCACGCCCGTTTCTATGTAGAGGGGTAGGCAGACATCACGGATCCCCTTCCCTCCCAATCCTGACAAATCACTATCGCTCCATTGACACTCATACTCATACACACTCGGCGGTTATAGGTACTTCTACCGTCACCCTTTTTCAATATGACGTTCATCTCATATGTCTAATAATAATAATAATAAAGTCGACAGTCATATGTCTATTTAGGAGGACCCCTACGTAACGACCCTTCTAGATCACTTACATATATTCCTTAAAACTTGATAATTAAGTAAGATACAAGCTGATATATGTTCTAAATGGTATTCTCAGAGATTCAAAAGTTTTCCAGGATTACGAAAGTGATCCTTTTTTTAGTTAGATCGTTCCATAGACTCCTTTATAAGAGGTTACTTACCCAGTAAAGTACGTACATTTACTTAGAACTTATCAATGTGATAATACTCTATGCTATTTTGACCTCCTTGGTGTTTATTCAAGTCTCCAAAAAGGTCCAAGAATTTTTTTTATTCTTTTTTTTTAATATGGCCATACATCGAAAAATTAATTCAGTCTGGTCCAAGTCTTGATATGTATGAAATTATCGAAAAAGTTTCTTGCAAGATCGATCGAGGGTAAAAAAGAAAAATGACACACCTGTACAACAGATGGACTTTCTAGTTTCTTTTATAATAATATACTTTCACTCGAAACCATTAGTTTAAATTGCTTTTTTTGCTCACTTCAGAACCGTAACATTAAGAGACATAGTACTTACGTTTTATCCATTTGAGAGAAGTCTAAAGTCACTAATGTATTTCATACTCTTACGATAATCAAGAATGATTTTTAGGATAAAACTACATATTTTTTGTATCAATTTATGCAATTCTATAGATCTTAAATAAGTTCTAATAATTCTTTCTAATATTCGTTCTAAAAATAATTCGTTCTATAAATCTTACGTTCACAATCTGTTATGTATTTCTTCTCATTCTCATGTCTTATAGTCTAGTAGACTTAATTTGGAGAGTCTTACCGATTACACCCTGTATGCGAAACGTGACGGAGCGGTAACACCCTTATGACCAAAATTTTCTTTTCTATTCAGAGATTACGTACTTAATACGAATGCACATTAGTCTAAAAACTGACCACTAATGTACTAACTCACAAAATTTTCACTAAACCACTCGTAAAGGAGGCATAATATTAAAATACTTAAATTATGTGTTTAAAAAACACGAATTTGATTGACAAAATGATTGACTTGACAGTCTTGAATTTAAATGAGGATTATTTAGCAACCTTATGTTGTAAATTTCCTATTATGCAGTTAGCGACATCTACTATTAAAACTAAAGATTTAAAGATAAATAATACGTACAAGATTTTAATGGTATTGCCACAAGATCGAGGCACTAAAATCTCTAATATTAATACTTGACTTTATTTTGCCATCTCGTTAAAGGTAACTAAAGGATTACATGTAAATTGATTTATTGAACAATGGGCTAGAAACCAGTCATCAAAATCCCATATTTTTATTATTTATATATTTTTGTTATTATCATTCTACCTCATCACCATGTTCCATATTATAGTTTCAAGGTTCTGTCCACCCTACAAGGCATTGGTCATCCATTTGACTCTTTAAAAAAACATAACAATACAGTTATTAAATCGGCTCATACATAATGAGCAGACGATTTTCAATAGCACATAGTCCGCTATTAAATATGCATAGAGCATAAAAAGTACCGTTGGCTAGAGTCTACAGGATTTTGCCCCTTATTCCTTAGTACAAAAGGTCAGTTTAGCGTGCCTTGTTATATGCAGTTGAGGTAAAGCGTAAGTTTGTAAAGATTTTCAATGTCAACTTTTGAATACAAGATGTCTCTGTGCGTTTCGTAAAACTTGTCTGTGATTATGTTATGATGTCTGTTTTAACGATTAAAAATTCATTACGTTATTAGGTAGGTGTTAATTATATCTTTGGGTAATAAAGTACATTGCATTGGTTCGAGTTGGACTGGAAACCAGTCACAAACATTCTATATAAATGTTATTACAACGATAAAAGGAAGTTCTGATAAAAGTGACATAGGAGATAATTTAAGTCTCTATGCTCCTTAAATGTGATACATGAATGAAGATCGAAAAGAATGCTGCAGTAACATAATTATCGTAACGGGTGACTAAAAAGATTGGTGAGGTTACTTAAGTTTTATTTAAGGTATTCTTAATAAATTTAATCAATATCTTCGGGTAAAAAATACACACTCATCACGCCTGATTCCCTGTTGAGGGGTAAGCAGAGATCACGGATCCTAATCTATCCCGATACTGGCAAAACATAATTCTTTCATCACATCCATACATCACCAAGAACCCATCAAAACACACACTTTTCAATATTGCCACTACATCTTCCAAACCGCATCTTTTCTTTACCACTATTTAAGACTCTATCGCTCAACGTCACTTAACATGCTAAGACACACAAATAAGCGAAGTGTAAAGGGTGCTATTGAAAGTATTTATAACCGCCGAACGTGTAGGCGGAGGTTTATGGATGGAAATGAGGCTAGATGTGTCTGGAGTAAAAGGGTTGGAGGTATTTTACCTACTTTTGAAAGCTTGTAGTAATGTGATTAGTATTTTATAACTTACATACATATACATATTTTATTTACTATATGAGACTGGGTCGTATCACGATAAAGACAAACGCGTTCACGACTATTAACCCTTTCTGTAGCCAGAGGTTCAGGTGTCAATCTCCGCAATGCGAAGGTATTAATTTTATGGCCACTTGGAACCCACGTGTTGACCAGGTAGTTAGTACTCAATGTGACAGGTGGCGAGCCATGTCGCCATTTACAAGCACTGTTACCTGTTTGGGGAAGAGGTAGGATTCCTAACGATGTTTACCCTCACCGTTAGCGACTGTAAATTATGTACGTAAATGAAAAACACATATTTAAATTTTATTCACCGGTACATGCCAGAGTCAGGATTCGAACCTAGGACTTTTCACATACGAAGTCCGAGGTCTTACGCACTGGGCTACAGCCGCTCTGTAATATTGTCCAAATATTATTATTATTAATATTAATGCCATCACAACCCTAATATACACGACCCATATGCTAAAAATGAAGGAGAAGATGTGTCTTCAAGGTTCTGTCCACCCAAAAAAGTCCTTGTTCATATGATATCTCGAATGTGACCAAATGGACAGCCAAATGTGAGTGTAATGTATTCTTAATGAATAATGCAATATTCGCCTGCACTCACGGAGGGCTACTCAAGGTTAACGCATTGTCACTTGCTAATGTACAAACAAGTTTAATGTACAAGTTTAATGTACGTACTTGTACATTCACATACATACACATCACGGAAACAGCCCTGTAGAGGGGTAGGCAGAGTTCATGGATCATCCGTCCCGTTTCTAAAACTTTCGGATCATTGACGTTCATTAAACTCATACACACACGGCGGTTATTATGTACATTTCAGAAACAAAAACGCAGTCACGACCATTAACCCTTGCGAGGTACTCAAAGGTTCAGGTTTCCATCTCTGCAATTCCGAAGGTAGTAATTCCATGGACACCTCGAACCCACGTGTTGACTAGATAGTTAGTACTCAATGTGACAGATGGTCAGCCATGTCGCACGCAAGGGTTAATCATCATGAATGCGTTTGTCTTTTCGTCTGTACGTATCTATATTCTTTATATATCTTTCTTCCTGTAACATCTTATTACTAGCGACCCGCTTCGGCTTCGCACTTCTTGCTATTAAATGGATGTTATTATACATATAAACCTTCCTCTTGAATCACTCTGTCTATGAAAAAAATCGCATCAAAATCCGTTGCGTAGTTTCGAAGATTTAAGCATACAAAGGGACATAGGGACAGAGAAAGCGACTTTGTTTTATACTATGTAGTGATATTCTTTCCATTCCAGGGGGCCCCTATCACGCGTTCGCGGGCAAAGACGCGACCAGAGGGCTAGCTACGGGCGAGGTGAAGGGGTCTGACGCTGGATACGATGACCTCAAGGACCTCACGGCTGAGGAACGGGCGTCCGCTGATGAGTGGGAGGAACAGCTGCGGTGTAAGTCTTTGGTTTATATTATTATATAGGCGTATTAAATCTGTTTTATAGAGGAATCGGTCCTTAATTCTATAGGTACCACTACCGCCATATTTTTTCAATATGTCGTCTGTTCGTTTCCACCTTACCCAGATATGTACCGATATACACTTTAAATGTAATTAATTTTCTCATAAATGTGACGGAAATTCATGAATGTTTTATATCATACTCAAAAAGTTGAGCATTGTTATGATATATTTTAAGTAATGAAAAAGTATAAAGCGTCGAATAAGCAATATTATCAACACAAACAGAACTCGTGATTAAAAATAACTAAGATTATCTTAAAATGGGAAAGAAATTGATTGACACACACCCTAAAATTGAGTGGAAGAGTCAAATTTGATGGATCATTGATTACGAGAGAAAGGTATTTTTTTTTATCTTTGCCTACTCTTCTAAAAGAAAATGGATTGTTGTGCATCAGTATATATACGTATGTATGTATATACAAACCGATTACTCCGTAAACATAATAATACTTCCAAATATTATCATGTTTCCATATTAGATCCGCTACGCAGGGCGTCCTTATTTGAATTTCGAATGAGGCGACACGCCGTCGTTTTTTGTTTCGCGCCAAGGACAAACAAAACACTCTCGACGCGGGCCTAGTGACAGCTCTCGTTTTGTATTACACCTACAGTTTGGAAAGTCATAATTACATAACGGAAACATTCACGTTGATTAACACTTGTAGGGTAGCCAGATGGTACACCATATTTGCAATTTCGCAGTTAATTATACTTTAACCAACTCCAATCCAGTGTTAAATATATCATACCATACCATAAAGATATAAAAATTTTATATATATCGATTTATCTTTGATGAAGTGAGATGGCTAGATTGTCGCACAAGAATTGTTGTTTTTAATTCTTTAGATACATCGTGGAACATGCACCAAAAGGTAGCTGGTTAACATTTAAACCAGGCTTAGACTGTGATTACCAAATTACCATAAAGTATTAAGTATCTGGAAGAGTGACCATCTACGTTGGTTGGAAACCAGCTTATTTTTCGAAATAGCTAATACTAAAATTACTAGTATTTGCAGTAGAATTAGTATCTCTATACGGTGACTTGGCTTACCATCTGTCACGTTACATAACGATTATCAGCTAAAAAGTGGGTTTCGAATAAACCAAGACCATGACAAAAATTACTTGAAGGTGGATACTCAACCTCTGACTACCCTGGAATGGTTGTACAATTGTGAATGTATATGTCATTATGTATAAAGTAGTAGGGTTCTTATTCCTAATATTATTTATTAATGAGTATTATCTTTCTTCTTTTGCAGTCAAATACCACATGGTGGGCAGACTCCTGAAGCCTGGCGAATCTCCCACCGACTACGAGGATGAAGGAGAAGAAGATTTGATGAGAGAAGATAAGAAGGAAGACTAAGGAGGAAGCAGGGTGCACGTGTTATGGCTGTAAACCACTTTTTTAATAAATTGTTTATTTTATAAAATATCTGGGTTTTATTCATTCATCTATATTCAATGCACAGATGCAATAATAATTGCTATGAAGATGTTTTAATACCCGTCCCTTGTTAGATGGGACGAGAAAAGAATGTTAACTAGTTGCTGTTCTTCCCGGAATGTCGTAAGAGGCGACTAAGGGTTAATGGAATCTATTGAGCAATGTGTTAGCAACCTGTCATCAATGTTCAGTAAGACATTACAACCCCAATATTCATGCTAATAAATGACAAAGGAGATGTTTTCAAGGTTTTGGCCACCCCGAAAGGGATTAAAGGACGTGAACGTATATGTATATATGTACTAAATAATACCGATGTCTAATATCACCGTTATCAATTCACAGATTTCGTTTATCTGTGAATATGATTGAGATAAAAGTGCGATTGTACGTTTGAGTAACATTGAAATATGATACCTGATAAGCTTAAATCAATCATGAATCAGTGGAGTTTTGTAAGGTTAAACAGGTGGAAATGTTATGTATGTAAAGTCCCTTAGTACCATCTACGTGCTGGGAAGAACGGCAGCTAGTTAGCTTTATTCATACGTCCCATACCATAATGGCTGTATTGATTTAGTATGTTGAAATAAGTATAAATATAATTAGGCGTCTAATAGCGGCTGTGGCCCAGTGGGTAAGACCTCGGACTTCGTATGAGAAAGGTCCTAGGTTCGAATCCCGACTCTGGCATGTACCAATGAATGAAATTTAAATGTATTTTTCATTTATGTACATAATTTACAGTCGATAACGGTGAGGGAAAACATCGTGAGGAAACCTGCCTATCCCTCAGGATAGGTAATAGTCAGTGCCCATATACGGCGATATGGTTCACTACCTATCACGTTGGGTGCTGTCTATCTAGTGATACACGGACTTCGAATGACCCATACCTAACATGCCTATGAAATTTCGGAGATGGGCATTAATCGCCATAATAAAAAAGGGAGTGTGTATACACAAGTCGTGAAGCGTATGTTATGTATGTAATAAGATGATATGATGAAGAGAGACATTGTGACAAAACTTACTCATTGAGCGGAATAGTCAGTGCTTGTAAATAGAGACACCGTTTGTCATGCTGGGTGCTGACTATTTGATAGGTCTATAGTCATGATTAGTAACTAACGGGACTTATGGCGTAAGTTTTTATATAATAAAGTCAGCTTCATTATTAACCTTTATTATTTAAAGTTGCCTTTATTTCCTTTTAAAACTATAAGGTCTATAGTATCACAAAATCCACTATTTTGGAGGTACAGATCTCTGACTTAACTACACAGCTCTGACTACCCCGTGATGATCAATAATTGGGAATATTCATATATTATAGTGACAGGGTGTGTTGAAATAAGTATATCCAAATAATCAATTGGTGTAATAAGGACATTATTACACCAATTGAACTAGCCCCTTGGTAAGTACATTCAAGACTTGTGTTAAGGGTACTAGTCATAGTTAACGTATATTTAAGAAATATATATATATATTATATATAGATAAATACATATATAGCCTATATAACCAACGACCAGACTGGAGAACAGTAGAAAAGCGTAGTTCTTAAATCTGCCTCCACCAGAAATCGAACCCAGGACCTCACGAATTAGCGTTTAGGTGTGTAACCGATCGTGCCACGGAGGTCGTCATATATTGACTCCCAAATGCTAATAAAATTTTATGATAAGAGCACTTTGGTAAATAAACGATAAGGGATTACAAAATGAAATAAATCATGAAGGTGAAAGAATTTGTTTACTATTATTTGTTAGATAAGGGACAGTGACTGATAGTGTAGAAGGGGCATAATTGTTAACTAGTAACGGAATTTATTATGTACTGGCAGTAGTAAAGAAACCAAAATCGATGAGAATGTGATATTAAACATAATTACCAGTGATTTTGGCAGATATATTTATTTGTAAATATTTTTAGCTTTAATATTTTATTTTATAATTATTAGCTTATTTAATCATTATTTATTTAGTACTTATGATATTAATTTGATGTATTACTTAATGTTAATATATTTTTGGACTAACATAATTACTTAAAAGAGGTATATAAAAACCTATCAATACTCGAAACCTGTCTTACTCGGTTCTATCTACGTAAAGAACCGTATATTTAGAATCAATGAAAACTACCGTTACGTATACAATAACATAAATAACAAAGATTAATATTTTATTCATAAATATACATATATTTACGAAACCTTTATTTACATTTTGCAATCACAACTATCCCAAAGATTCTAGAAACTTAAAAAAAACCGGAAGCTTGTTTTGACATTTCAGTTTTCTCTTCCGCCCTATGAGTTTATATAATATAAAGATCTTGAAGTAATTCACAATAGGACAAGCATCCACCTACACAGTCACAAAAGCTAATACTCATTTAATCTTCGGCCAAACAATTAATTGGAATGATTTAAGCCTAAAGGTCGGCACTCCATCTTAATGAAATAACGGGCTTATTGTCTTGTTTCAAATGAGCCTATTGAGATTTATAGGCGAATTTATTGCTAAGTTTCATTACTTGAATGGCTATTGGTAGCTTTTGTTTCTAATGTCATGGGATTGGGAGGTAAAGTTGGCGTTTGTTACTAAGAGTAAAGGGTTTTTGAATGAACACGTGACTCGTAATTAGATCGTTAGTCGTAGTCTTTTATGTTTCTCTGTTACAGTAACAAAGCGATCATTTCAAGTTTTGAACGTTTAATGAGTTTCGTGTGACTTATATTAATGGACATACAATACAAGTTAATGAAACACGATGAACGTATCTATGAACATATCAAAGAAACATATACTTTTCAACACCATTCAGGATCAGGGCTTCGCGTGTACATAACTGTTATAGGAGGGTTAGTGATTCAATAGTGATGATATAGTACCGAATATGGTAGGTGGTAAGTTGTATCGCCTTTCACAAGTACAATACTTGTAAAAAGCGATGTGCAAAGTTATTTCAAGAAACAGGTAAGTCCTCAGTACCTGTAGTTATTGTACATTTTATTGCGATAATGTACTAGATGAAAGCATAATTTCCATTTGACTTACACAGGTAGAAACTTAACCTTAAACTTATTTTTTGCCATCACTGAGTTACATGGAACAAATACATTTCGAATTTTAAATATACCAAGTAACCCATAAAACAGAAAAGGGCAATAAAGTCTGAACCCATTCCATATGTTTTGCACAATTGCATTCTCAGTTTGGACAGCTTCAGAATAAGTTGTTTCTGCTGCGAACTTTGCATTCTGGCTCATTCTGGGCCCTTACTCCACTAATTAACTTTGACAGCCACTCAACTGCGAGGCCATAGCGATAAATCTGCATCTCGGCCGTAAAAGTGGCACTCTGCTAATATTTTGACAGCCAGAATAGCGCCATAATAGCGAGTCAATGGCACTTCAGTGGCCACACACAAAGTACAGAAATTATTGTCTATGGATTACAACAATTTAAAAAACTGTTTGCACTGACAATGCAGCAATGTCAATTAATGCATATTGATTTAGCAGTTAAAAGTTTTAAGTTTATAACGTAAACGTAACTAAAAACGTAACTGAAAAAATATTTTATGTTTTTAATTGAAACTAAAACTACTAACTGAGTGTGTGAGTGTACACTAGATATTGACCATAGACAAAAATAGCTGTCAAAACAATAGTAGAGTACCAAAATTAAGGCTATTGAACTAATATTGAGGCACGTTTGATTAGTTGTATTTCGATAGCGCTTCAGTGGCCAAAATTTGTTAGTGGAGTGCGAAAAGTGTCAAATTACGGCCATTGAACTGCCACAATGTCGACACTGAAGTAATATTGTGGCCAATATGAATTAGTGGAGTAAGGGCCCTGATTTATGGTAAATAGCGCATTCCCAGTAGAGGTACCTTTATCTGTTCTGAAGTCTCGTTGCTTGGTACCAAAATAACACATAGACTAGGATTAATCCTTGAGGGATTGCCAAAAGCTCAAGTGTTGAGTATCTAAATTGTGGAGTTATGTCTCTATGGCTACCTTAAACCTAGGTGTTACTACCCAAGAAGCTAAAGTACTCATCTTCAAAATTGAAGAGTTAATAATTGTATAGTCATCTCGAATCTACGTGTTATGAGATAGTATGTACTTTACGTGATAAGTGTTAAACAGTTTTGCAACACAAATCTAAACTAAACTTAAGCCGTAGTTATCGGTTAAGTTAATAACTTATACATAAATTTACGTCCTTTAATCCCATTCGGTAGACAGAACATTAGAGATATGTTAAATCGCTTTGATCACTCTTTATCTTCAATATTAGAGATAAAAACTGAACAGCTAATAATCATATATTACTCCATTGATTGAATTCCTGACTATATCTAACGCCATTGTACCATTACATTCATAAGTTATGCATATATCTCTGACTACCCTACAAGTATAGTATGCATGTATGCCCCTAGAAGTTGGTAGAGGAAGAAATATGCGAGGAGCGCCAGGGGGCGGCCCGTCTGTCACAATTACTGCTCGGGACAGTTCGGGAATAACTTCGCATCACTGCGCAGAACTTTGCACTTTCCACCTTATTGTGATATAGGGTATTTGGACGGTTTAATACGTACATATATTGGGTTTATTTAACTAGTTGTGGTTTGTCTAAGAGGTCTTATATATAGCGGGTTTGTTTTATTTTAGATACATATTTTTAACATATTATGTCGAGCTAGCAGGGTTGTTAAGGGAATAAATCTAGCTAGCTGCCGTTTGTCATGGCAACTAAGGGACCAGGGGTAAATGAAATCTAATAGGCGATGGGTTTGAAACCTGTTCTAAATGTTCCATAGGATATCACAGGCCCAATATTCCTTGTGTTAAAAAGACCTAGGAGATTCACTTCGAGAGGAATTAAAGGATGTTTTTAAATTCAAAGTTCTACACTTTCTACCTGATTGTCATATAGGGTATTCGGACGGTTTCATACGTTTATTTAGTCCAGTTGTGGTTAGTCTTAGAGAAAAAAAAATATTGTAGTTGAGATAGATCCAATTGTAGAATGTATCTGAAGATGATTGTAAATAGAAAGTAAAATATAAGACGATGCATTAGGAAGCAGAACCATTAGAAATTGAGGTTGCGGTAACAGTGAATTTCAAGCATCGTTTAATACGGTAATCGATAGTCTTTGCATACATGGTTGAGAAGAAGAGGCGTTGATCTGTGAATCTTATAACTTTTGTTCAATTTTGGAATCCATTTAAATATCTTCTTATAGTAAAATTGTGTTGTTTGAAATTTCTTCTCCTGTATATTCGTTCAATTTTAAAACATATACTCCTAGAGAACTAATACAACTACGAAAAAAGGAACAATCAGTAATACAATTTAGCCTGCTACGAATCTTTTATTCCATCCATCCTACCTAACTCAAAGCATTCCGTTTACAAAGGTGAATCTACTTGGAAAACTTAAGTACTACTTGGGCCCTTAAGTGAAATTAAGTATGCATGAACTGCCAAGTTGTCTATGCCACCTGCGGTCGTCACTTAAGTTACTTCAAGTGCTTCCTGAGTCAAAAATTGAGATAAGTACTAACTTAGGACAAGGGTTTGATCTGTTAGGGTTAATGATTGTTAAGGTTGAATTAGGGGTGGAATTTCAATACTACTTAATGTCTTCTAATATAAATATGTAACAAGGATATAGGTAGAATTCGACGTAACTTGTTTTTTGAAGCTTGACTCTGTATCGGTGGATACAGGGTTCAAATCCCACTTGAGCATGTACCAATGGAAATAAAACTTCAAGAATTTATATGTATATTTTCGTAATAAAAATACATTTACGATATGCATCGAATACTACGGTGAGGGAAAACATCGTGGGGAAACCTACCTGTTTCTCGAACAAGTAATAGTTAGTGCTTATAAATGGCGACATGGTTTGTCACCTGTCACATTGAGTACCGACTATCTGGTCAACACGTAGGTTCGATGTGGCCATATAATCACTACCTTCGCAATTGCGGAGATTGAAACCTGAACCTCTGACTATCCTATAAGGCTTAATAGCCGTGAACACGTTTTTTGTGTATTGTATAACATAACCTAGCACGAGCGTTATCGTTTCTGAAGCCCATGTATCTTGGTAGAACCGCTGGCTATATTTCGTCGTTACGACTAAAAGGGTATCCCTTTCACAATTATTTGCGAAGTTACAAGAGACAGATACTCGTGTTACTTTCTCACTTTCTGAAGAAGTTAGTTTTGACTTTCAGTGGGTCTTGTCTTATGGTGATGTTTCAGGGACATTGTTTTTGTATGATGGGCTGGAATTACCTTTTATTCATAAAATAAACATGCAAGATCAATCTTCTCGTTAATTGCTAAAACAATTCGAAACTCACAAAAATACAATTCAAAAATGTTTTAATTCTATTTAGGGCAATATCAAAATACGTATATTATGTCCGTCTCAGCTGAAAACTGTCTTTTAGTTATCCAAGCTATTTCAGTAAGGCTTTATTTCCTATTTTGATTTGCTTCATATACGAGTACACTTATGTTTGATAAACTACATAATATCTTCTCTTCTATCTTTTACCACCCTACCTATATTCAAAGATATTACAGCCTCTCTTATATATGCTACGGTACGATAAAAAAATCTCTTTCACATCCCTAACCCAAAGCTACTACGAACGATGTATCGAATAAAAACAGCAACGGAGCGTCCGAGTCACAATCTTATTCCGTCCAATTGGTGTCCCGTATCTCGGGGCAATTTATTGGACGTATCTGGCCGGCCAATGTGTCATCGCTAATCGGCCTAGAGGGCGCTACGAGCCACCTAGAACTCTGAACGTTTTTATTCTAGTCGTTCGTATATAGGGGACTATTGGTTGTCGTAGTTTTGTTACAGGTGGAATGTATGTAAAGGGTTTTAGCATTTTGAAAGAGTGTATGTGTTGATGGTTGTGTTTTGAAATGGGTATGATGTTACACAAAAAGGTAATTTCTATTTTATGTTTGATATTACAACTAATATAAGTTTGTGATTGAGTGTCTGTTTGTAACAGTGAGGGAAATTATCGTGAGGTAACCTGCTTATCTATTGGGATATGTAATAAGCCAGTGCCTCTATATGGTGAAACGATTCACACATTGTGCAACCTATTGAAACGTGGATTTTGACTGACTCATACCTACCTTGAGGCACTCAAGTCTTTGAATTTTAACGTTTTTTCTAGATAGAAACAGCTTTATTCTACTGATAATATAACCATAACCTTGGAACCTAAATATAATGCAAACTAGTTGCCTTTCATCCTGGCATATCATAGCACGCATCTAGGACATTGCAATGGAACCTTACTCATAGTTACTCGGACTGGTATTAATAGACCGGTATAATATGTAAATACATACATTCACTTCCTATATTCCTTTTCGGGGAGGTTAGAACCTTGGAGACGTGAAACATCTCCTTGGTCACTAATTAGCATGAAAATCGGGGTTGTGATGTCATATGGAACATTGATGACATATTATTACTCCATAGTCCAATAGCTTCCATACTCTTTTCTCGTTAATTGTTAACAACACCCCCAAAAGGACACTCCTGGGATATTGTTGACAAATGGCGTGTGTTAACTACACCACCGATGATGATTAGTGTTGTACCTTCTACTTACTTGTACTCATCGATATCGTATCTCGATATAGACTTGAACTTAAATTTGACTTGAGGTTTTATTTATGTAAGAGATTTATTTATTATACTTTTTAACAATGAACGTCTTTTCTTATGACATGACGAGAAGATCGGCAACTAGTCAGCATTTTACGTGCCAAACTAGCACGGGACATAATATCACTAAAAAGAATAAGCTTGGAAGAGTCTATCGACTTTTGTGTCAGCGTGTCATATGTGTTATTGAGGGCCGTGACCTCGTAGAGCCAGACGCATATAGACTAGCCCACCTAGTCTATATGGTGCCTTGGTCCGTCTGCAAACAAGGTTAGTCTCGTATTAATAATTGATGTGACCGTTGCTATGGGTAAAAGAATACTGTCAAAGGTTTTATAGAACAGTAAAGGCTAGTTAAAGAAAACTATGGAATATTTTTGTCGTTGGTAGCTTATGGTTAGAAGTAGCTATAAACTACGAGTGTAAGTCGTATAGATTTAAATGAACTCAAAGTAGTTTAACATACATACATATAAAACCTGATTTCTTTTAGAGGGAAAAGGCAGAGATCAGACATCTCCATCTGTCCCGATCCTGACAAATTACTTTCGCTTCATTCACACTCATACACACTAGGCGGTTATAAGTACTTCTAACGTCACCCTTATTCAATATGGCGTCTGTTTTACTGTAGTAGTTAAATTGGAGCAAAATAGAGATCTGAGATCTCTTTCATTCCCATTTATAGTAAGATAAGCTTATGTACGTATGATTATGATGAATCACTGTACCATTTCCCAAAAAACCACATAACTAGAACGCGTAGAGGCTTTTTTTTCGTCCATCCAATAAATAGTGAAACAACATGACGCAGAATAAACAAGTCCCAAATGAAACGGGATTGGGCAAATAGTTGAAGCGGTGGGCCGCACTCCCAATATTGGACTAGTTTTTGTTGACCAATCTGTTGCTAGTGAAAGTCACTGGGTATTCGTGAAAATTCACTCTGGTATAAACCTTAAATATATAAATATACAGAAGGCAACGACCTATGCGTCGCTATACAGGTGGTTCTAATATCAAGTAAAGAAAAATAGATACATACATACGCTTCACGATAAAGTCCTGAAGCGTATATTTATGAAAAATCATTTTTTAATTTCATTCATCGGTTCATCCCTGAACTGGGATTCGAACTAGGCTCTCTAATAAAAAGAGGTCTCTCCCATTAGGCTACAGCCGTTTTATATCTTTAATTTACAGAATAATACTTTATATTGAGTATTATTATATAATATAATTTTCCAGATACATTACACTATAAAGCTCACTATGTAAAGAATTGATTAAATGAAATCACCATAGAGGAATATTTGTACTTTACCAAAGCACTGAAGCAGCAAAAATGAAATGGAAAAAGTGAAACATGTTGACAGCTTCAGGCATATGCTAATGATTTTCATTCAAGTTGGGCGCGTTCGATTGATTTTTATTTTTGAGTAAATATCACATAGTCGATAACAATTGAAAGACCAAATAATAATGTTAATAAAGTTTATAATTCCTGTATATCCTTCCTTTTTATATTTAAATCGTTATATCATAGAATTATTTTATTACTTATATCATCGAATATTTAGTTATTATTCGAGGTAATCAGATATCTTTATTAAATTATCGTGATATGACATGGTCTCTCATAGTAAATAAAATCAAATATTTAGTTCCCAAATACGCATAACGGGATGGAAAATAATAATTAACGATCGTGTATTTCTAGGTACACATTAGTTGCATTGCATACTAAATGCAAATACCTATTGACAGGATCATGTCTGAACTGATTAAATTTATAGCGACATTGATATTTAGATATTAAATTATCAGAAATTAATTATCTATCTCCGACATTGCGGAGCTAGTTCTATGGATACTTTCAACCATTCAATCAGCACCCACCTAATAGTTACTAAATTGTGTCGCAAATAACAAACACTGACTATTACCTAATTCGAGCTTTCTTCACGATGTTTACCCTTATATATACGACTATTGATAGCAGATTGACAAAAGGAATATATATGAGTGAAGTAGAAGGGCGGTGACGTAGAGGCCGGCCTAATAAGACATATAACAGTCAGATAGACGCTATATTGAAAAAAGATGACGTTAGGTGTACCTATAACCGCCGAGAGTGTATGAGAAGATGTATGAATGTTAATGAAGCGAAAGTGGTCTGTCAGGATCGGGACAAATGGGGATCCGTGATATCTGCCTACCCATCTACATGGAATCAGGCGTGATGTGTATGTATATATTAAAGCAAGTTTCTAAGGCGGTATACGAAAGTTTGGTTAGGCATTTAGTGCGTTATCTGATGGGGTACCAGGCGCGCAGAGATTAACAAGAGACGACGGCCATAACATTATCCGTTGACATTAATTCGGGACAGGAGGACGATCCTCGGCGTGTCAGCTCCCATTCGCCTTATCGCTTTCAAGCTAAGTAGAGTATACTTGCTAAATAGATGCGGTAGGCGTCTGTGACATATGAATTGTATCTGTAGAAAAAGATAAATTTAGGGTAACCTGTATTTATGTTTACTGTTTTTATCTTGATTAATACATAGCATATTTAAATAGCAACAATGAAATATGTGATGATTGTTTGATGCTGTGACAAGGTGTTCTCTCAATAAACAAGCTACATTACCGTTGCTCACAGCCCATTAAATATTTTATGATTATGTGACATGAATATAATATGATCTGAAACCGGCTGTATATTTCGCTTCGCCTCAGAAATAGATCGATAATATTATTTATTAAACGCTGCTATTTATTATCCTCTGTTAAAAAATAACATTTAATTTTAACAGATTTTAGTTAATATGAAAATGACAATTAACTTTATAATTTTGTGTGATCTGAAAGTGTAATAAATATACATTTCTACAATTGTAAATATTTTTATTATTTATTTTTACACTAACTTATGATATACTTCTCCCATATGCCGCTTGTCAACAAGTGCTAAATGACCGAGTCTATCCGGCGGCATGCTCTGCGCCGTATTAAAGCTATCCAGTGCCTGTCTGAATCCATCTTATGCCTGAGCTAATCTCATTCAAGGAGAAGAAATTATGTCTCAACTTTTATCATATTTCTGCGTAAACAAGATTGGTATTATTTATGACATCTTATCAGTGAAGGTCGGAGTTCGACGCACAGATTATTTTATGATAATCAAACTTTTTCCAATATGAAGAAAGCGAGTGACACAAGTGAACCAGTTCTGCGAACAATATTCATTGATAGACTTGAACGAGTAAATATTTTTTTGTTGTTCTATTATTGGAAAGTTGATAATGTAATGAAAAAAATATTCGAACTTAATAAATGTTTTCATGATTGTTTTGAGTATAGTTCCAAATAATATCTTCAAACCATGGCATCAGACTGACCTCCTGTCTCGTTACGTGTATCTACTAGCTTTATTGTTAAATCTAGGTTTTTAGAGGCCCTAAATCTTCATCTTTAAAATCTAATGGAACAGTTGAAGCATATACCTGCATGTATGTATGTACAAAAACAAAAGACAAACGCATTCACGACCATTAACCTTTTCGGGGAAGTCAGAGGTTCAGGTTTACATCTCCGCAATTGCGAAGAAAGTAATGCTATGGACACCTCGAGCCCACGTGTTGACCATATAGTCAGTACTCAATGTGACAGGTGGTAAGCCATGTCTTCATTACAAGCACTAACTATTACCTGTTCGACGCACAGGTCCACATCCATGCTACACTTCACTTTACACCATATAACATTTATTCCTTCTAAAACCGTCACCATTTTAGAAAGTGTACAAAAGTCGGCCGTGACAGCGAAGAGCCTAAATATTTGTGGTCTAATAAGCTACAACAAAGTTAGTGAACAGTCGAAAATGGCGAATTGAGTTTGGGAAAACCTCGCAGTATGGAAGCGGGAGATTTCGTTCCCAAAGTTTCCTTTGATAATAGAAGTGAGCTTGTTCGTAGACCATTCGGAATATTTGCGGTCAGTCCACGGGTTCGAGAATATTCCGAAAGCTGATTATTAGCTCTATTTCGGTACTGTATCTCGCAATTGACCGATGCCAAACGTTTGGGAATACAATATGATTGAATTTCGAACGAGGCTGTAAACGTTTGTAAATGGGTGTTATCAGAGGATCATGTGTTCTTTTATTCTACGGCACACACTAATTGACTGACATTTAATTCTGATTGATAATTTTAATATAGAGATCCCGCCACATAAGGTGGCAGTAGCCAAACTTGGAACTAAATTTGACGTTACCGCCATTGCGTGTTATTTTGTATGAAAGGTAAATTTAGTATTACCAGCGTTGTGTTTTTTGCCCACTCTTTGTAATTTTTATGTTTGTTAAGGGTGATTATAATAAATTGATTTCCGGAGTTTCTTGTTAGTTCTTCTCCAAGCTAGGGTCTCCGCTGATCTAACCTCGGTAAAAAATATGTAAAGACAATGCTCAGTGCCATGTTTGAAATAATAGTTTTAAGAGATTCGCGATTTATACTCATGATATAAGATATAAGGGTGTGTATAAGATTGATTGCAGCTGTGGGAAATCCTACGTCGAACACACTAAACGGTCTATTGCGGACAGAGTGAAGGAACACATAATATATGTAATATATAATAAGAAGGATAAGTCCCGTTAATTATTAATCATGTTTGAAATAGTTTAATAAACATATTTTGACTTTGATATATTAATTTGTTTTATTTGAGTTTATAGCTCTGCAACCAAAGACCGTTACAAATGAAACCTATAATGTATCGAGCCGTATGGCACAGTGAGTGCTAGTTTTGGCGTGTTTACTGGTAACACTGAATTACGCGACTGTGGCGACGCCTCCAACTGCCACCTTATGTGGCGGGATCTCTAGTAACTTATTCGTGTATAACATTTTTTATTAAATTTTGTTATGTATAATTATTCCTCAGTACTATTGTGTTATTTAATGTATTGTGGAGTTTCAATATAGGATAATTATTCTATTAAGGAGTAGGTAGTATATAGTATTATTGTCAAAATCTTATGGTGTTTCTTACCGCACGCACAGGCGTAGACTATTGATTATCCTCGTTAATAGATTGAATTTATTAGTTCAATTATTAATTTTATCTCAAAGATGTTAGTCTAGGTTATCTTGTGCTAGTCTGAGATGTATGAAGAATGTTCACTAGCTGCCGTTCTTTCCAGCGTGTCGAAGGAAGCGACTAAGGGACTGGGATAAATACAATATACTGGGGGATAGGCTAGTAACCTGTCACCAATGCTCTATTATGACATTGTAACCCAAATAATCATGGTGATTAGTGACGTAGAAGATATCTCCGATGTTCTGTCCAGCCCGAAAGGGAATAAAGGACTCGAATGTATATGTATGTCATTTTTATTATATAGGTAATAATATTAATAGAAAATAAAAATAATAAATAGACCTTGAAATCTTTACCACTACCACCCACTACCTTACATAAAAAGCACAGTTATAAAAGAGAGATACTGTAGCCAAAAACACGAGTGTAAATGTGATTGATGGACAAATTGAGGCCGCCTTCGACAGGAGTTTAATGATTCACGGACGAAGTTTCCGAGGCCTTCACCTGGTGCCGTGTCGACGCGCCTTAATGTAGATTTATGGCCTCCCCACAGCTGGGACGCACAAATCATGAAGCCTTTGAGTCTTGTCCTTTTAAATAGAGGTTTTACCTTGATTTTGTAAGAATGTAATGTTTACATAGGAAATTAGAACGGGATTTGACTAAAATGTGAACAGATAGATAGATTGATATGGCAGATTTGGGCGGCGGTAAAATACTACGTAGATATGGAGACGTGAATTTCGTTCGCAAGGGTAATGAAAGAACTGAAAGTAATTCATTTTGTTACCAGTTGCTTGTTAAGGCTTGTTAAGGCTACCAGGTTTCATCGGACAATTTTATTCGTTATACTAGCCAGCATTACTCAAAAACATTGTATCGTTTTGTTCTCTCCATGGTTACGATGGTGTTTAACTAGAGAATGTCATTGAAAATTTACTGAACGCTGCCGTCAGAGCCTTACCACTATATTTAAGCATCTGTAAGATTATTATATAGCTATACCAACAGAAAAAATAAGTAGGCTTCATCATTTACTAGTTACACAGTAATTTGTTAGTGCATTGTCACTATATGTAAATAATATAAAATGGCCCACGTATCACATACTACACCAATCCAGAATTAAATTTCCTTACCTCACGATGTTTATTCAAAGGAAAAATACCGTTCATTTAACATGATTTTTGGTGGCCTATGTATTAATTCCGCAGATAGGCGCCATTTTGTGTAAGCCGAGAGGACGCCATTATTCCCGCGTAATCTCTCTCGTTAGCGCACCGTTTGTAAGTCGCCGCTTTATTATTTATTGTTATTGCTCTCCAACAGAAAATTACCTGGATCCACCCGATTCTGCCAATAACATAAAAATATTTTACAATAAGTAATATATATATTATGCAGTTTTTATAATAGTTTTTTTGTCTTTTGCTGGAAAGAACCTTGGAGAGAATAAAATTAATCGGTCACTTTCATCATAACAAGCTATATTTTATATGAATTATTGGTAACCGTATTATTACAAGGCTACTCCTTTATGCTTTTTGAGCAGTAGCAGAGAGAGAAAGAAACTTTTTATCATATAGTTTTTGTCCATCCCTACAAACCATTTAAAGGTATTAGAAATACTTATCACCACTGAGAATATACAGTTACCTTAACAGACAACCATTTTAACTAGGTATATGACGTGAAGAATAAACTATGCATTCTCTACCTAACCCGTTGAGACATAGACGCACCAATATGTTAATGTACATTTTACCTACACTTTTCCGGTCAGCTGCAGTGTTGTCGTTCTCTCAATTAGTGGGTGAAGTGGAATCGAGGCCCGAGAAGTGCTCGTGTGGCCAAAAAGCCGCGCTAAGTGTCAGAATACATTTTGTCATTTCGGAAAAGTGCGCGCCACCTGCTCAGCCAAAAAGGTTTCTACAGGCACGCGAGCTTCGCAAACATGTGAGCGAACCTACATGATAATATGGACATACTGTTATATAGATACTGTTTCATTCATAATTAGCTAAATTATTCTGTACAGGTCTACGAATAGGTAATAGTTAGTGCTTGTAAATGGCGACATGGCTGACCATCTGTCACATTGAGTACTGATTATCAGGCCAACACAGAGGTTCGAGGTGTCCATAGAATTAGTGCCTTCGCAATTGCGGAGATGGAAACCTGAACTTCTGACTACCCCGCAAGGGTAAATCGTAATGGTAAAATGGTTGTGAATGCGTTTGTTTTTTTTGTCTATAAAACACATACATACATACACTTCAGAGGTAGGCAGAGATCACGGATCCCGATTTGTCCAGATACTGACAAATCACTTTCGCTTCATTAACACTAATACACCTCTTTATACACACTCAGCGGCAATAGGTAATTCTGACGTCACTCTTTTTCAATATGGTATGTATCTGTCATGTGTCTAACTTATTATTTTTAGTTATATAACACTGTGATAAAAGTAGTCTAAGACATATTTTGTGGTCACCCAACTACAAGACCAGATAGTCAGCATCGGCCGTGATAGCTGGTGTTTCATATTATTTACTCCTTATGATGATTTTTGTCATCATAGACGTACGGGGATGTAAAAATAAAATAATAAAAATATTTTTACTAAACTTATTACAAATTATTACGTAGGATCGAAACCTACGTTTTTCTTCTATATCTTCATCCTATCAAATGACCTTAAGTCCCCTTCTTGGAAGGACTGACATAACTTTATTTGTTACTGTAAATAATGTGTACATAATAATAATACAAATAAAACTCATCCTAGGGCGGTTACGTAGGGGCCGGCCTAATAAGACATATAACAGTCAGATAGACGCTATATTGGAAAAAGGTGACGTTAGGAGTACCTATAACCGCCGAGAGTGTATGAGAGGATGTATGAATCTCAATGAAGCGAAAGTGGTTTGTCAGGATCGGGACAAATGGGGATCCGTGATCTCTGCCTACCCTTCTACAGGGAATCAGGCGTGATGTGTATATATGTATGTATGTAAAACACATCCTTCAATAGTTATACACCCTAGCAATGCTTAATATTAAGATCGCATACATACGAACCATTATATAAACAAGAAACAGTATTCGCAGCGTCACTCCTCAGTAGGACCCTAGACAGCTGCCTCCGGAGCTCCACAGGAATTATGACGTCACTCATGCAAATGCTGGAATATTGGTATTGCTCTCAGTATGTGCACGACGGTTATTTCATTCGTATTTGTTTGTACGGATATTGTTATGTTTAGGTAGCGATATTTGTTTGTATACTTTTATTAGTCAATACATTTAAAATAAGGCCCTGTGTTATGTTTTGTAAGTTATTTTAGTTTTAATAGATCGCCAGAAGAGGCAGCCCTTGCTAAAATTTATTATAAGATTTGTACACCCTATTCACGCAAATAACACAAATAAAGTTTCTTTTTTTCAGTCGTCTATGGTTCGTCAACAAAATTAGCAGCTCAGTGAAAGTTGAAAAAACAAAAAAATATTTTCGGCTGAAACTGACTAAATAAGTCAGTTGTGATGCCGAATTGGCTAAATATGTTTGCTTTGGGATTATATTTGGATCCTTAGCTGGAACGAACCGAAGAACAAGGAAGAAAAGAATTGGAGCTTCGATTTCGTTTTCCTTCGGTTGTAGCGGCTGGCGGCGTCCGCGTTGGTGTAACCATGGCGATGGAATAACAAGAAGTTCAAACGCCGTGGCATCAGTATTTGTACTTCAGCCGACATAACCTTAGTGGTGAATGGCTTAATAAAGAATAAAAAAAATAATTTCTTTTCTTTGCATGTGTACTCTATAGGAAGGTATGTACTACTTTTTGTGAACTAGATAAAATACTTTCCCTTTTTTGACATTAAACATGTAAATAATATGATCGATTGTGCCTAAACTTCTTTATGAGTTTTTATTATTCAATCCCATTCAGTTCACTAATATATATTTCATATACTTATTAAAATGTTCAGTATCTCTATACGCCTGAAGTCCTAAACAAATATCATTTCATTAAAGCCTTGTTCAAACAGTAAGACCTTGATTGTGAGTTCCAAAATTTAGATTAGGTTCCAAGTTAGTGCACCTAATATGTTCTAATTGGAGCACTTCTGATTAATACTGGAACTCGTACGTAAGAAGGGACTAAGTTCGCTCGTAAATTGCAACTCACTACAGGCACACCTGGAAACATTGCACATTCAGTTACAATAACCTCGCACCTGCAAACTAACTTATTATTAAATACAAGGCTTTTATTAAAAGTGCCTATAAATGCTGAGTGTGTATGTATGCTATTATATGAATAAGTGTTCCTGGCTAGGCTGGTAGGTGAAAAGAATGCTAACTAGCTGCCGGTCATCCCGGCATGTCGTAGGAGGCGACTAAGGGACTAGGTGCAAATGGAATCTATTGGTCTATAAGGTAGTCACTTTTATCTTTGCTTCTATTTATGCTGGAAAGTGACCTAGGACATAATATCTCCAACGTTCTGTCCATCCCAAAAGGGATATTAAAGGACGTGAATGTATATGAATGACGTATGCACGTGATTTACTAGGCCAGAACAGACTTGAGGCATAATTAATTTCTTTATTATTTAACCGTCCCTGCATGTTAAGTTAGTAAACAACATAGTTAGGAAATAACTTCATTGTGTGCTAATAGTTAGTATTATCTACCCAAAAGCAAATAAGAGTACGCTCGGTCATAAACTGGGGTCTTTATTCTCCAGAGGTTCAGTTAATTCTTTTAATACCACATATGCACACATGTATAAGCTGGAATCCCGGCTCTGGCATGTACCAATGAATGACATTTAAATATTAGTTTTTCATTTACGAATATAATGTACAGTCGCTAACGATAGGTAATAGCCTGTGTCTATAATATACGGCAATACGGTTCACTACCTATCACGTTGGGTGCTCTCTATCTAGTGAACGGCATCGAGTGACCCATACCTAACATGCCTTCGAAATTTCGGAGATGGCCACAATAAAAAAGGGAGTGTGTATACACAAGTCGTGAAGCGTATGTGTGTATTTTGCCCAACATTTTGCCAGTTCGCGCACTGTGCACCGCAGTGTTATTCGGTTATTTTTCGCTGCAATTTGAATAACAAAGCGATGAATTGTTTGCGGCACAAAGCGTGGCAAACGGACTGACGTTGCACTGTGAGACTTTTGAACGCCAAAAGGCATTACGGTTTCCATGTGTTTGTACATAGATAAATAGATAACGTGGTTGTTGGGACGGGTAATCGATGATTCGTTTGGACAACAAAGTAGGGAAATGTTGGGCTGTTGTATCGTGTGTAGGTAGATGATTGTTTAGGATGAGTCAAAGGCTTGAGTGCCTATCTCCGAAATGAGGTAATGAACCGTATGGTCGTATACAGGCACTTACTTACTTCTATCGAGTGATAGCCAGGTTTCCTTACGATGTTTTTCGTCAATACTAGCGACTGTAAATGATGTACGTAAATGAAACTCATATGTCAATGTAAAATTTCATTCATTGGTACATGCCAGAGCCGGGATTCAAACCCAGTACCTATAATAAGAAGTAGGATGTGCGGGCCTCTAATAAGAATATATGTTATAAGGATATAAATAAAATGCAGTAGGTAGAAAGTAGAGCACCTTATAATAATTTCCCACTCATATAAGACTCGTAGGTGGGAACGAGTTTATATTTTCTTGCCGAGTCCTCACGAGAATAAATAAAGCCAATCCGACAAGTTATTTCAAGTTTCAAATTGCACGGGGCGACATCTCTCGACTGTGGTGTTATGCTAATGCATTTTTCAAATTGTTCTATGCTATATTATATTACATAAGGTATGGGGTAAAATTAATTCAATGCTAAGCATCTGTTGTGTGAATTTGAAGTTCAATCAAGCATTTATAAATTGATTATAATCAAATGCAACTTAGCAAATTATGTTTGATGTGAATGAATATTATACATACATACATACACATCACGCCTGATTCCCTGTAGAGGGGTTGGCAGAGATCACGGATCCCCATTTGTCCCGATGCTGACAGACCACTTTCGCTTCATTGACATTCATACATCCTCTCATACACTCTCGGCGGTTATAGGTACTCCTAACGTCACCTTTTTTCAATATAGCGTCTATCTGACTGTCATATGTCTTATTAGGCCAGCCTCTACGTAAAATCCCTTCCACTTCAATATTATATTATGTCCTATTCTGAAATATTAGTAGTAGGTTTTTCTAGCCATAAATAAATCAAATGTGCGGAGATACTCTTACTGTATTATGTTCCCAATTCCACTTTGAGAAGCCTTTTTGAGCTTTTTTGTGCGAAAAGTTTGCTGCATTCGTTATTAACCTACATTTTATATACATATACAATTAAACACTTATTACGCCCGTTTCTTTGTTGAGAGTAGGTAGATATCACGGCTCCCTAGTTTTTTCCGATCCTGGCACACTTAGTCTTTATAACCGTATATACTCATACTTAACCTTTATAGGTACTTTTTAATTCCCTTTTATAACAAACAACATATTCAATATTTTGTAGAGACTTGCGATATTTATTCATTATACAGAAAAACGGAAGTTATTGCGTATATTTTGTAAACAAAGTATCACCTTTGTTACTTTACGTTCCGCCATTTTATAATGGTTGATCACGGGTCAATTGTTATTACATAATAAAAATATACACATATAACAAAGGTAACCCTATGTTTATACAATATACGCGATAAGTCCCGTTTTCATATAAAATCAATATCTTAATTGTTATATAAGACAATATTCAACCTTATTCTACCTACCCTTTAGAAATAAAGGACTTGAACATGTGTTTGTGGTGTTGTTGAATCCACTGGGCGATGCAGCGCAGAATTTCCAACGAAGCCTCGATCGCAGCCTGACCCAGTTAGATAGAATTGTTCGGAGTTTATTATGTGATGGGAATATCAGGATTTACATGTCTGTTTAGGGCCTATGACCTGCCCTTGTTTGGCCTAATTAGAACCTAGCGGAATTTAATTTCCTCTTATATTGTATTAGAGTTTGAGAGACTATTATTTTCAGGTGGCTTATTTACTTATCTTCTGAGAACATATCATAGGGAATTTTATGTTTACTAGGAACCTTTTAATAATAATATTTAGACGTTATTACACCAATTGAACTAGCCCCTTGGTAAGTTCATTTAAGACTTGTGTTAAAGGTGCTAGTGAACGTATATATATATATATATATTATAAATAGATAAATACATGTACAGCATATATAATCAATGACCAGACTAGAGAGCAGTAGAAAAGCGTAGTTCTTAACTCTTCCTCCACCGGTAATCGAACCCGGGACCTCACGATTAGCGTTCCGGCGGCTAACGTTAAAGGTCGTCAAACCTATTCTTTGAAACAAGTTAAAGTTAGTGCGTGGTGATGGTGTTTATGTTTACCTCCTGTTGCGTTTGATGTTGTTCAAGGTGACCATAGAATTCCCATTTATCCCTAATTGCAGGGATGGGCACGCAGAGTTCTGACTATAATGTTCGTGGCAGTATTACCTTTGATTGTATTTGTTATAATGTTTGTCGTAAACTGAAACTTTATTTCAAAATATGATTATATCTTTAGCTGTACGCTTCAGTCCTTTTTGTAAAGTAAAATTAGAGCTCGTAAATTATGTTGTATTATATATATGTATTTCAATTGTCTTACTATAAAAGAATTAATACGTCTTATTTATATAAGACATATAACAGTCAGATAGACGCTATATTGAAAAAGGGTGACGTTAGGAGTACCTTTAACCATCGAGTGTGTATAAGAAGTTGTATGAGTGTTAATGAAGCGAAAATGTTCGGTCTGAATCGGGACAAATTGGGATCTGTGATATCTACCTACCCCTCTACAGGGAATGATACCTATTACCTCCGAGTGTGTATGAGAAGATGTATAAGTGTCAATTAATCGAAAATGTTCTGTCAGGATCGGGACAAATGGGGATCCGCGATCTCTGCCTACCCCTCTACAGGAAATCAGGCGTGGTATGTATGTACGTATGAATGTATTTCTATAAAAGCAGCCGCAATTATTAAATACAACAGTGCTCCCTGAACACATTTACAGGTGGCTCGCAGATAGGAATGCATTTAGTTTATTGGGCCGAGTTCTGAGGGAATCTCTAATGCAATTAAAGTGGAGTATACACGGACAGGTGGGCGTTATGTATGGAGCGAGATCAACGGCTTCGCAATGGCCGGCTTATTTAATGGGGAGAAGTCCTGTGGGTTAGGTAGCGTTGATATTGGAATGAAATAGTGTTTATTTGTGGAAAATTATTATAATATATATAAGTTTATATATAAATTTTTGGAATGAACACTAAAATATATATATTAACGTTCGGTAAAGGTTAGGTTAGCTTTGGTATCATTTTGGTGACTATTCAGTATTTTGATGTGTTACTCAGTCTTTTTTAAAGTTCGTTTCATTCATCAAAGACAACTTCAATTTAAGCACAATTACCTTTGACAGTATAAAAATCTACGTTAGAATTTCAAGCACCCATATCTGAAACTGCGGAGTTAGTGATTCTATTGCCACGTGTTAACCGCACCTAACGTGATTAGTAATCATATATGTTTCTCCTCTTCTACATTCATACACACATATACTCACACTCACGCCTCTACAATCCTAACGAGATGGGTAAATACTATATAGATCGCCACCTGAAACAATCTTGACAAACCTGTTTTTCTACACTCTTACCCATTAACCTTCTCATACATCATCTGTTCTTCACTCTACGTACACCTTTAGAAGAATCTCTCCAGTTTGATCTGTATATGTTCTATGCGGCCTACTCTATCTAACTCTACCTTCACACATGTTTGTTAATGTTGTACATACAAACACTCATAAAGAAGTGTTTGCTGGCAAATGGCAGTAATACCTGAATCCAAATATGAATGCGCGAGCGACAGGGGATTAAAATGCAATTAAGGGGCAGTCGCACGGAGCCATTTTTAGCCACTGCCTCTGCCTAGGGGACTATTCTGGTTAACAAGGTGTATGGGAAGACAAATCGAGATTAAATATATGTACACAGATCGAGATAATATGTAACATATATACGTACAAATGAACAATAAAGGAGTAAACGTTGTGGAATAGTTGAGTACACTTTTCTACAATTATAGGATTGAGCTAATAATCTAATCTAATCTAATCGTAGTGGCTTAGTCAAAGGTTCGTGAGTTCATTGCCATAATGCGGCGTTCTTCTATGGCTAACTCGAACGTACGTATTGATCTGATAGTTATTAACTTATATGACAAGTATTGAACCGTTACAGAGTATTTACTGTTCCTAGATATCGGTAGGTTTTTCTCACAATGTTTTCCCTCTCAAAAAATATGATAATATAGACAAAAGACAAACGCATTCACGACCATTAACCCTTGCGGGGTAGTCAGAGGTTCAGGTATCAAATATGATAATATGAAAATAATTTTTTTTATTAATAAAAAACCTTACAATCTATTACAGTTTTTGTAAATATCTATTACTCAATTCTCGTACGTTGATATTATAATAAGAAGGTTAATAAACGTGAGGGTTGAAATTTATCGGGACAGAAACAATGATTATTTAGTATCTGTGAACAGATTACTCATACACAAATGTATTCAAAAAATTAATACTATTTTAATTAATCGTAAATACTAATTAAATATACATGAGTGAATTCCTAATCTCATTTATCTATACATTCAACACCTGCTAGATTAGGTATCGGCTATCAATCATGATGCTCATTATCATTTTCTTGTATTTGTGTATAAAATCAATTTGCGGAATGCACCATTTATATCTGCATAGCAACGGAAACACATAAGGAAATCTAGATATTCCTCAGAAATGGCAATAGTCAGTGCTTGTAAATGGTCATACGGCTTACCGCCTGTCATTTTTGATGCTGACTATTTAAATAACGTGTTGTTTCGGAAGCCATATAGTCATTTAATTGCTGGTATGGGCTCACAAACCCAATGTTTTGTTATGTTACCACACAAAAGTAATTTATGGTAATGTCAGCAATTAAAACTGAACTTAAACTTTGCGATATACAAGAATAACCCCCCAAAATATGCAGCAATTAGTACGAACTACTTTTCAAAACTCACTGGCATTTAAACACGCTATGGCATTTTCATCTTTTATCGTTCATACTTAAAGTGTATTTTCATTTGTATTGATACGTGATTTAGTATGTTCTGGATAGATAATGTGTGGGATTTGTGAAATTATGCATCTATATCATAAATAACGAGTCAGATTAAGCAAATACTACTGCTCTTTAAACACCAATAGTTCTATTGTTCTTTTTATATATGTTAACGGCCAAACTCAATTTTAGGACCAACTTGTTAGGCTTAAACTAAACTAGTTTTTCCTACTAACTTAACCTAACCTTACTAGTTGATCCTAGCGCGTGTAGGAAGAACTAGTTAAATCTAGGATAAACTAGTTTTTCCTGAAATCGGGTTTGGCCGGTAACATATGTATGTATAATATGTTATACATACAAACATACATACGCGTTCACGACCATTAACCCTTGCGGGGTAGTCAGGGGTTATATTAATGCATAAACTCTATACCATAGTACTCGTAGTTACTGGTGACGTTAGAAGTTGCTCTAACCACCGAAATGTGTATGAGGAGGTGTAAGGATGTTAATGAAGCGAAAGTGGCGTGTTAGGTAACGGAAAAATAAGGATAGCTGTTTATAAGAAGACTGACTTGATATGTATGTTAGGTATTAATTTATTGTACTATTTGTTTGTAAAGTCTTATGCTAGTTTTGAGACTCTAATAGAATATAATATATTTCCATTCTTACCAGCCTGCTATAAGAGATGATTAGACGTCTAATAGGGTTTATTAAGGTTACTTGGTTACAGGTAAGCAACCCATCACCCTCGCCATTTCAGTGCCAAAAAGCCTTTGTTTTAATACTTTATTATTCTATATACTTAAATGAGTTATAATACATCATATTCACGCTAAAACGAATGTTATCACTTAAGTAATATACAAATAAAGGAACAATTAATATATTACGTACACATATGAATACACTTAACTAATCCCGTAGCACATTAATAAATTGTACTACAATATCTTTTCCTGCCAATACCCTTATATTCGCAGAAAAACTTATCAATAATCTCGTAAGGCTTTGAAGGACAAAGCCTTCGATAAGGCTCTATGGAAGAAAGTTGGCTTGTTTCCCCACTACAGTTGCGATAAAGTGCTAACGTTAATGAAAGGGATCGAGTAAGCCCTTTCGCCTAATCTGCTGCCATGGTCACTCGTGTTAGAGATATTGTTTTGTTGTGTTCTTACATTATTTTCTGTGTGAGTGCTGTTTATGCTACTTAATATTATTACTTATTAATAAAATTACTATTCTAATGTTTTAATTGTGTTTTTATTTATTTTATTTGAAAAATGTGAAGGTGAAACAACTTATAAATGTTGGGTGTGTTTTAAATATTAATGAAGAGAAATTACTAAATTATTATGAGTATGTTAGGAACGTAAAAAACGGAGATCTGTGATATCTAGATAAATGGGAGTCTACCCGTCTGTGTAATATGTCTGTAAGCGGGTGTAATGCGTATAAAATAATCGTGTGGAAACCTGCTAAATACTTTTTGTGTATCTCCTCGATATGTACTCTTTTTATTTTATATTTTACATTAATAACATCCCAGCTCTTATACAAAATAACACGAAAAGTTCCTTCAAGATACTGTTTATGCCGAAAAGAAAAACGTCATCAATCACTATATAGTATAAAAAAAAGTCGCTTTCTCTGTCCCTATCTATGTCCCTTTGTATGCTTAAATCTTTAAAACTACGCAACGGATTTTGATGCAGTTTTTTTAAATAGATAGAGTGATTTAAGAGGAAGGTTTATATGTATAATAACATCCATTAAATAGCCAGAAGTGTGAAGCCGGAGCGGGTCGCTAGTTGTATATAATTTCTAACTAATAATACAGTTACATGTACAAAAAAAGGATCATACTTGTACCATTAATGTATCTACTCATCCAGTTATAATAGTTCCGCGTATGTATACATATACATTTAACATATACTCTCTTAAGTACAGTTAGAATTTCCAGCGCCATAGATAAGCTAGAGGATCAAAATGCAATTAGCAGACTCAGCAGTTAAGTGTTCACACTATCCTTTAATAGTGTCTTAGTGTAGCACTATCTTATACGATAGACTTACATATATAGGTTACTTGTGTCCTTATATCCCTTTAGGGGTGGACAGTACGAATATAAACTTTACTCATTTTCGTATATTCAACACTATATTATACGATAGACTTACATATAATATATTATAGTTTACTTGTGTTCTTACATACATATATCCATTTAGGAGTGAACAGTACGAATATAAACTTCACTAATTTCCTTTATTCATTTCAGAGTGAACAGAACCTTATATAGTTTAATGTGTCCTCGGAAAAAAATGTTTTGATATTCGGGTCGGGATAAAATAATTAATATTTTCAGTGATTATGGTGAGCCTTGTCGTTTTTTTTTCAATTTATTGTTATATAATACACTATTATATATTATTTAACGTATATTAAAAATGTATTCATTTACGTTAACGACCGTTTAGCTTTTCTTTGGTCTGGTCTAGCACTTAATGGTACTTACTTAACTAGTGTATGTATATACTTAGTTATAGTTAGTAGTCTCGTGTTTGTCACTTAACCTTTTACCTGATAATTAAAATCCAACCTATCACCCATATTCCAAACTTATAGTTAGATAACTAGACGTCCCTTTAATATTTATATATTTATCTACAATGCAAGGCTACACAAAATTCCTTCTCCACAGGCAGTGTACACATAATTTAAGAGGCTTACAAACAGCCTTGATGAGGCTATGATTACCAGCCCATCGTCCATTAGCATGCACGGAAGCGTCCCCAACTAAGGCTGGGCCTCGACGTAAGTTAGGAGCAAATATTTGCACCTCCCTACTTAGAAAGGGTTGGGATGATATCTAAGGATCTCAGGCTCGTAGTACGGTGAATTCGTAGTATGAATATTATGGTGAATGCTGATTGGAGAGGTTGGTGAAAATAGGATGTATGAACGCAGCTGTAGCCTTGTAAGAAAGATTTCAGGCTTTTTATTAGAAGGCCTGAGTTTGAATCTCAGTTCTGGGTAAATTAACATTTACGTAGATAATTACTGTCGCTAACGGTGAGGAAAAATATCGTGAGGAAACCTGCCTATCCCGCAGGATAGATAGGATAGATAGGTAGTAGTCAGTGCCTTTATACGGCGATACGGTTCACTTTTTATTAAGTTAGGTGCTGTGTATGAAGTAAAATGCAGGCTTTGAGTGGCTTATACTTAATATGCCTCCAAAATGTTAAAGGATGGCACTCAAACTTCTGACTACCTCTACCTCTCTTCAATAAAAAAGGGAGTGTGTGTATACACAATATATAAAGCGTATGTTATGTATATAAGTTTTCAGATACTGTTAGTTTTTGATAGTTTTTAGGTGCTCTTATGTTAGTTTGGATATTTGAAATATAACTTCTTCTCGGTCATATTAAACAGATATACATACGAGTTCATAATATTTCATTTACATATGCATCATGAAGATATTTAAAGAATCAATTATACGTTGGTTAGTACCCTTAACACAAGTCTTAAAACTATTTAGGGACTAGTACAATATTATTATATCCCATTCAATCTTCATAAACTCTAATCATAGAAACCATATTCAGTATTGAGATAACACACATAGCTCGATCATAACATTTCCACCAACTACTCTATCAGTATCAAGGCAAACAATATAGATGTCGCCACATACAACTTAGCACCCGGATTCTGAATACTCAATGCATTCAAATTGCCATCAAAGGCGCCGCCAAGTTGCCCCGGCTCATCTGCCAAAGCAAACTTATTAATGACTCCATCAAACAAGCTGCTCAATAGATATTCACGCTCTTATCTCTAAAGGGGTGGTCAGTGAATCCAGTATAGATAATATAACTTAAGTTTTAGTGTATTTCTCAGGAACGTAAGTTAGATATAGGACATATTTAAAAGATGTGTCTATACATGCCGAGTGTGTATGAGGAGGTATAGAGATATCAAGGCAGCGAAATTATGCATGATCTCTAAGTACGCCTATTTTAACATTTGTTACATACACATCACACTCGTTTGTCTATGGCTATACGGTTTGTCTATTGTATATCTATGGTAGGCAGATATTACGGATCCACATTTGTAGCCATCCTGATAATGCACTTTTGCTTCATGTATACAACTCATGATTAATAACTAACGGGACTTATCGCGTATGTTTTTATATAATAAAGTTAGCTTTATTAACCCGACGTTTCGGCTACGTTGCAGCAGCCATGGTCACGGGCAGACTGATATATGCATATATTTCTTCGGCTCCACCGCAGCGCCTTGTCAGATTTTTCTCCGACTACCCTCACTGCTACGTTTTAATTAATAACACGCGACCTACACACTACATTCACAGTATCTTGTGGCTTCACACGATCATGCTGAGCCGAATGTACGCAATAAGTCCCGTTAGTTATTGATCATGAGTGTAAAACGCGAATCTATTAAAACTATTTATACAACTCTTCATACACACTCGGCGGTTACAGGTACCTCTAACACATAATAATATCTTCTAGGTAATTCTTTAGCACGAATATTGTGGTAATAACAACATCTTGAACATAGATTTACTAGGATTACTAGGCCATCGTCTAATAGAATACATTCATTCCATTCCTAGTCCCTTAGTCGCCTTCTACGAGTCAGAACGGCAGCTAGTTAGTAGTTTACTATCACACAATATCATTAGACCATTATATAAGTGTATTTAATGAGGAATAATACATTAGTAAGACATCGCAATACGTACGTGAGGTCACAGTGATCGCCGTTGAATGAGGGCTTCAAAGGGCTTAGGACAATGGCGAAAGTCACCCCGACTGACTTAACTGAACCTTTTATAGGTATGGGGTCGCTAAGGTAATGTTTGGTATATAATGGTAAATTTATTAAGGTACTATAATATAAACGAAACGTATGGTAAACGTAGCGGAGTATACCTCCCTGCTAGGTGGAACGATGACATGAAAAAGGTCGCTAGTAGAAATTGCTTGAGGGCCACGAGTGATAGTGTTTTGTGGCTTATCTTTGGGGAGGCCTACGTCCAGCAGTGGACTGCATTAGACTGATTGATTTACTATAGATTTGTATTATTAAGTAATGTTGATGAGTGCGCTTTTCTGTCTTGGTAAGAGGTGATAACGGGAAATTGAATGTGATTTTGTGATCGCATAGTAACCAGTTGCATATCAACTATGTAACACTAGTGATTTCGTATTCGGTGATACTTAACATAAGCGATAATACAAGTAAATTGAAAGACATGAATACATAAATTATGTAATAATGATATTATATCATCAAGATTCTCTACTCCATAAAGAGATAAAAGACTGTGAGATTTCATCATTTTTACGTGCGGCATTTCAGTAATAGAGTAATTACTCGGTAGTAAATGTGTACACCCATCCCTAGCATAACTTATCCCAATAAAACGTCTTCTCTTGGTCATATTTTCAAATGAGGTATTTTTCGAGCAATTAACTTAAATAGCTTTTTATTATTCAACATAGTGAATCAAGATGGATCATATTATCTGAGACTTAAATAAAATATGTCAGAAAAATGTTAACGAGCGGCTGTAACCAAGTAAGCAAATCCTGCCTTCTTATAGAGTTGCTAGGTTCGAATCCCGGCTCTGGCATGTAACAATAAATGAAATTTATAAACTTGCTTTTCATTTACGTAAAAAAATTATATTCGGTGACAATGAGGGAAAACATCGTGAGGGATACCTAGCTATCCCTTTGGATAAGTATCCCGTACCGACGTATATAGGCATAATCAGTGCCTATATACGTCGGTACGGTTCACTACCTATCACGTTGAGCGCTGTCTATCTAATGAAATGTGGGCTTTGAATGGTTCATACGTACCATGCCTTCGAAAACTTAGAATATGAGCAATCAAGTCTCTGTAAACACAACTTGTGAAGAATATGTAATATTAAAAAGTTCAATGTAACAACTAAAGTGAAAAGATACTCAATCTTACAACAGAGACAATCTACAAAAGAGATACTAGTAGTAAAGTATCTCCTATTTTAAAAACATTAAAGCAGCGAAGTGCATAAATGCTAGAATTAAACACTTCCCATTGTTCATTTTTATTAAGGAACAAACTTTGTTGAGTAAGACAATCTGTCAAATTTGTCTCTCATCCGCCAGAGTGCTACTTCTGACTCAGGAGGGAGAAGTGTTGGCAACCCTCCAACAATGTTAGTGTGGCTTTTTTCCTTGCGCTTAAGTTTCATATTTTAATTACGGATGGACGAAAAGTATTTCATTACAGCTATGTAATTATATTCTATTCAAATGCTATCAGGACAGTTTTAGTTCCGTCCTAGCTGGGACGTAAAAATAATGTTTACTAGCTGCTTTTCATCATGAAATGTTGTAAGAAGTGACCAAAGGACTGGGGGTAAATGCAATCTATTGGGTGATAGGGTAGCAATCTGTCCACCGTATTTATGCTAATGATTGACCTAGGAATTTTTATCGTGTTTGGAAGGTTCTCTCCATTAACTACTCTAAAGTACGAGTACATTTACTTATACATTTGTCCCTCTGTGGCATTCAGAGGTTTAGGAGTATGCTTTAAATCACTGAAACTGTGGAGTTCTATGGCCACCTTAAACTCACATAGTCAGTACCTAACAGATGATAAACAGGGTGGCTTTTAACGAGCAGTGACTATTGTTTATTTATAATATGAGCGTATCTTCACGACGTGTGTCTACACACTGCCTTTTTAATGTGGCTGGGTAGTCAGATGCTAGATTGCCCATCTTCTAAATTTCGATGAAGGCATTTAGGTTTGAGTTAACCGAAGCCTCCGTTTCACTAGATGGACTACACCCAACGTTAAAGGTTGTGAACCGTATCGCCATATACAGGCATTGGTGATACTGTAAATAGTATATTGTATCGTATCGTATCTGCATAAGCTCAAGTTTCTTCACTACGTACTGATGCATATTAACAAAGAATATAAATCATTCCAAAATGGTTTACCACTTATCTATTTTCTACCTAAACGGCGTCACTTATAAACCAGTTAATCAAGCGTCAAACTAATTTGGTTCCGGTGAAAGAGCTCGTTATTCCTTAAGGCTTCGATTTCCCATTGACGCCATTGTTAAAATGAGGCTCGGCGGAGGCTTTCCTTCCTTCAAAGAGTAAGAATCCGCTCATTTCCTCCCGATCAATCAATTTGTTCCTTTGGAAACAAGACGTGCCTGTTCACAGTGCGCCCTGCTTAAAGGCTTCGGGGGGTGAAAGCCTTATTTTGTATCTCTTCTGATGCAACAATTACGTATTGTAAAATGGGTGTTCTTTTTGTATTTGTGTTCATGAGTGCAATTTTTTTTAACGTAAGTGGTGGAATTTATTTAAGTGATGTTAGCTAACATAATATTTAATGTGACGTGAGTTATTGATAAAGTTCTGTCATTGTATTTATTAGTATATCCACCAAGTTATCCATTAAGTTATTTTGATCCTTGTATCATTTCAAGTTGAAAAGAACTATTTACACATAATATATCGGTCATTATTTGGGTAAATGGATTATGTAATGGGTTAGCAACCGTAATTGATTTTTAATATCTTGTATTAAGATGGAATATTGATTACGACTGCTAGCCCATCATCCATTTCATTTACCCTTCGTCCCTTAGTCGCCTTAAACATACAAGCAAGGCAGCTAGTTACAATTCTATGAACGCTCATAATAAGCATGGGATGGAATTTCAAATTAATTTGTCCTAAAGAAATCCTCTTACAATAAAATAAATTTATATCAAATAGTTGATTTAAAAAAAATGTGGCATTTGCAGTTTACTAGTTTTGGTCTTTTGCATTTTTACAGTTTCAGAGATGGACACTTGAAGCTCTGACTACCCTTTCAGTATTAACATACGTTATAGATGATGTCTTTATAACTTTACAATAACACATAAGTACAACATTTATTCTGTACAGTCATTCTTTTGATACAAAACCCTTATTTCCATTAGGGAATCCAGTTCATTTGCCCATTCTCAATCAATTCGCATCCTTTGGAATAGAACACGCTTCTTTGCGAAGTACGTCAAATAAGGCTCTTTCAAAGCTAAGCCTTTCATTATGACGTTTTCGAAAATTCTCCCTTCTTTTAGAAGCTCTGTGTGTTCGTTTTGTTAGGTTGCTGATAATTTCTTTTGAGGAGTAAATAGGATTTCAGTTAAGGCTCGTTAGTTACATTTATTTAGACTTATTCTTGTTTGAGTGTACAGATATGACTTTTAGATATGCGCCACATTGAAATAGAGTGACGTTAGATGTAACCATAACCGCCGAGTGTGTGTGGAGTTAGATGATATGATAGTGTCAATGAAGTAAAACTTGTTTGTCTGCATCGGGACATATTCTCGATGATTAACCGTTGCGGAATTATCAGAGATTTGAGTGTCTATCTCCAAAATAGTAATTGGAATTCTATGGCTACCTCGAACCCCCATGCAAAACAAATAGTCAGGAAAGTAGTATACCGTGTAATCATCAATTATTACCTATTACAAGACTGGGCAGGTTTCTTCTCAACTTTTGTTCTCACCCCAAAAAATCTATAGTACACATTGCGAATAGAACAAACAAATAAACACCTACACATTATTAATATTTACTACTACACAAGTGTACATAGTAATGTGACAGGAGCATAATTCAAGCAAAAAGGTCGTCCTTCCTCAATAAATCAGAGCCTCCTTTCGTTGCATTGTGCTAATGAGGTTGTTTGGAGCATTTAAGGCGCTCTGCTATCTGCCTGAACAATATGCTTATGCAAATAAGCAACGGCTTGTTTACAATATTTTGTACCGCTTTTGTACTTAGAATTTTCTATTTAATTAACCCCTTGAGTTGAAGTAAATAGTTAAAATGGGAGAAGATATTCCTTTGTTCGTGAGTTTACTAATAGATAAATACAGCGTAATTTTTATAAAACAAGTAAATCTCTTCTGCTCTCAAGACTATCATCAATTCATCCATCTAATTTGTGATCACTGAAATAATTCTATAAACTTTAAAGATATTAAATATGTAAAGACAAATTAGATAGTGGCTTATAAGATTACATATTTCATAAGGTTCCTTATGCTTACTACGAATATAGTTGTTGGTTATATTATATTGAATATACATATAGTTAAAAAGAACGTAACATACACTTCACTTTCCATACACATTCCTGTTTTTTATCAAAAGGATGTTAGGTATGAACCACTCAAAGCTCATGTTATACTCAACAGGCGTCACCCAATGTGATAGGTAGTTAACCATATCATCGAATACAGGCACTGGCTAGTACCTATCCTAAGGAATAGGCAGGTTTCCTCACGACGTTTTCCTTTACAACTGTTACTTAAGATTACTCCATTTTAATTCGTAGCTACGTACACAATTAAATTAGACTGTAAGCTGCTCATTTCGCTCGCATGCTACGGATTGCATACTACGAGTGGAGCAGCCTTCGTTCGAGCGATGAAGCAGGAAAACTGAGACGTTGATTAATTGTAAAGATCGTGACACACGTGTTGAGTGACAGAGATCGGTACCTTATTAACTGTAGATGTTCTGTATGAATTGTGTGATACTCCTTAATGGAACAACCATATATACCAACTTGAGCATATAAAATAATTGTGCATATAAATAGTGAACAGCTGAATATAATTAACAACTGCTTAGAGACCATTATTATTATCACTGATGTATTAGTCTATATTAGACAGATATCCATCATTTTTCATCCTTGGAATATCTGGTGTAAATAGGTGATTCACGACGAAATCGAATACAATTTTCACCTTTGTAATCCATGTATTCACGTTTAGGTTATAAATATAACCAAATCGAAAGAAAAGGGTACTTACTTAACCGTATTGTACATCATTATAAATGCAATGTACATAGCATTTATTGTACATACAAAAAATCATAGATTATTCTGGAGTATAAATTTAGAATCAATATTTTACCTTAAGGGTATTGTATTCCAAAAATAAATTCACGAACTGTCAAAAATCCGAAATTTCTAGCGCAGCGGCGCTGAGTACCGTGCGAGTAAGTGCTGTTTTTAGCGGCCGGACAGAATATTAAATAAATAAAACGTACATTATCTATTTAGCATAAAATAAACATTGTGATTCGACAATCCAGACCGACTTCTTAGCAGATATTCTCTGTCGAACGTGACAGATATTTTTGATCATGACGACGCGCCGCCTACGAATATGTACCAGGGGCGCAGACTTTTAAAGGCGGGCTGTCGTACGAAAAATGTAAATGTCTCGATTTCCATACAGATTTCTTTTGATCCTGATAAACTACTATTATACTGTCAATTATTAGTTTGTGTTATGTAATGTCAATAATGTTTTTGCTGAAATATTGGGTAAGTATTTGAATCGCGCTATCGCGTAGTTGTGATCGTAAATAATAGGATTTTACGGTTGTGATTTATACACTGGTTCTCGTTCTATCACCGAAGTTAAGCACCACGGAGGCGTGGGAAGTAATTGGATGGGTGACCATTTAAATTGTTCACGTGCTGTTGTTTTAGTGAGGGAGCTTGGTTTGGTTATGTAAGGACTTAGTAAATCATCTATTGGCTATTGATAATCAGGTAACGATTGGGATTCGACTCTACATCTGACTACCCCGAAAGGGATGTGAATGCATATTTTGTATATATGTGAATGCATATTTTGTATTCGTCTGTCGGGTAACGGCACGACGCGACGTAGCCATATCAATCGAGATCGGCGGCAGCGACGTAATGTGAGCACAGTATTTTGTACCTATTCAGAATTATAAAACTATAAACAAAGATCCCGCGGACTCGTAGATAGTTTTCAGTTACTTTAGTAACTACGATTTAATTATAAGCATTTTGTCACGATGATGTGTATTCTCGGCATACTCAAAACACATACACCTGACCTGACAAAGCGTACCTACCTACTTTATTATTTGTTAATTTGATATAGTAACAGTCTGGCGTATGAAAGTGGTAAGATGATTATTAGCTCTCAGAAACTGTAACTGTCAGCTATTTTTTTACGTTTTACGTTTCAGCTACTGTAAAATAATAATAATAAATCGTAATAATTAAATGCAATACCTTGGATATAAGAATGCTATAATAGCTACTTTTACGTTTTGACATACAAAACAGAAACTAATAATTGGTTGTGTAAAAGTGGTTTGTTAGACTCAAGAGAAATCTGTTTGGGAATCTAGAATTTCTTACATGTTTTAGTTTTTATTTTTTATCGAACTTAGTGGATTTACATAACATTTAGTACTTGATATTATAACATATCAAATCATTCTTTATAGCGGTTTGTTTTAAATACTATGAATACATTTGATATCATTTCTAAACAGTATGCGTCAAGTTAGTTTACTATGTTCTCACAGATACCTACCACCTTTTTCTAAAACAAAATCGATGTTTTGTTATAGAAACAAGTCCGTGTAAAACAATTGCAGCCCCTTGTTTATCTCTGGGATAAATAATTTTGAGATTACCTTTCTGTTTTAGTAGTGGCCAAGTATGTTTTTATATCTAAAATAAGTTAAAATCAAAGCTAATATAAGTCAATATCTAATCAGTATGATGAATTAGATTTCTTGCAGATTAATTGTTGTTATTTCATTTGTAAATTCTTATGCTATGAGTGACGAAGCATTTTTCTATAAATATCGATTCACAAAGCAATGCGGCGAGATAATAGGGGATATTTTATGTAATGTTATTTATGTTTGCGATATAAACAGGTTCCACACTACGATAGTTTCAAAAACACTGAAATAAATCACATCAAACTTGATATAACAAAATCATAACAAACTTTACTGTCAGACTGTCATGGCGGATGCACGTTCCGTGTATCAATTGAATTGTAAACGAAACAAACACTAATAAATTATAAACAGGTTATTCAACAACTTATTATTTATTAATATATATTAAAAACATTGTAGTCATAAATATATAAAAGTAATCAATATTTAAATAATTAATCACTTGTGGTAAATAATTGTAATTTTATAGTAACCATAAGAAATAGTGTATTTGAACGTACTTGAGTGAGTACTCTAACCCGACCTCCTGTAGGAGTCTGTGAGCCTAGTACTGCGCTTGTATTTTCGTATGGTTTTGAGCTGGAAAAGAACTTCAAAAAATATAATTTCTTCGATTTATGCGTAAAGTTTGACGAGGCAAACAAATACCTACAGACTACTGAGCAAAATTTTGGGCAGCAGGATATGTATAATAAATATGTTTTTTTTGGTGCGACCTCCAACTCCATTATGAGAGCCTAGTGACCGAATTCGGATTTCGATAGCAATTTGTCTCTAAAAAATTGCTCCGCGGTCTACCCTTCTTGAGAGAGATGAGTCTGAGTCGTAAAAAAATCGAAATCTAACCAACTCCCGTTCTTTCCGTATATCTGTCCGGCACCGGTATAACCTATTCTGCAGTTCGCCAAATACTCAAATTCAAGTTGCCAAAGAGCATCCCAAATGTATATTTATGATTTCGAGCATCACATATGCATACTTAACCTCTGACTACCCTGAATTTGGTCACGGTCGTAATGCATAATATATAGTTATGTATATATAATTATGTATATGTGTGTGTGTGTGCATATATCGACCACAGCTATTAACAAAGTGGGATCTACATTTTTCCGATTTTCGGTTTATTGCATCAAAGGCCTTAAAATTATATTATCTACAACCCCACAAAAAATTATTACCCTAAAGTTAACAGTTTTTGTTTTTTGAGGTTAACAAAGCTGGATCTGCAGATTCTGCACGGGTAATAATGTTGCAGAATATCTTACGATTTTATTAACGGGGCGTGGGAGGGGTAGAGATGCGTGCGCGCGCGGGGGATCTGCCATATCGCACCTTGTTATTGGGCCATTATAATAAATTTATTAATTATGTGAGACCGGGTCATATCACGATAAATTTATAAAGATATCTGATTACCTTTATTTTGCCCGACGACAAATTTTTGCCGACAACAATGAAGTATGTGGCATATCCAACAAAGAATTGCCATCAAATTCCGCGGAATATTGTGGGTTGTGCCACATGCGACCAAATCCAGAAGTAGAAGTTCCGATAATATTGATGCATGTGCCACATCCGACCAAAACGAGAACTTAAATTTTCGGTAATAATGATGGATGTGCCATATCCAACAAAATCTATGTCATAGGTAGCAGCTAAGAATGTTGTATGTGCATTTTAACACATTTGTAGTTATTATTTTTTTGAAATACATACAACATCACTTACAATTATTAAAATAAATATACTTTACCAAATTTGGTTGAGATATATTGACTTTTGTTCATTTTATACACATTCCAAACTTTAAACGGCCGTCCTGTAAAGTAGCCATTTTGCAGATGCAACATTGTTAATAGCTGCGGTCGATATATATATATATCATAAATAACCTATCCTGGGGTTCATTAATTGCTGCCTACCTACTGTGAAGAAAGCTGAAGTGATGTCAGAATGTATCATGTATGTATTCTCAACTTCTGGTCATAATATCCGAAACATCAAGCGGTAAATCAAAATTATTTACATTCGGTATCATGATTTTTTCATATCATGTCTGATATGTACCTGTCATAGGCATAAATGACGCAAGAATAAATTTATATCAAATATGGCGTCGCATCAAGTAAAATACTTCTTAAAATATACATGTAGAATAAATCAACTTTAGCAGTTCACTTCGAAAGAAAAAATCGCTTGTAATATAATAAGCAATAACCTCAAACACCAAAGTGATTACACGTTGTTTTCCAAATTTCACTTATTGAACTAAGAAATAACTGATCTCGTGTGATTATCTAACGGTTTAGCTGTGATCGCCAACAAAATGGGCGTGCTCCCCACGCTGGCATTCGCCAAATTCTGAACGCGATCTATTGAAACTAGCGACTCGCGGCGCACGCGTAAACTGTCCATATAAAAATGTATGAAAAAGACGACGGTCCAAAATTGGGCGTTTTATACTTACGAAAACTGCAGTATTATGAATAAAACAGGACCGAATATGTTTTTAGTCAAATTATTTAGTATTTAGAGAACCCATTATTGTATATTTTGATTTCAGATCTTACTCCGTGACAAAATTAACGAAAAAATACAAAACCCTGTTTGCGCCATTTTTCTGATTTTTTATCAACTTTATGCGTTTATATTTACGTAATTATTGATATTTAACTCTTGAAACTACTTCAGTCATCAATTTCAGTTTTTCATTATGCTACCTTGAAAGTATGATAGGTGTCAGTAAGTTCTAAATAGGTTTAAACTGAAAAATGAAAACACTCGTTTCGCTCATTTCCGCGAACAATACCCTTAATGCTTCATTTCATGCATCACTTCTCCATTCTATTGTCACGTAAAAAGTAGGTTTAAAACGTGGCCAAAGACTATCGTAATAGTTCATTAACGGAGAAATTTCAACCGTTCAATAAATTCAACTATCTTAAAATAGGCTATACAATATTATCATGTGTTCCCTTAACTATCAAAGTTACAAAAGGAATCTATAAAGTCTAAGCGGAAGGTAAACTTGTACGGGTGTTGTAGAACTTATAAAGATCAAATTGGAGACATTCTTCTCAAGGTGGGTGTACATTATGAAGTACAGAAGAGCATGTATGAAAAGGTTAATAGGTGTGAGTGAAGCAAGAGAGATTTGTCACCCGTTCCAGGTGGCGATCGATAGGCTCTACCTATCCTGTTGGGGACGTAAAGGCATAAATATACGTACGAGTATGTAAGTCCCTTCACTGTAAGTGTAACACTACCTTTAACCCGTTTGCGAAGACAGCATAGTAAGGAACCTATCTGTTCCTTTACTAAGTGCACTGCGATGTATCGCTTTAATTTAAGTGGTCGGGCGCTGAGGATGTTCATAACATATGCCCTTATCCCGTGTGAGGTGGTTAGATATGAAGGGATCTATTTCTGATATTAAGGTGTGGTGTAGGTCCATTATAGACGGTAATGTAGAGATCTGTTTGTAACTTAAGTTGGTATAAGATATTCATTATATAGAATAGTTGGTATATTTAATTTCAGAGGTACCGTAGCCTTAATTGAAGCCTTAAAGGAATAATATATTATTGGAAAATAAAGTTTAGGACATAAATATAATCCTAACTAGCTGCCGTTCTTTCCAACATGTCATAGTAAGGGATTAAGGTTGAATGCAATCTATTGGGTAATGGGCTAGCAACCTTTCACCAACGTTCCTCATGACATCACAACCCCAATTCATGTCAAAAAGTTTTCTCCACCTCGATTATAATACTTTAATATATACATATAACACAAATAAAAGTTACAAATGGCGTGTCTAATAATAGACAAATCTTAGGAAGTGATACCAGTGGAAAATTTGTAGATGGCGCGCCGATTACGCCCTTCCCGTGGCCAGTGAACCAGAAGACATTACTCCGCCCCCCAGCGACACCTATCGGCACTAAAACGATTTTCTCAATTGACAGCCTTTAAGGCATAACGCGGATTACCAAGGCCCTTTCACAAATTACTTTGGGTCTAGTATGTATAGGTTTCCTAGATTGAATCCCTGTTTAAAATTAAGGTCAGTAAGTATACGTTCAAGTCTAATCCCTTTTGGAGTGGATAGAAGGTCGGAGATAATAAATAAGGTGACGTTAGGAGTACCTATAACCGCCAAGAGTGTATGAGAGGATGCATGAATGTCAATGAAGCGAAAGTGGTCTGTCAGGATCGGGACAAATGGGGATCCGTGATCTCTGCCTACCCCTCTACAGGGAATCAGGCGTGATGTGTATGTATGTATGTATGTATAATAAATCTCCTCGGTAATTAATATAAAAAATGACATTATCGTAATGACATTGATATAGAATGTTGATGGTAGGTTGCAAGGCCAAAGCCTCATGGGACATGCCAAAACAAAAACTTGATAGTTATAATTGCAATTATGGGATGTAAGTAATAGATCCAATAAGACATAAAATTTAGATAGACGCCATATTGAAAAAGAGTGATGTTAGATGTACCTATAACCTATAGAAGAGTGTGTATAAGGAAGTGTATGAGTGTTAATTAAGGGACAAAGTTTTGTCAGGATAGGGGCAAGTGGGACGTGATCTCTGCCTAACCCTAAAATAGAATCAAGCATGAATGTATGTATTTAAAAGTTCTATACTTCTAAAATTTTTTCTTCTAGTCCACTCCGAACCAGTACAATGCGACACAAAAGTGTATTCGTCTCAAAGCTGTATAGATAGGACCTGTCAGCTTATTTTCCCTCGGACCTGACAACGTTTGGAACGGAGACTATTCATCACAAGTCCAATCCACTCGACCACTTTCGTGCACGACTGTCCTCACTAGAGTTAGAGCTTATCACGTGTGTATTTATTCGTGCTAGTTCTTGTATATTTGTCAGTACTTAAATTGCTTAAGTCTATTTGGTATTAAGATTGTAAAGCCTTACAGGATAAGTTGGCCAATTGTACAATTTGTGTGTCTCTGTAAACGTGTAAATATACTGTGTTTGCAATATCAAAAATAAATAAAAATAATGTCTTCCAAAAATCTGACCTGCATTAATTATGTATGATTGTGAGATATAGCCCTTTCTTAGTTAAAGGTTTGGTTAGTATTTGAGACAATACTATTATCGTCATACATACAGACGCCTGGTTCCCTGTAGAGGGGTAGACAGAGATCATGGATCATGACCATTAATCTCTGTACGGTAGTTAGCGGTTCAGGTTTCTATAACCGCAATTGCAGAGGAAGTAATTCTATGGCCACATCGAACCCACGTGTTGACAAGATAGTCACTACCCAATATGACAGGGTAATATTTATGCTTGTTTGCAAAGCTTAGTTATCAATTATTTTAAGAATTTAATTTGCTTCACATCTCCACAACTATTTTCACCAATTTTCATTCTCTATATTACCAAATCAAACAATCCTTCTAAAATAAATCCCAAATATAATGCCCTCGCTACACTGCATAATACGCGTGGCTTTTCCTCCAAAGGTTGTCTATTCCCAACGCCATGTTGTTCAACATTGATTTATCGCGCGATGAGCACATTGACTTGTTACTTCGCAAACTGTCCCAGTTCATAGCTTGTAAGGGTAGGTGTACACTTGAGGAAAGATGCTTTTAAATTATACATACATATTAAGACCGTTTTTCTGTGGAGTAGTAAGTAGAGATTGGGTGTAAACTTGAAGAAAGTTGCTTGTAAATTATACATACATATTACGCCAGTTTTCCTGTGGAGGGGTAGGTAGTGATCACGGATGCCCATCTGACCCGATACTGATAAATCACTATCGCTTCATTGACTCTCATACACCTTTTCATACACTTTCGGCGGTTATAGTATATACACATATACATATTATATATTCTTTGGAAATTTAATAAGAAAAGGTTTGTAAATGTTACACGTCTTATCTGTCGCGAAAGTACAGACTATTTAATAAACATATGTTTGAGATGGCTATATTATATGATGACGTTGCCAGCATAATCATTATTACTCATGTCTTAGGTGTGCAAAGAATATTTAAAAGGTGCTGTTTACCCCAAAAAGGATTCAGGGATACATACACATATCAGCTTTTGTTGCATTACAATTAATTTATTTGATATATTACACCACAAAATTAAACATACATTCACGTCCGTTAATCCCTTTCGGGGTGGACAGAACCTTGGAGACACGAAAACATCTTCAAGGTCACTTAATAGCATGTATATTGGGGTTTGCCCTTTGTCGCCTTTTACGACATGTCGGGAAGAACGGTAGCTAGTTAGCTTTCTGCTTACGTGCCAGACTAGCATATGACTTTAAAACATAAAATTAAATCATTCAAATTCATATTTTATTTTATATGTGTAGCATGACCCTAAATCTTTGTACTTGGAAAAATGTTGCAGCAATTTTTAGTGGAAACATTTCCTTGTATTCTAAGAATAAGAATGTTTTGCAAAACCTATCTCTTATATATATCAAATTGCATAGAGTTAATAACGGAAATAGTGTGAAAGGTGAAAGTTCATACACATATTTACATACATAAACATTAACCGCGTTTGACTGTACAAGATTATTTAGTATTATAGTATACAACAGCCATACGGTTCACTACTTATCACGTTGGTTGCTGTATATTTAGTAGAATTCGGGCTTTGAAAGGCTAATACCTAACACGCCTTAAAAATTTCTGAGATTAGAACTTAAACCTCTGACTACCCAGTCACAAAAAAGGGAGTGTTTATACATAAATCGTGAAGTGTAGGTATGTTAATATACAACGAACATAAATACAAATTCGGTTGTAAGAGATACATTTAATACTATTCTTCTTTAGTAAGTTGTTTATGAGTACTTTTTAATAGAGAAATGCAAAATCAACTACTCTTATTTCTAATATTATATGTAATTAGATATACGTATATTAACCTACCCATATATTTCTTATATTAGATTCGATTAGATTTATTTATTTCACTGTAACAATGTCCACATAAAAAAATACAATTAATAGATGTCTAAAGATTACAGTGATAGTCATTGAAATTTGCAATTATATAAAATTAAAATGTCAAAATAAAATAATAATAATAATAGTACAATATAACAAAATAATAATTTAAAATACAATATGTACATTAGTACTGTTTCGTCTCGTACTCTTTTACAGAGTAAAACGCGCTGTCCAGCAAGAATTTCTTTAGTCGGTGGCAGAACGTTTCGTCATCCTTAATATAACGAATTTCAGTGGGAAGGTGCTCGTAATAGTTGGGCCCCACCACCCTAGGGTTCCTGCGCGTGAACCTCGTGCGGTGCGCCACCGCCGCGAGCCGCCCCGCGTTACGAAGCGACCGTTCGCTGCCCACGCGGCGCCCAAGCGAACCTAGCCTCTTCCGCACAAGGACCATCACCTCATATAGGTAGATGGAACACAGTTCTGCACGTCTCACGAGGCCCCATTCCATCCAGAATCCGTAAGGCCCGCTTCTGAAGGACAAAAACGCGATTCACGTCGACAGAGTCACCCCAGAGCGGGACCCCTTATATTACTTTCAGGATGGACAGTACCCCGAAAATGTAATTTAAACCAAGCTTTACAGACGTATATCTTTGGTCACTTATCGTATTACAATTTAATTTTGCCTTAAGCATTACCACATACATAAGATAAATAAAATATTAGTAAGAGGTTGCCAACCCATCACCCAAAATTGGAAATAAACGTAAATTGAAAGTGAATGATAAATAATTTCGTTCATTATAAATTGCCCCCATTTATTGATGTTGCTTGTTAAAACTTCGCGCCGTTTGATTAGATCCAATCAATTTCGGTACATTCTGAATATTGATTGATGCTTGTTCCAAGTTTATTTTATCTTCGAATTAATCATGGATTTACCCAAGTATATAGAGGTTCGCATCTGGTTAAAATGATTCAAGGTGGCAATAGAATAACTTACTTCGTAGTTTCGAAGACGGATAGTTGAACGGATATCCCGGAAGGGTTTCTTGTCGTGAATCTTCATGTTACAAAGAAAGAAAGAAAATAACAAAAATTAAAAAAGTTATCAGCAAATATATAGTAGACTGGATCAAAACATTGTCACGAATAACGCATATTCATTGTAGATTTTGAGTCGATAACATAATATGTATTTCTATATATACTAATGCCATTACTCAGTAGTATTTTACTAAATTCTAATGATATAAATATTTTTTGTAATAGCTTTTCGCGTTGTTACATTTTATTTACTTAGGTATTCGACACGGTTCCCACGACAATTTTGTCACAATCGCGTTTTAGACAAACAAAGCCCGGTTTTTATACACATATAATTATAACATAATATATATTTTAGTTTTAATTTCCATGTAAAGTTCTTGTTACTGTTCTTGTTTTATAATAAATAAATAATATAATACTGTATAAAACACGAATTCATTACTAACTACTATGCACCTACGTGAACACAACTAACAAAACAATCCTTTATTTTTAACCCTTTATTTCATTGCTTCAAGAGTCACAAATATTATATTCATCCACCCACGCTGGCATTAAGGTGTTTTAGAATAACAAGGGTGACGGAGGTCCAGGCAAGGGTCAGGTTTAATTAACGCCCCGTGACCTTGCCCAAAGGTCAGGTTTCTTCAGCTAGAATTACCTTCGTAATAAAATACGACTTGTGATATAAAATAGTACAAACATATACTTACGTAGTAAGTTTTCGTAGTTCAGTCGTTCGGGGATGGCTCTGTATGAGTGGGTACAGGGTTTTACTCGGAGCAGGCACCAATAGAAATGAAGTATTCTGTTTTTCTATGTAGATTTATGCAATAAAAATACAGTTGTAAAGTGCACTGAATACTATGGTGAGGGAAAATATGATCAGGAAAGTTGTTTACCTAACAGGTAATAGTCAGTGTCGGTGTAGTTGCAATTGATGCTAGAAATTAAATTAACTTATTTTGTGTATCTTTTTAATATAGCAAATACAATGCAAGTATATTTATTAAATAAACAATTTTAAAAGCATAATAGTATAGCCATACCTTAAATAAGTTAAAAGTTAAAATCACTCAGAAATCTCTGTTCTTCTCTTCGATTTACTTATTCATTCAATTTAACTGAAGTCATACCCTCCTCCGATTTAGTCGGTTGTATATCTAAATGCAGTGGTACCGAACTGCTGCGACGCAGAGTAGAATCTTCTTCCGTTTTCTCCTTCTTCTGTCCTTCTTCTTCTCCCGCTTTCTTCGTCTCATCTTTTTTCATAAACTTGCAATTGATACTCTTTAGTTTAGTCATAAAGGAATCAGACCATCCTTTGACTTTCTCAGAAACTGTCGCCATTTTTATTTTTGTTTATTTTCTTAACACGTCTTATTCAGACGGTTTTCTCGTCTGTTGTTTGCGAAAAGGAAATGGTTCTAAACTAACAATGTTATCGGTTTAATTAAAGCGGTTTTATGTTCTATTATTCTGAGGTAATGTAATACTTTTTTATTAAAATGAAGATAAATATTGTTTATCTTATTTGCCTGTCGCGTTAGGTGACTAATGCCGTGGGTTCAAGGTGGCTATAGAATGACTAACTCCGCAATTGCGGAGATGGTAATGTGAGCCTATCTCTGACTTACCGGAAGTTGTAATATGACGTGGAAATGATTGTTTTGTAGTTTTTTGTATATACTCTTAAAACATAATTTATGTATACAAAATATTAAATTTATATTTTATGACACATATAAAATAACACCTATCTTGTTAGGACGTGCATACATATTTATCTTTTGCTATTCACGCTCTCATCCCAGAAAGGTTTACATACATTTCACTCTCTTTCCTACTCATGTCCTTATAACCTTTCCAAGCTTCACGGTCGTGAATATATACACAAAAAGACATGGTTGACGTAGCTCAGTTGCTTGGGGCTTGACTCTGTATCAGTGGGTACTGGGTTTAAATCCCGATTAAGTTTAGTGAATTGCTATGTACATTTTAGTAATAAAAATACTAAAATACTGTTCCCCGAACATGTAATAATTAGTGCTTGTGAATGGTGACATGGCTTACCACCTGTCACATTGAGTACTTTCTGGTCAACACGTGGGTTCGAGAAAACCATAGAATTACTACCTCCGCGAGAGAGATACCTGAACCTCTGACTACCCCGCAAGGGTTATTCGTCGTGAACGCGTTTGTCTATTTTGTTTGACATTTCCGCCTCACTCCGGCTTCGCACGGGTATAAAATATATAGCCTACTCTACTTTTTAATGGATTTTATTATACCTATAAACCTTCCTCTTGTATCACTCTATTAACTAAAAAACCGCATCAAAATCCGTTGCGTAGTTTCTAAGATTTAAGCATACAAAGGGACATAAGGACAGAGAAAGTGACTTTGTTTTATACTATGTAGTGACTTGATAGAATAAATGCAATAAGAGCATCGCAAATAAGCGTCGGCCCTGGCACCTTGCCAGAGTTCTGTCATAAGCAATAAGGTCCTTTTGAGCTCTCGCGGCATTACACAAATGCAAGACCTAGCAATGGGAGAGGGCTAATTAAATCACGGAACAACGGTTTTTGTTGACAAAGAGGGCTAAGGCATAATTATTATTATAAGTTGCGAAACATGAATATTGGTAATAGGGTTCAAAATAATATACATACATACACATCACGCCTGATTCCCTGTAGAGGGGTAGGCAGAGATCACGGATCCCCATTTGTCCCGATCCTGACAGACCACTTTTGCCTCATTGACATTCATACATCTTCTCATAGACTCTCGGCGGTTAAAAGTACTCCTAACGTCACCTTTTCAATATAGCGTCTATCTGACTATTATATGTCTTATTATATATAACCCAAAATAACCTCTGAAGTAAGGAGGCTGGTTTAATTGTTCAATAATTTTATTCAACGTACATTCGTACGTACTAGTCAAAGGCGTAAATATAATGTTAAGTAGCTGTCGTTCTTCCCGGTATGTTGTCGGTAGTATTAGCAGGTATATGACAGGTATTAGACTAGCAACCTGTCACCAATGTTCTGTATCAATGTCATTACAACTCATATAGTTTTAAGAGATTCGCGATTTATACTCATGATTAATAACTGCAAGGCTACTGCAACGTAGCTGAAACGTCGGGTTAATAATAAAGGTAACTTTATTATATAAAAACTTACGCGATAAGTCCAGTTAGTTATTAATCATATAGTTTTGTTGCAAGTGACCAAGGCGATATGACATGCCGTTAAGAGCGGCAACTAATTGGCATTTTATTTATATCTCAAAATAGCAAAAGACTAAACATTACTTTTATGAATAAACTTCTAATCAATATATACACAATAACCATTAAACATCCAAGTTATTTACAATAAGTACGTCAATATTGTAATCCGTAGATTGAGTTGGTTATCTCCGGAGTACGCTGAGTTCCTAATGAGATCAGATCTTGAGACCCCTCTTTGTCAACAGCCCTTTCTATCGGACCCTTGTTTCAGCTATTCCATGCTGAGTAGTTAAGCTGATGTTTCCTGCTACTACGAATGTTAATGATAATGATAAATGTTATAAAAATAATGTTGCTAGGAAAATGTCTAAAACGTGTAGAAATAATTTAATGCAGATTAGGTTAAAAAGAATCGTTTACGTAATATGCATTGTTAAACTTTCCTTTTGTCGTTTTTTTTCCAACTCAAAACGTCTATATGTATACATTCACGTCCATTAATTCCTTTCGGGGTAAACATAACCTTGGAGACACATTTTTGAATGAATATTCATTCGATTAGGTTGCATTGTTATATGCTAGCCCATCGCCCAATTAATTCCATCTACCCCGAGATCATAAACGACATGCCGGGAATAACAGCAGCTAGTTAGCTTTCTTTTTACGTCATAGACTAGCACGGGAGATCAATAATAACTACAATATTTTATATTCTTTTGAAGACACTCGCTTACATTTCAATAAATTAGATATATAGATATACCAGTTCCTTATGACGACTCATATTAGGGGTAAGATATAAATATATATATATTATTGCTATAGTATTTGTTTTCTATAATATTGCTATAGTATTGTGTCTTCTTAACTTCTTTCCTGACAATTAGATATTACAAGTTTAGCGATATTCTGATTCGATTTAGGTTTATGATTGTCACCGAAGCTGTCTCGTTAACGAGGCCCATTGTCTAAGAGTAGAGCCTCCCTTATCTTAATTGTTTGTAGGCTTAGGGTAGGCTACCGATAGTAATAACAATGTATATATATATATATATATATATATACTCGTATAAACGTATGAATAATTATACTTGCTATTACTAAAAGGAATTAGAAAGATATTGATATCTTCTATAACATATACGTGACGGTAAAGTTATGCATCTTTGTGATTGTATTTTATTTGTAAGACAAATTACTTTACTTAAAGATTCTCGTCTTGTTCCGTGCTAGTGTGGTATGTAAAAAGAATGCTAATTAGTTGTCGTTCTTCCCGGCATATAGTAGGAGGCGACTAAAGGATTATTGGTATATGGAATCTCATAATCTAGTAATAAGGTGATAGAGCAACTAATAATTTATATGACATAAAATCACACTAACTAATAAGTGATTAAAAAAGACGTTTTAATGTCTCCAAGGTTCTGTCCATCCCGAAAGAGCTTAAAGGACGTGAGTATATGTGAACATAACATAACTGAATTCGATTCAATTAAAATTCAGCATCACTTAACAAACTTGTTAATCTCAAATGCATATTGACAAAAAACTATCGAAAAACTGTACTCAAACTTCGTTCGAGTAAATCCATTTCTTTCGCTCCCCAATATGAAGGAATCGAGTCTTTTTGTGGATAATAAATTGAGAGAGTTCAACTGACTGGCTCCGAGCCAGGGGCTCATGAATACGGCGACATTCTATCCCAAAGACTTATTGTGGTGGAAGCGTTTTGCTTAATCTGATAACGTTACGTACAAGCCATTTTTCCCATTTGACATACGATTCTCGATTCCTTACGAATACTATTCCTGTATACATACGTTTGTTTTATTTGTTATTGAAGATATATTGTTAGGGGTTCGACTATTTGGATACGATACATATACAACACGCCTGATTCCCTGTGGAGGGGTAGGCAGAGATCAAGAATCCCCATCTTTCCCAATGACATACAACTTTCGTTTCATGGACACTCATACACCTCCTCATACACACTGAGCGGTTATAAGCACTTCTAACGTCACCTTTTTTCAATATGGCGTCTATCTGGATACGATATACTTTATAATTCAATGATAATCAACAATCTTTTGTTTTAGCAGTCCAAGAGTTTTAATAAAAGGTAAGACTTTCGTTGGTTAATGTGTATTAAGAGTTAATTAATAGAATAACGTTCTCAATCAACTATTTTGATGTATGCTGATTATTATTAGTATAGGTAGCTTCTCTAAAATTTATTAAACTCATTTTATTAGAAGTACGTTTTATGACTAATAAACTAAATATTTCATTACAAACCGTACTCCTTTGAATTCTCTAACTCCAAATCGCAACTTGGCAACCACTTTCAAAAGATCAGAATTAAAAATCATACGATTCAAAGGGCGAAAGTTTACAAGAAGAAATTGAAATTTCGTTTAAGACAACTTTGAACAAATTTATTCATTCGACTTTCTTCGGCTTGATTGGCCAATCAGACGTCGCGTTGATTGGACAGCGCCATCTATGGGTCGATATTTGCAACCTAATCGAGTTCAGGGTTAAACTTAATTAATATGGAACATATGTACAATAGATTTACAGTCTCTGCCTATCCCAATGTAGCAGTAGGGGCGTGCATATTAATTTATAAAAAATGGATAGGATTGTTAGTGATTTACATTTTTGACAGATTGTTTACTGTATTAGTTGTGTATAGTCAATAGTTTATTAGTAATTTTTTCTTCCTTTCGGGATGTGCAGAACCTTCGAGATATAACATTCCTCTGGTGACTTTATTATTATAAATCTATAATCCAAATAAAGAGATGCTTTATATAAAACCTTGCTCAGCAGGTAGCTAGCCCGTCCCCCAACTGATTAAACTGATTTATAATCCCTTCCCTCCCGTCATCTGATCACAAGGCAAGTAGAAAAATTACTACTAAATAGAGTACATATAATGATAACCTACCACTTCAGTTTACTCCCCTTAATATTATTATGTAAGATATATACACCAGTTGAACCAGCCCTTTGGTAAGTTTATTTAAAACTTATGTTAAGGGTACTAGTCAACGTATATTTAAAAATTATATACTTATTATACATAGATAAATACTTATATAATCAACAATCTGACTGGAAAGCAGACGTAAGAATAGTTGTTAACTCTGCCTCCATCGGAAATCGAAGCCAAGACCTCACGATTAGCGCTCAGTTGGTTAACGCCACACACGCCACGGAGGTCGTCAAAAGATATACTTAACAAGGTATATAGTATTTTATAACCTGGCAACTCTATTCAGTGCTGCAAGGTGAATAAGTAGACCAACATTAGCCTGTTCCGCGGTAACCGATCAGGAATGCATAATGAATCAGCTGTTGGCTTTTTCCTGTCCATTGTTGTGGCAACACCTGTCCACGACCAGAAATTTGCATGTGGCAACACTGCGGTAATGCTGAAATAAGTCTGTCAAACAAAGCTGGGTATAAACATGGCGTAAGAATGTTTTGCAATGGAATTAATAAGTAGCAACTGCTTACAAACATATGTGACTGTCAGGTTTATTTCCTTCCGGTAAGTGACCAAGGAACACTATTTAAAACGGTCCTGGAATACTACTATCACTTCACTCATATTTATATAATTCTACACACTAAGTAAGCTTTAAAAGAGACAACTTATATTAACGTTTAATGTATAATTTTGTTCATATAAAAGGTGCTCGATGGTAAGGTTAAGCTTTATAATAAAATCAGCGTGTATTTTGTGTGTTACATATTATTATTGAAAGAGGTATACGGATGTCAATGATGGCAAACCATTAAGACAAATAACAATAATAAAAGCGTTTTTTACAGCTAAAAAACATACACAATACTAAACGTTTACAATAAAAAAACCTTACAAACTAGAGGGTATAACTTGTGCATGTTATTGTCGCAGAAAAAGGGTTTTGCCTACCACTTTGCAGGGAAACGAGTGTGACGTATATGTATGTTGCAAGTAAGAGATTTTTGTGCTAAAATTACGGGCTTAGTAACTTAAGGCTATATTGAAACTAATTTATCACTATTCCAAGTAACAGATAGTGTTCTATATCACAGTGTACACACACTGAATAACTACTTTAGCTTTCTATCACCTTACCTAAATATAAACATACACGTCCTTTAATCCCTTTCGGGGTGGACAGAACCTCGGAGTTATAATATCTCATAGGTCACTTATCAGCATGAATTTACGGGTTGCAATGTTATAATGGAACATTGGTAACAGCTTACTGGCCGATCGCCCAATAGATCTATTCATTGGTCCCTTAGTTGCCTCCTACTATATGTAAGAATAGCAGCTAGTTAGCATTATTTTTACGTCCTAGATTAGCACAGGACTTTACCTGTTTGAGTATTATTAAGTACCTTATTCGTTAGTGCTAAACGCGGGCTGTTTAGGCGCCTCATTCAGAACTTCGCTAATTGCACTAAAATTCTCTCTCTAATGAGACGTGAACCTCGTTTCACCCACTTAAAGTGAACCTGTATGTAAAAATAGGACCTAATTCATACGTAATTGGGTTTAATTTTATGTAGCGGTGCGAGAGTCTGTTATTCATTATCGTGTAGATATTATGTTTAATTATATGAAGCAATTTGGCAGTGACAATGTTCCTTTAAGACATTGCAATCCCAACATTCATGCTAAAAAGTGACCTAGAAGAAATTATATCTCAAAGGTTTTGTCCACTCTGAAAGGGATTAAAGGACGTGAATGGTCATCTATGTAATTTCAATATGTTACGATGTACTTTTCCCTAAAGTTTACTTAATGATTGATTGATAAGATAGTAAATTTTGAGTGTCTAAAATCCTTCACAATCATTTTTACTCAATTCGTTACTACAACAAAATTCTATTCAATGAAAATTCGAATGAAATGCTTTTTATTCTATAAGTGATTTTTTATTTATAATCCTCATGTTGAATAGAACGCATTTCATTTCATTTCATTATTAATTCTTAAATAATATAAAAAAGATTTTACTATCAATTTTCTATACACAAAACTAGGATAACTATTCACTTTCTTGAACACGAAAAAATTCACTTGAACCCTAAAGCCTCGCAATATCGCAACTCTCCACCTTGCAAAAGTCGCGAGGGATTTGAAACCTTCACCCCTAAATCCCCACGGGTATAAAGAGCAAGTTGGGAGCCTTCGTCGAATGCTAAAGAAGTCACATTCGCTCCGGAGCTTTACTCGAGCTTTGGAAGTTCAAGAGCTTTCATTCCAAATACTAATTGCGCTTAAGTCAAAGGTTGGGATTTGTTGTCTGAGACGCTCGGTTAATTATGATAATGCGTAGGATGAGGTTCTTATTTCTACATGGGAAAGTTTGTAAAGATCGTCACTTTATATATAGTAGAGTTACCACACGATAAAATATCTATACACATATCTTAATAATAAAAATGGTATATGGACATTATTACACTAATTGAACTAGCCCCTTGTTAAGTACATTTAATACTTGTGTTGAGGGTACTAGTCAACGTATATTTAACAAATATATACATATTTTATATAGATAAATACATATATAATTAACGACTACACTGGAAAGCAGTAGAAAAGCGTAGTTCTTAACTCTGCCTCCACTGGGAATCGAACCTACACCTTGTGTATAAAGACCGTGATGTGGTTACTTAATGATTTATCCACCATAAACTCAGCATTTAACAAGTTTTCATAAACTATCTGAAATAGGGCCTAGATGAAAGGAATATATGCGAGTGAAATGGAAGGGCAATTACGTAAAGGGCTGGCCCAATAATACAAATGACAGTCAGATTGACGCTATATTGAAAAAGAGTGACTTTAGAAGTACTTATAACCGTCAAGTGTGTATGAGTGTCAATGAAGCGAAAATGATCTGTCAGGTTTGGGACATAAAGGGATCCGTGATCTCTGCATACCCTTCTACAGGGAATCAGGCGTGATGTGTATGTATGTATAAATACATACGTACAAGCATACTTATTATTGACATGATCCATTAGTTATGTGAAATAAGTCATCCCTACCCCTAATGTTAATACAATTATTATAACCAAAAATCATTTAAAATTATCCTAAACCAAGTCTTCTATTAAAAACACCTTAACCATTATTTTACCAACACCAACAACCAAGCACCGTTGAAACAATGTAAGTGATAATAAATCTAAAATAACAATCGGGCTCTTCCCGTCGCGTGTCCGTGAGACGCCTTGATCCAGCACATGGGCATTTCCTGTTCGTGACTGGAGATTACTTGTTACTGGAACCTTATTAGGAAGTGTTTTTGTTTCTACAACGTCGGGCCCTTTTTATAATTCACTTAAGGTTCAAAGGGATTTCTTAATGCTATAGGACGAGTATGTTTCATAAACATAAAGTTTAATTATGTTTGTGTAATTGGTTTTTTAATGGCACTGGGCGAAAAATCCTGAAGGCCGGAGTTTCTTGTTGGTTCTTCTCCGAGCCAGGGCTTCCGAACCAACGGTAGAATTTCAATGCTAAGAGACAACCAATGTCAGGCAAATGTTTTGACTTTCAATGTATGTATTGTACTTGTACTTATGTTAAATAAAAACATTCGTCTTTGACTATAAGTTAACCTAAAGTTACATGTTTTGTAACTAACGGATATATGATCTTTTTTCTTGGTGATATCTAGTCATGTTAGTATGATCTTTTGATAGGATAGAATATATGCATAAAACAAAAAAAGTAAGAAATGGATTAGCAACCAGTCAACAGTGTTCTAAACTATACAACTATGTTTAAGATACAAGTGATTTTGATCACTAATGATCAGTACTGTCGTGTTTTAGGTTCTGTCCTTCCCTTAAAATATTTAAGACGCGAATGTATATGTAAGAATGAAAGAATATTTATCTATTTTGTAGAAAAGAACTAGTTACATAATTATTATTCAATCCTAATTCAATACAAGTTACTTATCAAAATAATTAGCCGTACATAAATTATCTCTATCACAACACTAACATCCTTACAAGTTTACCACCCCTTACCCTTCACCCATGATTACAGATAAACCGTAGCATATTATCAGAACCGTAGCTTACAAACCACACAATCGGCCCAAACTACGTAAGATCTCTCCTATTATTCTGCGGCTCACGTGACAGAAATTCGTGTGGTTATACGTGACAGTTTAATGGCTTCTCTACGGGGATTTACAAGCACGTAGTTCCACATAGCTTGCTACGGTTATTGAGTTCGGTTACTCTAGTGAACCTAGTGCTACGGTTGTGACTACGGTTCGGTCAAGCCTATTGTAAGCTCAATAAACTAGGATAAACAAACATTTAGTATGTATGGATTGAAGGAAGAATGTAAGATTGGAATTTGAGTAATATAGAAGGCAAATCTTGATGCTGCTTCGTAGTATTTGCTATTAGTTTATATTACCTAATATAAATTGTCTTACATATGTGAATTGTTAGTGTTCTTCTTTGAGGATTCAGCCGCTAGTGTGAGTGAAAAATGAATTAGAATATACCAGTAGCTATATAATAACATTAAAGGATTAAATAGGAAAAAGAGTGTATTCACACATTCACCAAATATTATCAGTACCTACATTATGTACATTACGTAGAAACCTAGATTGAAAGATTATATTATATTACTTTGGTATAAATTATGAATGATTATATTATTATGAAGATTATATTACGCTAACCCTCTAGGCACAGTCATGGGCTAGTCTGGACGTAAAAAGAATGCGAACTAGCTGCCGTTCTTCATGTTTGAAGAGGCAATTTTGGGACCGGGGAGGTAATGAAATCGATTGGGCGACGGGCTAGCATCCTGTCACCATTGTTTCATTATGACATCACAACTTCAATATTCATGCTAACAAGTGACCAATTATCATGTCTCCAAGGTTTTGACCACCCTGAAAGGGATTGAAAGACGTGAATATATATGTATGTACGCGGATGATTATATAGTATATTAACATATTAATAAATCAGTGATTTTCATGTAGATCCCTTAAAACTAGAAAATAATTGATCTCAACTTAGTCAAGTAAGTAAATATCTAACCCTCAGTAATACTGTGTAAATATTATTCGCTTAAATCAATGCGATAAATGAGAATAACATTATTGAACATAAGAATAAGAGATAACAGTGAGAAAAATAAACATATCACATTACTTTTACTGGCATCACAAGATCGGTATTTTTCTTACGGCATCTGCGTTGATATTAAGTATCCGATGTTATAGAAAGGTCAATTAACTTCAACTAATAAAATCAAATAAATGCTTTAAGTATGTTAAGTAAATAATGCCACAGTGAGTTGTAATGACGACTTATGGGTACCATATTTGGATAACGCTCACATATAATACCTGTTAACCTACGTAGATAAATAGTAATAAAAATACCTTAACAAAATGCGTTGAATACTACGGTAAGGGAAAACATCGTAAGGAAAACTATCTGTTTTCCGAACAGGTAATAGTTAGTGCTTGTAAATGGCGACATGGTTTACCACCTGTCATATTGAGTATTGACTATCTAGTCAACACGTGGATTTGAGGTGGCCATAGAATTACTACCTTCGCAATTGCGGAGACGGACACCGGAGCCTCTGACTACCCCGCAAGGGTTAATGGTCGTGAACGCGTTTGTCTTTTTTGTATATAACTACAAATATAATTTTAAACATGACTAGGAACGATCAAGTAACACTTAAAATATGACGTTTTATACCTATTTTAATGAGAGACGTTTAAAGATAACGTAAGTCGTAATAAATGTAAGGCGCATACGATGAGATTAAAACCTAAAAAGATTGGGAACAAACAATCAAACTGTCACCGATACATCAAATTAATAACATCAAATTTTGGAGTTTGAAACTATATCAAAAGTAACCAGTTAGAAAGATATTATTATTTCTCCACTATTCTGTAAATTCTAAAGTCATACAAATACATACATATCTGTTGTCTAAAAGAATCTTTTGGGCGATAGGCTAACAACCTGTCTCCAATATTTCATATGACGTCAAAACCCTAATATTCACGCTAAAAAGTGACCTAGGAGATTTTATATCTCCAAGCTTCTGTTCATCCTGAAAGGAATGTATGCGTATGTAGATTTTGTTAACTTAAACCAGTTTAAGTAATTAAAACATATATATGTGTTGTCTAAAAGGCAAAACCTAGGCACATGTAAATACTAAAGCTAGGTCTATCAAGTTAATTGCGTCAGTTGAAGCACCTAGCAGCCTCTCGCTAAGCGACATATAACGAGCTCTCCCCTCTCGGAGCACTAATGAAGCCTAACTGAATAACTGTCTCTTGTTTGCCTAGCTTCATATGTTTAAAACTAACGCCTGTTTAGATAGGTATACGTTGTATATGTGCGTTTACATCATAAATCTACATCTACATAAATTTTTCTCAATCCATTTTAGAATGGTCAGAGGCTTAGAGATAAAATCTTGGTTCAGAACCTTAGAGATATAAAATCTTCATGGTCCTTTTCAGTGAAACTCGGTCATAGTGTCATTCATAAACGTGGGGTTATGCATCTATATACCAAAAAAGAAGAAAAAAAAATAATATAAGTAAGTATTTACTGTCTAAATTATATAAAAGACTTATTCGACGAGGAGGTTCGTCTAGTATTCCTATCATATCATAAACATAAATATTGTGATAGCTTTAGGGTATACGAATTGGCTTTTTGAGAAATAGACAGGTTCCTCCATGATATATTTTTTCAACAGCACCTGAGTAACAGTCAATCACTGCTTCATCCATCCAATCGCTGCTCAGGCCCACGTAGCTTAACATGGTTAACGGTGTCAACGAAGCTAACACAGAAGCATTATATCAATTCCATTTAATAAAAATATGTCCCTTAATAGTCTAGGATTTACAAAAATAGCTAGCTGTCTGCCATTCTTCCCGGCATGACGTAGGTGACTAAACAACTAGTGGTATATGAAATATTTTGGGCTTAGGGCTAGCTTCTTGTCACCAATGTTCAGTGTGACATCACAACCCCAATATTCATACTAATAAGTAACCAAGGAGGTGTTTTTTATTTACAAGTTTTTGTTTATCTCGAAAGAGATTAAATAGAGAGAGTATGTATTTATTCAATAAGGATAGCAATTTTGTAAGTAACGTAAGTAAAATTTATTGAAATGTCAAAGACAAACATCTGAATTCAGACATCGTTTCAACTAAGGGACTGTTTACCACGTATATTGACTAAATGAACGGAGTAAGGGATGACAATATTTTTGTTTGAACCTGCTATTTATGATACGTTCAATAACGATATTTGTTTTACATGATTTGTCCTTTACTCTGAATAACTAGTATCTGTGTTTTCATGAGTTTTCTTTCCATACATAAATATATTTACGCTTCTACGCCCCCAACAGGATAGATAGAGACTATAGATCGCCACCTGGAACGATCCTGACTCTCTTGCTTCACTCGCACCCATTAACCTTCTCATACATGCTCTTCTGCTCTTCACTATATGTACACCCACCTGGAGAGGAATTCCCTGAAGAAAAGTAATAATCAGATTTATTTGTCTCTTTAAGTACTGTTAATTGAGAAGTGCGTTTTAAGTGGTTTTTTTTAAGACTTTGGTAAAAAAATATGCAATAGTAGTTTTCTGCCACTGCTTACCCCAATATAGTAAACCACAGCAATACATGTATACTGCCTTTATTTTATGATTTGTATAACTACCTGCCATTCTTCTCTGTAAGAGGTGAGTCAGAGAATAGATAAATGGAATCTATTAGGCACTAACCCAATATGTTCTATATGACATCACAACCCATATATTTATGCCAAAAAGTGACCTAGGAGATATTACATCTCGAAGGCTCTTGACCAAGACTTGAATATACTAAAATGTCATACAGAGTAAATGAGCAATACAAAAATCTACTACACTGAGTTGAAGTTGGAGTTGTGTTGGAATGAAGCTCATTAGATGGCGACACTGCTCGACTCGAGTTCAACTTTGACCAATTAAGACCGATTTAGACATTTCCTATCGTATTAACCAGAAGATATTAACTTAGATGAAAAATAAATAGACATTGGGTTGTCAATACATTACGAAATTATATTGATGTGAAATTGCAAGTGTTGTATTGAAAAATATTTTTTATAGTTCATACATAAATCGAATGTATGTTTTAAATAAAACTAAAAGCCTTTATCCTCTCAGTCATCTTTAGCATGCCTATGTTGCAAACATATAAATATATAATATGTATGTATTACACACCTTCACATACTTTAATCCCTTTTGGAGTGGATAAAACCTTAGAAGACGTTTATTTGGAGTTTTGATGTTACATGGAACATTAGTAACAGGTTGCTACCCTATCGTCCAAACGATTCCGTTTACCCCTATTCCCTTAGTCGCCTTCTACAACTTGCCCGGAAAACAGGCAGCTAGCTAGCATTCTTCTTACACGTCAGACTAGTACGAAATAAATTGAACAAACTTCAAAGAAGTAACATATACAAATATGACCTTTTAAACCGTTTCAGGTATATTAAAATACGTCCTCTTTTCCGCTCAAGAATACACGAGAATATACATGCATCAAAACACCTCACCGCCGCCTGCAGAATGAAATTCAGTACACTGTCAACGCTAACAAGTGAATGCATCGATGGAATAATTGGTAGCAAGTTGAGAAATTGTACCTCGTAATTGGCGTGAGTTTATTCCGTCTGCTACGAATGTGCTCAGTGAGTCGTAGCGCCCCCTAGGAAACTTTGCTCGTACTACGCTCGTGTTGTTCCCAACTTGCTATGCTTAACTGTAAACGGCCAATTATCTATCCGACACTGTTAGGAGCGTTCTATTATGCAAGTACTTGCATGCAAGTATCACATTAGACAAACGGGTTAACCATTGCGGGGTAGTCAGAGATTTAGGTTTCCATCTCCGCAATCGCGGAGGTAGTAGTTTTATGGCCATCTTGAACACACGTGTTGACAAAGTCAGTACTCAATGTGATTGCAAGGTGGCAAGCTATGTTATTATTTATAAGCTGTAAGTATATTACCTGTTAGGTTAGTTAGTGTAGCTATTTGGTGCATTTCGCAAATATATTTTTATTATGAAAATGTATATAGAAATTCATTAAACTTCATTTTTATCGGTACTTCCTCAGATGAAATTTGAACTCTGTACCCATTGATACAGAGTCAAGCCCCAAACAACTGAGCTATTCCGAATTTTATTTTGAAATTCGGCGTAGTTCTGTATTAGGTTCACATGATAGTTAATTTGCATAAAAGTTGCAGTGAAAACTATATACTTGCTTGTTAGGTAAAAAATGTGTATGAGAGAAAGGTACATTTGGACACAATTGTGCCGTTAAATTTTAAGAATTTGCATATTGGTAATCCGCCCGTACAGTTAATGGCCAGTTATCTCTCAGTCACTGTTATTGGTTAGTTGAGTTTCTACGTACTTAAGTTTTCCCTTCTGTAATCTTTTAAAGGATGGGATATTCATTCAAACAGTAACACAGTAATCATGGATTATACTCGACGTATAGTTTCTTGCTTATTGAGTACAAACGCAAATAACTGACTTTTAATTTTAAAATGTATGAATAAAAATTACCTAGGTGAAATTTTGGACATAAATCTCTTTAATTAATTAAGAGTATTAGCAAAAGACAATATACTTGTAATGCATATGTTTTCAGTATAACTAAAATCTTATGTAGGCACGTTGAATGATGAATAGTCTCTTAAAGTTTACTTCAACTCATTTACCAAAGTAGACAAAGTGTACTTGAAATATAAAAGCCAATACACAATACACAAATTCTTTATTCAATATTCACAATTTAAATAATACAATAAAAAATACTTTACAATATGAAAAAAAATAATAACAATTCTGTAAAAGTTATTAAACTAATTTTCTATGTTTATACATTTTAACCTAATGGTTTTGAGTCGGATTGCGGTTTTATATTCCATTGAAATAATTTTGCTTGAGTTCATTTAATCAAACGTGCATACAACTACTATTTTTTTTTGTATTAAACACGATTTGTCATAATTAACACTAGTTTACAATAATACACATCGCAGCCGTTTCTCTACAGGAGGCACAAAACACAGATCTTCACATCTACTTCTGAGGGGCTACTTTACAGACAAACATAAGAAATACGTAATTACTAATTTAAAATTCACCTGTGTACACAAAAATAATATAATGGCAAACCAAAACCAACGTTTGTTGTGCGTTATAGTCTATAAAATGTAACTTGATAGCTGTCGTGACATAACAAGTGCATGGTCATTATTATTCAAGCATCGATATCAATATATTATATTACTATATACAACATACTATTTATATTAACTTTGTGACTATTTTTAATAACAGTAAAATAGCTATACTTTGCATTTTTTTAATTATTTTGATTTATTAACTCTTTTTCAGTGTGAAAACGTACTTTATACAGTAAAAGATCCATAATATTCCCTCGAGCAATGCCAAACGTAGTAGAACAGAGTTGCAAAGTATCTCAAACTATCCGCAATTAATCTTGGTAAACATTTCGGAATCTGTCAGAGGAACTTCCTATAATTTGCTACAACCGAAAGGTATTTGCTCAACTCCTAATTGAGTTGTACAAACAGCCTTTACCTAGTACTGAACTGTACCTACAACATATTTCCTTTGTGATTTTAGATCAGATAGAAATGAATATTTTTCCAAATAAATATTTAGTTTCTTTCAATAAATCGAATAATACAAAGGTTTCTAAACTGTGTAGTTTTATTACTTGATTACATAGATTGCAGAACTCTACGTTTGCAAATGGAATAGGCAGAGACTATCGATCACAACCTGGAACGATTCTGACGTCATGCTTCACTCACACCCATTAACCGTCTCATGCATGCTCTTCGATTCTTCACACTACGTACATCCGCCTTGAGAAGAATGTCATCGATTTGATTCGATTTGATCGCGGCCTACCCCGTACAACTCTACCTTCTACTTTGACTGTACAGAATCCATTTGTAACCGTCCTTTTATCCATCCGCTCTATAATAATATATATTACTTGATTCCATTATAAATAACATTAAATAATAATCAGAACAACGTTTCTCTCATACACTCGAAAATTGTAATCCATGATAGATATTACAACTTATATTGCGTTACAACAATATTCATAGATTACAACAATAAACAAACAAGTTATTTTGATTGAGATATTAATGTGAAATACGTATTGATATTAAATAAATGAAGCAATCCTTGTGCACTTCACAGCTCGCAAATTTCCTCTTCAGAGTATTTACAGACTTAATAAATGCACACACTACTTTCAAACGTTTTGACATTATGATATCGCAACCCCCAATCTTTATACTAAAACGTGATATTTGAGATATTATATCTTGAAAGGGTTTAAAAGGCGTGAATGTACATGTATTTATAAGAATACACATACACACCATGACAATCTTCCATTCTAACCACATATCACCTACGCAACAGGAGTAACTCACTCCAATCTTTAGTAACTGACTCCATTCTTCTTCTACTTCTCCTCTTTTCCCTAATGATCTCCGTCTCCATAGTCACCCGCTACATAGCAGCTCATCCTTGATGGCATTTCTTGGCAAGCGTCACAGGGGTAGTTGTCCCTGGACCTGTCCACTGATATGTCTACCAGATCGCTCATCATCAGCCAGACTGCGCCGCCGAGAAGGTTGCGGAAGTACGGGGGTACCGTACCCAGGCGTAACAGGTATCTGGGTAATAGAGATAAATACATACATACATATACAAAGGACATACATATACACTAACGTCCTTTAATCCCTTTCAGAGATAGAACATCACGTATAAGCATGAATATTAGGGTTGTGATGTTATTTGGAACATTGGTGACAGGCTGCTAGTTCATTGCTCAAAAGATTCTATTTAGTCTAGTTTCCTAGTCGCCTCCTGCGATATGACGAGAAGATCGGCAGCTACTTAGCATTCTTTTTACGTCCCATGTTAGCTCTAGCACGTAAACATATTTTCATCTCTCCAAAGTTATGTCCGACCCAAAAGGGGTTCAAGTTACATACATAGATATTCATATAGCCCATCGCCCAATAGATTCTATTCAACTTAGTCCCTAAGTCTCCTACGACATGCTGGGAAGAATAGCAACTAGTTAGCATTCTTTTTACGCCCCCGACTAACACGGGACATATGCAATCACAACTCAATATTCACGCTAGTATCAATCAATCAGCCTATGTCAGTCCACTGCTGGACGTAGCCCCCCCAAGAGTACGCCACAAAACACGATCACTCGTGACCCTCAGCCAACCAGTACCAGCGACCTTTTCAGGTCATCGGTCCATCTCGCAGTAACGTTAGTAACAGTAGCACGCTAGTAAGTGTCTGCAAATATGTTTTCATGTCTCCATGGATCTGTCCTGCCTGAAAGGGATTAAAGGACAGTCACTCACTTATAATAGATCTCTTCTTCTCTCTCGGCAGCCCGTCTTTGCCAGTATTTCTTAAGGTTGTCACTGGGCTCAAAGGTTGTATCTAGAAGCTGGTTGTTCAGGTCCTCACTGCATACGAAGGAAGCTGTAGGGACAACAAATAAACATATGAAGACCACCGTGGCACGAATGGTTAACCACTTGAATCGTGAGGTTTATTTATTTATTTATTTTATTCTTAATATGCCATACACCTTGCGGTTAAGTCGGCCTAATATTATATATATATATATATATATACACATGCACATACACATACAAGGTATATATATATATACATACACAGATACATTATTACTTACTTAAGTACTTTTATAAAGGAACAAATGAGGTGGCTAACAAATCAATCACTGTTCGTACTTCTGAAACTGGAACTTAAACAGCTATGCATAAGAAAAAATAAGTCTCGTCTGTCACAACCAGTATCGTCCATAAAATCCTTTCTGTCTTGTTCGTTCCAGACACATTCCACCAAAAGGTAAAAATCGTGTGGTTCTGAGTTCGATTCCCGGTGGAGGTGGAGTTAAGAACTATGCTTTTCTTCTTCTGTACAGACTGATCGTTGATTATATATGCTATCTGTGTATTTATCTTTCTAAAATAAGTGTATATCTATAAATATATGTTAACAAGTACCCTTAACACAAGTCTTGAATGATCTTACCAAGGGCCTATTTCAATTATGTAATAGTATCTTCAATATTATTATCACACCGTGAGACAGGTTTCCTATTCCCTTGTAAATGTAAACTATCTGGTCAACACGTGGGTTCGAGGTGTCCATACAATTACTACCTCTACAATTACGGAGATGGACACCTGAACCTCTGACTACCCCGCAAGGGTCTTGTTTACTCACAGACACTGGCAGCCTCCCCTGCATCCATAGGGTATTGCTTCTCTGTTGTAGTAAGAACAGGTTCAGCTCTCTCTTGTATTTTGCTGGTTATCCTACATTGCAAGTCGTCGTAAATCCTGCAAAGAATGTTATATACAAATGTATTTACATAAGTAAAGCTTTTCGAAATGGTCAGAGGTTGAGTTTTCATCAATAATTGTGCATTGTGATGATCTTTGGTCACTCTAAACTTACATATCTGTCAAATTCCAACGAGACAAGATATAAATCCTTTTATCGTATACAGATACTGCCTTCTACCTATTTCGAGATACGGTTATTTTCAATTTACCTAGAAAATGTACTTGTACATTTTTATGTAATAACTTCAGTATGTAGTAGCTCTTAATAGTCTTAGACGTTTTATGTTTTATGTATCATTAAGTACTATCTGGTCAACACGTGGGTTCGAGGTGTCCATAGAATTATTACCGTCGCAGTTGCGGAGATAGAAACCTGAACCTCTGACTACACCGCAAGGGTTAATGATCTTGAACGCGTTTCTATATGTATTTTATGCCATATGCTAGTCGAGGTACGTAAGATGAATCCTAATTAGCTGCTGTTCTTCTCGGCATGTCTTAAGAGGCGACTAAGAAACTAGGGGTCAATGCAATTTATTGGGCAAAAGTCTAGCAACCTGTCTCCAATGTTCTTTATGAAACCACAACTCTATTATTTATGCTACAAAATGACATAAGAGAAATAATTATACGTCTAAAGTTCCGTCCATCCCGAAAATGATTAAAGGATGTATATGTATACATATATATGTATGTAGTAGCCAAAACCTAACAAACCATTTAATTGTATACATTTAATTGAGCTCTTTTTGTTGACCAAAAGCACAATGGCCTCATCAGTAGTCCCAATTAGGGTTGCGGGTACCGGGAAGACAAAATGTCTATTGTGTGGCGACAGAACAATGGGAATGGCGAAATGTCGCTCTAATTGACCACGAAACATTCGCTTTAATGTGGCCAACAAAGAATTTAGGTTTGTCCACATTCTATTGGAATGCGACGAAATAAGTATTAAACTCTAAAGTGGGAATTCAACGTTGAATTATTGGGTTCGATTCCTGATAGAAGTAAAGTTAATACGATCAGTTAATTCTTTAAGCAGATTTGTAAGTCACGTTTTCTATGACCTTCTCAAGGTGTGGAAAGTAAAAAAAATATTCAAAGACGCTATAAGAAAAAAAATAAGCACTGATTAACTCGTGTTTTTTATACAATATTGAATTGATATCCAGCGGCTGTGATCTAGAGGGGAAGACCTATGGCTTCCAATTAAATGTATAAATAAACAAATTCAATAATATGTTTTTCATTTACACACCTAATATCTTGTCGCTTAGGGCGAGGGAAAACGTCCTCGGAAACCTGCCTATCCCTCGTAATAAGTAATAGCCAGTGCTTGTATACGGCGATACTGTTCATTACCCATTACTTTGGGTACTGTCTATCTAGTGAAACGTTGACTTTGAGTTGCTCATATCTAGCATGTCTCCGAAATATCGGAGATAGGTACTTAAGCCCTAAACTAATCCGCTACAGTAAATAGGAGAGTGTGCATACAGAATTCGTCAAGCGCATTCATGTAATTTAAATAAACATTAAAAGCCATATTTAAAAAGGTGACGTAAGAAGTACATATAACTGCAGAGTGTGTACGAATATCAATAAAGCAAAAGTAGTTGGTCAGGATCGAAACTGAAGGAGATTCGTGACCCTACCCCTCTAGGTTATGTATATATGTAATTTAAGTATGGAGGAACTATAATGAAATACATAATATCAGTCCTACATACCGTTTAGCCAAATCCTGGACCTGGTCATCCATTTTCAGTTCAGTTTGGCTACGTTGCTCTATATTTGGGACCTCCAGTGAGTCGCAAGCGCACTCAAGGCCACTGCGGTACTTTAGGACGGCTTTTACTAGCTCCTTAGCACCTCTCTTCTCTTGGAACTCAGTTTCTGGCCACATACGTTCCAGGGTTCTAAAAGTTATGGAGAATGTAGGAAGATTTTTCTTTAATGAAAGGCTCAGATTATGAAAGGTACAGTTTGCAGTGTACAGTTTTTGCAGTATATTTGTAAATTAAAAAGATAAAATATAAAATAGTCCCTAGCTAGCCTGAGACGTAAAAAGAACGTGAAATATTTGCCCTTCTTTCCGGTATATGCTAATAAACAACTAAGGAACTAAGAGTAAAATTTATTTATTATATATATATATATATATATATATATATATATAAATTTATTTAATGGAATCTATTAGATGGCTAGCAACTTGAAAGCAATGTTTCATATGACATCTCAATCATAATATTAAAATTTTCGTGGGTTTCAAGGTTCTGTCAATCACGAAAGAGCTTTAAGGATGTGAATGTGTTCCAATTTTTGCTTGCAAAGCATTTTCATATTTTTTACGCATACAAGTATTAGATCCCTTTCGGTGTAAACAGCACCCTAAAATATCTCTTCGATCTCTATTAGCAACACTATCAGAGACGTGACGGTAATGACAGTTTTGGTGATGGGTTACTAGTCCACCCTACAATATGAGGAAAAATGTTAGTTAATCACTACTCACCTAAGACAAAAGGCAGGTGGGATGCGATCAGCTGACACGTTGCACGGGATCTTGACTGGCTCGGGTTGGAACCTCGGGTAGGGCCTCATCCACTTGTAGAAGCCCTTCTGAGATGCCTTTGGGAGGTCTTTGTATTTCAAGTTCACGGGTTTGTTGGATAAAAATGAGTCCATCATCCATTTCTGTAAATGGTTGGCAGTTATTTGTATGCTTTTTAGATAAAGTTAAAAGAGGCGACAACTGAAGTTGGTTTAATGGAATCATTGAAGACTATTTTTCGAGCAAGTTGCTGTAAGTATACGTTTGCCACGATTACAACTATGTTTGTATAAGGACCAAAAAATATAGAGTTTAAGTCCAAAAAGGGTTTCAAATATTTTAATATTCTATCACTAACCAACGCGTTGGGTACCTATTTATGACTAATCGCATACACATCAAGTTAATGCTACTTAGTAAACCAGTAAACCAGTTTGAACTCTCAATTTGGTTGACCGATTGGTTCTGCTCATCTCATTGTGAACTAGATACATTAATGTTATTGTATTTGTAAGGAAGAAAAATATTTGTAACAGATCTTTTTTTTACCTCTGTTTCAGTTTGCAAGATGGGAGCTAGTATATGTATTAAGCTTCTGTTCCCCGTGAATACTTTGAGTTCTTGCTTAGAATACCATGGCAAGTTCTCGTGTTTCTTTATGAAATCAGCTACCAAGCCACGATGCACAAATTCTGAGACCATATCAGCACTGGAAACGATTTAGATGATTAAGAAGATACTATGTGACGGGTTAGCAATCTGTCACCACATTATACGTTATTAGGATTTATTCAAGAAGTAACAAAGTAGATGATTTTGGAGGTTTTAAAGTAAGAGAGAAAGAAGAATATTTGTGTATGTACTAGATCTGCAAAACTTAATTTTTTTTCGGTTTCAGTTGCATAGTACTAAAAAAATTGTTACTCCTGTTTCCCTACAAAGGATTATATCACAAATCCCAGATTTATCTTAAATACCACTTTGTTTTTACAACAATACACATACAAACATAAAAAAACAAACGCTTCACGGCTTGTGTATACACACTCCCTTTTTTATTATGGCGGGGTAGTTAGAGGCTTGAATTGGGCATTCAAGGAAAAATTTCGAAGGCATGTTAGGTAAGGGTCATTCGAAGCCCGCGTATCACTAGATAGACAGCACCCAACGTGATAGGTAGTGAAACTCCTCATACATACTCGGTATTTATAGCTACTTCTACAATAACTCTATTGTGGTATGATATCTAAAAGAATATTGAAAGCCAATACCGATTGAGAGAGAAAAACTTCATGCGATATTTCATGTATTCTTCCATAATATTCTTTCGATTTATGTCCTCAAAAGAACATTCTTCCTCAACGCATCCCTCTTCTCCGTAACGCTCTTCTGTAGACGTTAAGTAGATTTCTGTAAGAAACTGATGCATGAATATTGTGATATATTTTTGAGTATTAAAGACCAATATATAAAACAAAAATGGTCATGAGCCCCATTGTTGAATGTCCTTTGGCCACATTGACGTCTTACATTCAATTTAGTTTTGTTAACTGTATAACATGTTGTAGTACATTATTACCTATTAGCAATAACTATATCTACAATAGTAAGTTTAAGTAGTTCCTCATCATTTCCTTTTATTGCTACAACGATGGAGAAAGACTCACCTCCAGTATAATCTACTCTGATGCATACTCCGAAGCAATCTTCCATTTCCAGCCAGTTGTCATGAACAATCTCTAGATTTGGGTTCTTCATGAACACAGACATTTTAGTACAACAATCCCAGTCATCTAAAGGCTGATGCCTAATGACAACTTCGCCATTGTCTAGTTTAGCTTTAGTGTTTGAATCCAAAGTGTACTCAAATGTGTTTAAAATTGGATTAATTTTCACCTTTACGTCATCAGGAGATAATATTTCGATAAACTCTGCATCGATTGCAATGTTCACAGTCGCAAAATTTGCATGTTCAATGCTGTAGGAAAGTTTGATCGAGACAAAGCCTGAGCTTTTTCGTTTTTTGTATGCTTTTGGATCATTACTAGATTTGTCTTCATCAGACCAATCGACAAAGATTTCATCTTTCTCCTCAATTGCATAGGTTATGATACGAGTGCCATCTTTGAATGTGACAATTTGTATTCCGTCTTTATTTATAAGTGTCGTAGTTCCATCTAGTCTTCGAATAAATATTTCATTCGTGGTATAATCTTTGACGCTCCGAACTAAAATCTCATCAACATTGATTAGTCTGTCTTGTATGCCTTTCTGAACTTTACCGTCTGGTAGAAACAAATCAAATTCATCGATCATTACCTCATACTCTGGGTGACTATCAACGCTTGATTTTTGCGTCTCCAACAATATAGTCACGCTTTTTTCACGTGTTTTGTTACTTTTAGTTGACGATATATTTGGGGATTTGAGGGATCTTGCTGAACCTGTTACTTTGCGAGAGTCTACACTTAAATTGTCACTGTCATCTTTGGTGACCAAGTTTTTGCGATATTTCGTAATATTGTAATACGTTGCATCGGGGCAAAGGATTTCAATAAAGCCGTTGTCCTTGAATATGACCACCTCTCCTTTGAAACTAATGCAGCGTGTTTCTTCTTCACCTTTAATTGGGCCAGTGACGTAGCTCATTTTAATATGCGATACATTTGCGCTCTCTTCTTCGTGTACGGTAGAGATTATCAGACCATTGGGCCACGTTATGTGGAGGGAGTGAAACTCAATTTGGAATGAATTATTTTCTTTTGAAGTTGCTGGAGATGATGGCTGGGAGGACGTCCCGTTGCCTTTTCTGACTACTGTTACTGTTTCTTTTTTAGTATATATCATAATATCGTTTTTGCATAAAATCCTAAAAGATTGCGATTCCTCCAGCTCGTTGTTTGAACAAGGAGTTAACGTTCTATTGAACCAAAAGTGCGAAGGAACGTTGCCAATCCGAGTATGTAATATAACGAACTCTTTCAACGCTGGTAATAGCAGATAGTAATTAGTAGTCACCGCACAACCATCCTTAGAAAAGAAACTGGCACATTTCCCAAAAGCCTCAACTCTACGGTCACCGATATCGTATACTGTGAAAGGTTTTTCTGGCATATTCGGTATTGACATGTTTGATTCGCTTGACACGTTCTCGGCAGACTTATGGTCATTCCGATTGCTTGAAGTCATTCTAGAAGAAGAGGGTACATCTGCTTCAGTGTTTTCTTCCTCCAATGTCAAGGTGGTTTTGGCACTCACCTCTTGATACTTCAAGGAATTTTTGAGCAATAAATCTGCTTCATCGTTAATATCGTGTTTGCAAGGTATGCGTATTACGGAATCGGCTTTAAGTTTTGAATGGTGAGACATGATTTGACTAAGACGAAGTTCCTCATCACACTTCTTGTCTTCCGCTAAAATCCATTGCAATATTTCTTCTAGAGTGAAGTCAAAGAAGTCTTGTATGCAAACTGGATTAGGTATATGGCATCGCCAGTCTTCCCTTGATATGTTATCTTGGTCACAGCTATTAAAAAACATCATGAGCAGACAATCAGTAACCGTATCGTACTTGTAGTCAACGCAATTATAATCTTCGAAAGCAGTATACAGTTTTTGCAGTGCTATGCTTCCATGGAAATTTTCAAAGTATTCAAAATCATCTATTATGTGGTCTATTGGTTTGCAATTTCTAATTTCTGCTGAAAAGACTAATTCACTAATGTTGGGGCAGTCGAATAAAGAAGGTACGGTTGATGTAGTTGAGGGTGATATAGTACTATTCTCTTCAATGGAAAGTGAATCTTTTCCAGAAAAGTTGGCTATACTGGTAAAGGAGGAGAACCGCGAAATGGGCTCGACCAGCAAAGTGCGTTTGAGTAATTTCTTTTTGTATTTTTCTACAGTTTCCTGAGCGTTGTGTTCCATTTTTATAGAGCTTCGATTATTATACATTTTCCTGAATCCTAGTACGTGTAAAAGACGTAGTAGTTCTTGAGTTTCCATGTTTGTGTTTTCCAAACAACTAAGTAAATAATTTACGTGGAATCCAATCTTAGATTTTTCCTCATCATCTAGTGGATTCATTAATCTCAATAAATTGTGGATTGGACCATATTCTAGACTGGATTTTATACTGTTATCTAAACCCAAGATTTTTCGGTGGAATGACTTCATCTTGGCGCAATCACCATATTTTATTACTACAGGTTTTGTCATCTTTTCGTTATCCTCTCCCATTGAGATTCTATATTTTTTCCGGTTTTCTTCAGAAAGAGCTCTGATGACCGTTCTTATTAAATTTTCAGATTGCTCTGTTTTTTCTTTGAACTCTGAAACTTTATCAGATTCCAGAGAATCGGATCGCCATTCTTCAGTTTCAGTCACAGCAACTATCATGGTATCAACGATCGTGAATATTGATGTACATTCAAGGGGATACATATTGATATATTCTGTATAGAAATCTAGCGGATTATTTTTCTCGCTCGGTTCCGGAACAGGCGTTATTTTCATGTTAGCAAGATACAATTCATGTTGGCGACTCAGATCTTGTAAGTCAAACATCAGATGAGATATTTGATCGTACGCCTCTTCGGGATCATTAACATTAGTTCTGGGAGTGAATTTCAAAAAGACAGTATTTTTAAGTATTTCATCAGTGGTTTTCTCAAATCTCAATTCATGCAAAGCCTGCCAATATTTTTCATAATCTTCAACAGTTTCATCAACTGCTTTCTTTTTCAATTGGGCTGGTAAGTTTGTATGACTCGGAGATAAACGTACTTGAATCACGGCTGCCACAGGCACACCGACATTAATTAAATTCTGAACTAGCGCAGGATTAGCAAAACCTGATAATGAGATATATAGATTGGGTCCATCTATAGGAAAGTCTTCAACGTACGTTTGGTCCCTCCATTCTTCGCCTCTTTCTCTGAGAGTTGTGTTATATTTCTTATCAGGGTCCAACTGTACCTCTTTCATTTCAGATGAAGTTATACGTAGATCAGACTTTTGTCCGCGCTCATCTTGCAAAACCTGATTTTTGTCCTTCACCTCTGCCTTGGGTAATTCCTTCAACACTTTATTTTCAAGCATAATTGCAGCTTCACGCTCCAAGCCCTTCTGCACGACCGAACGTTGATTTTCAACAGAATAGTATTGCTTTTTCATTTCCAACATCAAATGCTTCAAAAGAGCAGCTAACACGTCTGCGGGAACAACCTTTGTCTCTGCCAGGTTAGTATATGCTTCTTGAAATATCTTTTCCTGGTGCGATTTCCACTTGGTTCCGATTTGGTTGATCATGAAATAGGTCTCATGTTTGCCGATATTTCTGACCACGAAACGTTTTTCTTCCTCTGCAAAGGTCTCGTACATGCTTAAATAGGTTTCTTCTACATCACTTCCAGCAATGTCAATGACGAATACTTTGACAGTGAACTTTTCATCGTTGAGAGGAATATTTTTCAGTACCTCGAAACACGATGGTTCAGGCTCCGGAACAATTAGAGATGATTTTTTCTTCTGAGGAGGCATCTTATACAACCTTGATATTTTTGTAAGACGTATTTATACGTACGTTATAGTATTTTTGTTTCTATAGCTAAACTATTATACATTCACTGATTGAATGCCATTTTAACTATTTGACGGTTGCCAAAACAAGTCAGAAATATTTCACAGATTCAATAATTCATTATATTTAAGGTCTAGGTAACCACTTCACTAAACTGGAGAAAATTTTAAATCACATTTATATTAGTTACGTTGAGAAGAAATTGGTCATTTTAGAAACTTATATGTGTTTGCCTTATAATAACAAATTATTTTTTTTACATTATCTATTGTTTTATATAAACTGGAAAACTTTTTTAAAAAGAATGTGTAAATCATCGTGTTATGAGTGTAATATCTTTCAGTTGAGTTAGAAATTATGTAAGCCTGACAACGGTGATTGTCTTTGTTGACTCATTTATAAAAAGAATCGTTTCCAGACTATTATTGTATAGTTTTTTTCTATCTTATCTATATTACATTTGTAAGATAAACTAAAACTTAATAACTTTTCAAGCTAATTGTTCCCAAATATGCCACATAATATCCATAAGCAAAGTTAATTTTTTCACCACGCCTTCTGCTATCCTTCTGATCACCATGAGCACCTATAATGTGCGTCGACCTCTACCAGTTATGATTTTTACACAACCGATCCCCGAGAACCGACAGTTTGATCGGGGAAAGGAACAAACGAGGAATTTTTATTTTCTATTGATCTTGTCCCAAAAATGCAACTAATAAAAAATTTCATGACAATTAATACTCGTATTTTAAAATCGTTCTGTCAATGTAGGTATGCAGTATTTGAGCTCGAGATATATGACTAGCTAAAACCTAGACTTGGTGTAACAGTGGCACCATTTACAAGAAGGCACAATACCTAGAGAAATAATAAGTAGCACCCTACAAGATCCCGTGCTAGCTGGGACGTAAAAAAGCGCTTACTAGTTTCCGTTCTTCCCAGCATGACATAAGAGGTGACTAAGGGACTAAGGGATCATGGAATCTATTGTAATATGTTCCATTACAACGTCACAACCCATGCTAACAAGTGAAATAGTATATTTCCTAAATTCTGTCCATCCCGAAAGGGTTTACAGAACGTGTACGTATGTTCTACATGAGCGGCTAAGAATATCTGGCTCCCAAACGCTGATAAGAGCATGGCAAAAGATATCATTCATTGCTTTATATCGAAGCATCCAACCAAGAATTCGTTCACAGGATATAAAGTATGAAGACTAATTATTATAGGTATTACAAATGTGGAAAGTTCTAACACATCCCAATTTCAAATGACTCCCACGCCGAATTAGGCTTAATTGACATCAAACGGGAGTAACTGATGTAAAAAATTGCTCTTCCGAGTTCCGTTGCCGGGTAACGAAGTAAAATTACGGAAGTTAAACGAATTAGATTCATTAAAATTAACAGGGTTTCGAGTGTCAGAAAAATTATTCAAATGAACCAATGGCATCGTGCTTGATTACTGGTGTTTCACGAAACTCACCAAGAGACTGGCTTTTGCATAAATTTCCAATTCTACTACGGCATTAATTATGATGTTTTCCTTAAGGCGCCAGTAATTTCGGCGCGCGGGCTTCGTATTCGTAATACTTTCATGCATATACATACTGTTAACGACATCTGTAGACCTGAATGGGTAAAATAAATTACAAAATACAAAAATCTCTTTGATACATATATCTTGTTCATATAGATGTAAGATGTTTAGGAATATTGATTATGATGATTTTGAATTTAAACACTAATAAGTATGATGTTCAATCAATATAATTAATAATTAAATTAAATAATTATCTATATAGTACCTGATAAAAAATATTATTTATCTATTAATATGGCTGCTGGACGAAAGTTTTAATTTAAAAAGACTTAGCTGCTCATCGACACGGCGAAGCGAAGGATTAACAACTCCGCCGAGTGAAAACTAATAAAGAACTTTCATAACGGGAACTTTGAGTTGAAGAGTTATTAAATATAACGACAACTTCGTTAGAAATGATAGTTGCTGATAATTTATACTGTTACTAGCGACCCGTTTCGGCTTCTCACGGGTATAAAATATATAGCCTACTCCACTATTTAATGGATGTTATTATGCATATAAACCTTCCTCTTGAATCACTCTATCTATTAAAAAAAATTACATAAAAATTCGTTGCGTAGTTTCAAAGATTTAAGCATACAAAGGGACATAGGGACAGAGAAAGCGGCTTTGTTTTATACTATGTAGTGATCATGAATACATAGTACACAGTTTACCACTAAATACTACTTACCACGTACATAGTCTACCTCTCTGTAATAGTATCTCATACGTTGGTTAACCGACTGAACGCTAATTGTGAGGTCCCGGGTTCGATTCCCGGTGGAAGCAAAGTTAAGAACTACGCTTTTCTCTTCTGCTTTCCAGTCTGGGCGTTGATTATATATGCTATATATGTATTTATCTATATAAAATATGTACATATATTTTAAATATACGTTGAGTAGTACCCTTAACACAAGTCTTAAATGTACTTAGCAAGGGGCTAGTTCAATTGTTGTAATAATGTCCAAATATTATTATTATTTAATGTTAGTGCCAGGTTGCTAGTTCATCTCTCAATTCCATTGATTAGTAGTACAAGAGTCTTTTTCTACCAAACCGACATGCTGGGAAGGACCGCATCTGATTCAATTTCATTTTCTTGTTAGAAAAGCAAGGATCCAAACTATCACAGTGCAATTATCTACTACCGATTTATTACATTTAGTTTTAGTTGACCCGTGACCTAAACCATTGCAACATGGCCAAAACGTTAGGTAACAACGGTAATTTATTACCTTAAATACGCGATAAATTCCGTTTTCTTATAAAATGAATAAAAAGTCTCTCAAAAGTATACGAGTATACATTCTTTCTTCTGTTTTCAAGTTTCAACTGTCATTAATTATCATTATACATTATACTTACGCGATAAGTCCCGTTAGTTATTAATCATGAGTATAAATCGCGTATCTCTTAAAACTATCATTATAAATACACTTATTTCTACACTATAAAGACGAAATCTTTAAACATATAATAAAGTCCATTGAGATCACAAATACAGTTCAAACTCAACCTCCTTCGTGATATCACTGAAGCTTATTCCGATAGGTCGTGGAGCGTGAAACTTGGATTGCATTCAGTCGGCTGCCCGCCATGACAACGAATCCCACTTATTCTGCCAATGCCTACGTTCTCTACGTGGAAGGCTGACTTTAATCTTGTCACTGTATAATGACACTTATGGCCTATGTACATGATATTTATATAAAAGTACATAGAATCAATGCCGTGGGAATTCGGTGATCGATAATAGAAAAAATATTGATCTATTAATGTCAGATATTTTTTCTCAATAAACTCTACAAAATTTAAATATATCAAAATTGAAACCTACTTAAGTCCTCTTTAAGTTTAGACTATGGTAAAAAAATTAAATCTGTCCCATTTAGCAACAACGCCACCTTAATCCCTAGTTACACAAACCCGAACTATTCGGAATAAAAATGACAATATTCATTCCCCGTATTCGGGTTGACCTCTCCGTCCTGTAGGCTTAATAACTCAGGCCTTGCGTCCGAGGTGACTCCATTAGCATTTCTTTTGTTCTAATGTAATAGGACTGAAGAGCAAAAAGGTCTCTCAAAGGACTATTTGTAAAGGGTGGGACCTCTTTTGAGAGTGTCACAGATTGTGTGAATTATCTGGAGATACTCTGTGGTTTTCGTGTTTGTTTGCTTGGTTTTGAGCCATGTGTTTTGAATAAAAAGAGGAATTTTAACTTTACTTAGGTTGTTAAATTATGTTATGGTTTAATTATGGTTGAAAAAAATAATCTTATTGTCAACCAAAATAATGTTTCGTTTTATGTACGAATTGGTTGAAAGAAATGTTTTTGTCAACCAACATAATGTTTGGTTACATACGAATTAACAGTCTACATATTAACAATTTACTAATACCTTTATTTCCAAAAACTTTACACCTTAATTCTTCACATGTTTCTCTTTTAAAGACTACAATAAATGTTAACTTATTTAAACGCTAATCGAGAGGTTCTGGTTTTAATACCCGATGGCGGCTTGATTTAGAACTACGCTTTTCTTCGGTATTCTAGTCTGGCCGTTGATTATATACGATATTCTATATATAACAAGTATATATTTTGTTAAATATACTACTTACACTAACTATATGCACCTATAACCGCCGAGTGTGTTTGAGAAGATGAATGAGAATGAGGAGATCAATGAAGTGAAAGTGGTCTGTCAGGATCGGGACAAATGGGGATCCGTGATTTCTGCCTACTACTCTACAGGGAATCAGGCGTGATGTGTATGTATGTATATATCTATGCAAGTTACTTTAACCTTTATATTCAAAAAACTTTCATCTTATTTTGGACGTGGCATAAGATTTCTCCTTTAAAGACTCTACAATAGATGACGACCTATTTAAACACTAATCGATAGCACCCGGGTTCAATCCTTGGCGGGAGGCAAAGCTAAGAATTACGCGTTTCTGGTAATTTCCAGTCTAGTTGTTATTTATATAATACTAGCGACCCGCTCCGGCTTCGCACGGGTTTAAAATATATAGCCTACTCCACTATTTAATGGATGTTATTATACATAAAAAACCTTCCTCTTGAATCACTCTATCTATTCAAAAAAACCGCATCAAAATCCGTTGCGTAGTTTCAAAGATTTAAGCATACAAAGGGACATAGGGACAGAGAAAGCGACTTTGTTTTATACTATGTAGTGATAAGCAGCATATAGTACGGGCCGAATTTAATTGGTGTATAAATAAGTATCGTAAATATTATATATATTACAACATATTTATGCTAACAAGTCCTACATTCAAGTTAATTAAACCCTTATGAATTGAGTTGTAAAAAAGCCATTTCAATTGGACGATGCCAGGGGTCCAGTGGGTCCCAGCCGAGCTTAGTGGTCGCAAGTGATTCCGAGGGATATTCATTTTATGCAAGACTTGTTGTCAATCCTACCGCCTTATTCTGGGTAAAGGAGGAACGTTTTAAATTAAAAGGAAATATGAATATGTATTATATAAAGGTAACTTTATTATATAAACATTTACTCGATAACTCCCGTTAGTTATTAATCATGAATATGTATTTTTACAAATAGTGACGCTTTGTATCTTTTTGGGGTCTCATAAATTCTACTTGACATTTGTTCAATAAGATTAAATTAAGAATTTTGATGCCAAGTAGCTAGCTAGATGTTGACTCCTAGTAGCTTAATTCCTTCGCCTTCTATACTGTTGTTGATGTATTTTAAGCGATTCAAAAGGAACCAATGAGCAGAGGAGTCAATAGTCAAATATTAGAAAAACTAAAATCCCAACTTAGCGATTGCCTTACACTATAAATGCACGTCAAAAGTAGATTACATCAATCAAATTAACTGCAGCTTATTTAATAAGAAACTAGAACATATCGCGCATATCCTTTATAAGAAAAGTATTACATTTACTAACCAACGTTTCGCAGGAGCTGTTACAAAATATGAATATTATGCAAATGTACATATACGAGTATATTCTCGTCTTTAAATTGCTCTCGGGGTAGACAGAACCTTGGAGATTTCTCTTTGGTTACATTTAACCTCGAAAATACTGGGATCGTGATTTTGTATAGAACATTGCTGACTGGTTGCTAGCCTATCACCCAATGAATTCCATTTACCCCTACTCTATTAGTCACCTTTTACGACATGGATGTATATCGGCAGCTAGTAAGCATTTTATTTACTTCCCAGAATAACAAGGTACATCATGTTTATAATCCAAATGTAGTTACAGAAAATTAAATCCGTTCATCGGAATAGGCTCCCAAATATTGCAAACAGTGGAATTGTATGGAGGAGGAGGCTTATGGTAATGCGGTGGCGAAGCCTGAATACATTGGACACTGCTAAGCCCTGATCTTTGGAACTCTGTGCAACTTAAAAACAATTCTACTGAGGTTCAGTTCAATTTGAAATGTTAATTATAAATTGAAATGCTATTAGAACCTTTAAAAATCATACATTTTATCATATCAATCACAAATAAATATATGTATATCCACCGAGAGTGTTATGATTTGTTTGGATGTCAAAGCAAAAAAGTGAACTCTGTAGCGACATTTTTGGATAGATAAATAAATATATTTACGCATCTAAGTAATCATCAATTACCTAACAGGATATGCAGAGAAAATCGATTGCCACCTTGTACAATCCTGACAATTCTCTCTTGTTTTATTTGCACCCTTAAATCTTATCATACATTTTCTTTTGTTCTTCAAGATACGTAGAATATCATCAAAAAGTCGTCTTGAGAAGAATGTCTTATCTTGTAAATAATCTAAAGAAATATACACAGCTTAATGGAATATAGGAAGAAATTAGTTTTGCTTGTCAAGCTTACCTTTGACGTCGTCGCTGAGACCATGAAAGTATAATTTTAATATCGCGTATAAATAGTTTAAATGTAAATGTTATTAAAAAACAAACTAAAATGGCGGCTGAAAAGTGCATTACACGTTCCAGAGAGACTGAGTGATTGTTTTATAGGAATTCCAATTAATCGGGATTGTTTTTGCAACATTAAATGCCTTTGTTTGGTGCCAATGCTGCGTTTCTGTCCCTACTACACCAAGGGTAAAAGTTACAAAAACCTTTTTTTTTAAAACGCAACAAATTTTTACAAAAATTATTACTATTATACTAAACTTGAGGTTATAAAATAAAAGAATAAACCGATTTCATTTTCATTGTTTAATATACCGCGAACCCAGTAGTAAAGACCTGTCGATATAATATACTATACATAAGACTGTGAGTACTACGTATTAAAAAAATCCTGAGTTCATATTCAACTGTTATATTATGAAATAAAATATTTACTATCTTGTTTGGCACAAAAAATACATTTGAGATGGCACTAATATCGAGTATTCATAATAGACTCCTATTGCGTAAAATGAAAACTATTAATAACATCAACTGACAAGAAACAGCTTACAAGACGTAAACTTGTAATACAAACTAAAAACGTTCAAAATCTCACTTAGACCCTTTGCCCTTTGAAGGACACAGATTTGGCCTCACAGACCATTGCCCGACAGCCTTCAGCGTGCCCGTCCGTGGCGTTTTTATTGACTGCACGCCACGCTGCCTCTGTTTATTTTTATTTTAATGTACGCGAACGGTATGCGATCTTTATGCCTAGGTATATCTGAAACCTAGATTAACAGTAATGCTTTTTGAGAGGAATAAACAGATATATAATGGATATACCGATTGCTGGAAATTTGCAAATGCTTTCACTTCATTGATAGTCCTACAAACGCGGCGATTTTGGACCCAGTATTTTTCAATATATCGTATATCGGGCTGTCATATGTCTTTTTGAGGTCCTTATTAATAATAATAAAATTAATTTGAATTTTTGTCTGACATAATACTCGCATATACGTGACACATTTTAAATACATGATTATATCGTCAGTTAGATCGAGTCAATGAGATGACCTTTACTGCCCCTCTATCATATCCACATATATAAATTCCTTGCATATCATATCATATTATCCTGTATGTACGTATGTATGTAATTTTCAAACAGTTATGTTATTCTGAGCTAGTCGCAATCCCTCATCCTACACACGCCTTTGCAAGCAAGACGTTATTCAGGTAAGCAATTTGAACATTTTAATAATGCAGCAGCCTTCGTATTAAGCCAGGCTGTAAGAACTAACGAATTTCTTTCAAGCTCTAAGCTATTGTTAGCGAGGTAATAAGTTCTATTTTAAAACGTTGAGGTAGGAGTAAACTAAAAAACCTATGTCCTGTGCTAGACTGGGACGTAAACAGAATGTCGTAGTAGGCGACTAAGGGACTACCCTTAGAGTATATGGAATCTATTGGGTGATGGGCTAGCAACCTGTCCCCAATATTCCATATGACATCAAAATGTACATGTTAATAGGTAACCAAAAAGATGTCATGATGTTACATCTTTCCATGGTTTTGTCCAAATTCTCCTAGTTCATGTTTTGTACCAAAAAGAATCGAATCGAACCCGAGACCTCACAATTAGCATCCACGTGGTTAACCAATCGCACCACGGAGGTAGTCGAACATACTGATGTAACAATACTATTCTCTGTAATAGACAGCTGCTAACTATCATAGCGGGTACTGCAGTTCTCAATCAACAGAAACGTATACAACAAGATATAGTACTTTTAAACACTAAGTTTGATAGTTGATCCACCACCTAGGTCATTGCAATATGATCAAAACGTCGGGAAACAAAGGTAATACTTTGTTTATAAAATAAAAGCAATAAGTCCCGATTTTCTTGTAAAATGAATAAAAATTGATGATTTGATGATTTCCTTGTTAAAAATATTTACGCTATGTTTAATGTGACCAACAGTCGGAGATATACTGTTACCTCTGACTGACCCTATAAAGATTATGATCGTGAAGAGCATAGTTATAAAAGTACCAACTTTAATGTCCTTATGTGATTAAAAAGTAACTTAATTACTTTTGACTGTTCTTACAAAAAGGTGCCGGCAAAATAAGCAGTAATTTAAAAAGGCTTTACTGAGAACTGTGTGAAATGAGCGTTACGTGCAACAGGCTTTCAGGCTGAATATTTCAGGAACAGCCTGCCCTGAAACGAAGCATGTTCCTGAGTCTGGTCCTATTTCGCTGAATTATTCTTTTGTTTGTCCACTTGTTATGTCATGTGCAGATTGTTTTGCGAAAACAAAATTGCAAGCGCCATTTTTATGTCGACTTTTTAAGTTCAAAGATACTGTGTAGTACTGGCCATTTGGATGGTAAAATATACAAAAGCTGTAATGCTTTTTTTCTTTTAGGCAACCTCTATGGTGCGATGAGTTAACAGCGTAACCGCTAATCGTGGGGTCCCGGGTTCGAGTCTCGATGGAGGCAGAGTTAAGAACTACGCTTTTCTTCTGCTTTCCAGTTTGGTCGTAGATTATGTATAGATAAAGATGTATAATTAGATATTAATATTATTAGATATAAGATTATGTATATACTATATATTTATAAAGTCAAGTCTTAAATAAATTTACCAAGGAACTAGATCCATCGATGTAATAGTGTACCCAATAATATTATTATTACAGAATCTTGGATACATTTTCTTTGTCACTGAAGTTTAACTTTGAGAATTGAGATTGGTTTGATATGAAATTTCTATCACACTTCACATTCATATTACATACGAGTATATGTATTCTTAAAACTAATCAGACTAAAGTTTGAAGTCTCTAATACTTGTGTAGTTAGATTTATTTTTGTGCGGTAAAACATACATATATTCACGCCTCTACGTTCCCAAGGGGATAGGCAGAGACTATCGATCGCCACCTGGAACGATCATGACAAAACTCTCTTGCTTCACTCACACCCATTTACCTTCTCATACATGCTCTTCTGTTCTTCACTACGTACACCCACCTTGAAAAGAATGTCTCAAATTTGTATAATGTATGTTATAAGTTCTAAAAGGTGTATCTCATCTAACTCTACCTTCCACTTTGGCTCTATAAATTCCTTTTGTAACGCTCTGTGTGCACTTATATCATAAGAAATTCTTCACAATACTGAATCTTGTATTACCTGGATGAAAGTATAAGTGACCAAACCCTTGGTGTAAATACACTTATATAGTATCCATACTATAATTCATACATAAAAGCCTTACTAACCCAGAAAACTACTTCCTCACAACCAACATTTCCATAACTCAATACTACGAAATATCCTCAGCACATTCGTAGTCTTAATCGTAGCAGCCCGTAGAACACATTTCCGGCGCAGCATGCACCTGCACCCACTTCCGTAAGCAGGAGGTTTCCGGGACTTCCATGTACATTCTAATTACACTGCCTCCACAATACAAGGCCTCCGCAGCCTTAAGCGAATATGAAGGCTTCAACTATATGTGTATGTATCTTAATATATGAGGATTTAGGTATAATAAGTTCATTTTGAAGTTTAATAAATTTCTATGTACATTTTCGTAATAAAAATAAATTTACGAAATGCGTCGAATATTACTGTGAAGGAAAACATTGTGAGTAAAACTACCCGTTCCTCGAACAAGTAATAGTTAGTGCTTGTAAATGGCGACATCGCTTACCACCTGTCACATTGAGTACTGACTATCTGGTTAACACGTGGGTTCGAGGTGGCCTTAGAATTACTACCTTCGCAATTGCGGAGATGGACACCTGAAACTCTGACTACCTTGCAAGGGTTAAAGGTCGTGAACGCGTACGTTTTTTTTCATTTTAGTGCATTTAGTTTCTTACCGAGATAGTATGGCAAGTCTCGTGATACACTTTGATTTGAAAAGCAATAAATAGGTTTCATAGTATTTTCTACATTTTTAGATCTTTAAGAGCGACTAATCGGTCGGTCCTCGGAATGCGATAAATTGGAATTAATCCGGCAAAACACAAACTCCTTCTTAGAATAATATTAATAAATTCGTCACGAGGTACTGATAGAGTCGATTAAAACATGACCTGAATTACAAAACATATAAAAACATTCATTCCGAGGCTGCAACCTATGAACGAATATTCGGATTCGGAAATATCTGGCTAAATTCAAATAGCACTAGGAAATAAAACACAGTCTCCATTATTTAAACGGCACAGTTTGTTATTCAATAGCAAGTAAATTATTTTTTTTAAACTTTAAAGAAAAAAATAGCTTTGTTTATTAAGCAGGCAGTCTTTTAATAGTTCAGTTTTTTAAACTATTTATTATGATTGCACTAATATATATGATCTCCAAATAGAAGGCTTTAAATCCTACCCACGCCAAAATTTCCAGTTAACTACCAATCAAAGTGACTAAACATATACAGCCTAATTTCTATCTACGTCACAACAGCATTTAAAGTTATAATAATATGTTATCCAGTCGTATATAGATTGTCAATAAAGTCAGCAGCTCAGTGAAAAGTTGTAAATACAAATATTTATTTTCGGCTGAATATTTAGTCAATTGTGATGCCTAACTGGCTAAATATGTTCGCTTTAGGATAAGATTTGGATACTCAACTGGAACGAACCGAAGAACAATGCAAGAAGAATTTGAGCTTCAACCTCGTTTTTCTTCGGTTGTAGCGGCTGGTGGCGTTGGTGTAACCATGGTAACTGAATAACAAGTGCAAACGTCATGGCATCAGTGTTTGTACTTTCGCCAACATAACCTTAGTGGTGAATGGCATATTAAAGAATTTAATAAAAAATAACATGCTATTCACGCATAAAAGAAGCCAAACACACAAGTATCTGTAAGAGGTGACTAAACATAACAGAGGTTACAATCTAGTCCCAGTGCGTTGAAATGGGTTAATGCGATTGGCCGCAGCTCTAATTAGAGCCTGATGACCTATCAAAGGGCAGTGGGATGGAAAAATAATTGCGTTGACACCGGTGTGAATTTTGCCTCTTCAACTAAACGACGTTCGTTATTGAGGTGGGATATAATATAATTAGTATTAAGGACACTATTACACCAATTGAACTAGTCCCTTGCTAAGTACATTTAAGACTTGTGTTGAGGATACTAGTTAAGGTATATTTAAGACATAAATACTTATTATACAAAGATGAATACATGTAGAGTATATATAATCAAAAACCAGACTAGTAAGCAGAATAAAAGCGTAGTGCGTAACTGTGCCTCCACCAGGCATCGGACAAGGGACCTCGCGTTTAGCGTTCAGGTAGGTGGTTAACCAATCCCGCCACAAAGGTCGTCAAAGATATACTTTTAACATATATAACGGGGATATAATATGTACTTCATTCTTGAACTATTAATTCATAGTATCTGCTACCTTGCTAGGTTAAACGTGAAAAGTCGATCTGCGTAATGGCGGAAAAAATAATATGCGGGTATGTGGTTATTTTTTTACCAAAAAAGTAGTTTGTTAGGATTGGAACAGATGGAGATCCGTGATCTCTGCCTATCCTTTTACATAAAAACAGGCGTGATAAGGATGTATGTATTCAGATAACATTGAAATACGGCAATAACAGTAATCGCTGAAACTCTCAATAACGAAGCTTCCATTATTTTGTTCATTATAAAAGCGTATAAAATTCCAAGTAACCAACTTGGGCCCATCATTTATATCTCAATGTCCCGAATCGTAAAAGGTTTCTTTCCTCCCCCATTTACCGTTTTAACCGTAATTTCCTTTCCCTATTCCCGTCCTACATAATCGCTGAAGTTGCCTCACTGCAATTCAAACTTGGCTAAATAGCTTCGTAGTTCATAAACTGCCTTCTTTGTCTTGTGCCTCAACGTTGCGTTCGTAGTATAGGGAGCTTGTTTTGTTCGCTTCATGTAGCACCTTTTACGAACCATACATACTAGGGGTCATTACAGTTCATAAATAGGTTAATTGACAACCTTCTATAACTACTTATAATACTACTTGTAATTTGATTTACATACGTACGGGTAAAAGCAATAATGCTGATGAATAAACGATAATCAAACTGAATAAAGAATATAAATTATGTATATAATAATAGGTAGCTATAAAAGCTACTATAATAAAAGTTATTTGTACGTTTTTAGGTTCGATTGTTTTTTTCATTATAAGGTAGGTAATTTAGAAATATTGGGAATCACCTAGTCCTATTACTTACTTGTTAATAGCAGTCCATCTATAACATCTTGCATCAGGCTCAGTTAAACAATCAGATAACATTTATTCATCATTCATTCATATTATTTTGCAATTTACCTAGGTTACGTCTAAACTCATACTTATATACACATCACACCTGAACCCCTGTAGAGAAGTAGGCAGAGATAATGGACCCCCATCTGTCCCTATCCTGACAATAAACTTTCGCTTCATTGACACTAATACACCTCCTCATACACATGCGGCGGTTATAAGTACTTCTAACTTCACCCTTTTTGCAATATACGTCCAAACTCAATAGGGATAAATATACGTAAGTGTGTGTACGTATCATATTGGCTAACCTTGGTCTATTGCGCACAAAATCTGGTCCAAACAATACATCATCCAATGATAATTAGATTGAGGCAAATCCTCTTTTCCTCAAGACAAAGAACAAAACAAAATATTGACTCAAACAAAAAACACGAAGGCTTTCATCGCAATAGCGATTTCCCCTCCCATCAACCAAGGGCGGATCGTTAAGCTGTCAACACACTGTCGCAGATATTTTGAAAGAAAGAAAGAAAGAAAACACTTTATTAGTCCACTTATTTTAGTCCATTTATTTAGAAAATAATGTATTTAATAATATACATACATACACATACTGTCTATTTCCCTAGGTCCAGCTTGTTAGCATTTCATTACTCTACTCTACTCACTAAATATGTATTTATTATGTCCCGTCTATTTTTCGCAAATTTAAGGCGATTTTTAGAAGAACCAAGATAATAAAAATTTGTAAAAAAAATATTTTTACATGAAAAATGTACATCAAAATTTTAACTAGATAATCTTAAAACATTAAAATAAATCTAATTAAGTATTGGCATTTCGTTAATGAAAACCTACAGAGAAAAAATTTCCAAGGAACTCTGCAGACATAATTTAACACAAAATTTTATAATAATCCATCGAAAATATCTTTTGCGACCGATATCGCACTGTGGCTGCGGCAGTGTATTCGTTCCTTTATTCGGTTGTCCATCTGTTCATTACCGAAGCTTGTTATGGCTTGTCATTTTTTCCTTTAAATATACTATCTAGAACTTTGTTTGGAATCGATACAATATGGCTATAATAAAAGATATTGTTTGTTTTGATTGCGCTTTCGAAGTTCATTCAATAGTTGTTTGTTGTTATTTATCTATTAAGGAAACAAGTCCTTAAATTAGTCAAAAGTTTTTGAAGTGTAATGTTTATTTTCATCAAAATTGATTAGTTTAAACTGTTCTTAACAATTTGACAATGGCAATAATATAAATTTATTTTTCATATAGATCGATTAAAGCAGTAATATAGAAATTTATAATATAGTTTAATCTTGTGACACCATAACAACAACAATATTCTTTTAATTTGGTGTAGTGCAGTTGTTTGGAGGTTGCATCTGTGTCAGTGGGTACAGGGTTCAAAACCAACCTAAACATTTAGTTTTATGAATTTCTATGTACGTTTACTTAATAAAAATACATTTACGACATGCATCGAATAGTACCTACCTACCCCGAACAGGTAATACTCAGTGCTTGGTAATGGTGATATGGCTTACCACCTGTCACATACTGTCTATCTGGTCAACACGTGGGTTCGAGGTGCCATAGAATTACTACCGCCGCGATTGCGGATATGGAAACCTGAACCTACGACTACCCCATAAGAGTTGATGGCCCTGAATGTATTTGTCTTTTAAAGACTCATACAGCTTAGGTACTACTCCTAATTGGCTCAAGTTAATTCTTCGAAACGTGATTGTAGACTAGACACCGCTCAATATGTTGCCTCTGCTAATGTGTCACAGTTTGTAAACTTATAAATGATGATGTTCCGTGCTCTCGAAGTTGGGTTGAGGTGATTATCATTTCACCACATTTTAATAATATTAATACAAGATATGTTATTATACATATAATTGACGCCATATTGAAAGAAGGTGACGTTCAAAGTATCCATAACCGATGAGTGTGTATGAGTATTAATGAAGCGAAAGTGGTATATCAGGATCGGGACAGATAGAGATCCGTGTTCTCAGCCAACACCTCTACAGGGAATCAGGCGTGATGTGTATGTATGTACGTTCATTGAATATGATCTTTTATCTGATATATGTGGTTGCCTCTTAATATTATAACTCAACCATTGGTTTATTATCTAAAAAAGATAGGTACATTTACTCTTAATGTTGTCTATACACATGTCATTCTGAACTTTGATAAAGTAATGTAAAATAAACTAAAAATATATTTGATTATCCCGCGCTCGTCTGTGTGGGTAAAAAGCTAACTACCTGCCATTTTTTCGGTATGTCAAAAGAAGCAACTTAGGGACTAGGGGTGAATAATTTTCAATCTGTCACCAATATTTCATATGACATTATAACCCCAATATTTATTATTATTATTATTTTTTTAATTCTTTATTATGCCATTCACCACTAAGGTTATGTCGGCTGAAGTACAAATACTGATGCCACAGCGTTTGCACTTCTTCTTATTCCATCGCCATGGTTACACCAACGCCGCCAGCCGCTACAACCGACGAAAAACGAAATCGAAGCTTCAATCCTTTTCTTCATTATTCTTCGGTTCGTTCCAGTTGAGGATCCAAATCTTATCCCAAAGCGAACATATTTAGCCAATTTGGCATCACAACTAACAAAATATTCAGCCGAAAATAATAATTTGTATTTTCAACTTTCACTGAGCTGCTGACTTTGTTGACGCACCATAGACGACTGAATATTTATTATTTATATTATATAAAAAATAATAAAAAAATGACCTAGAAGATGTCGTATCTCCAGGGTTTTGTCCACCCCAAAAGGTATTAAAGGGCGTGATTGTATGTGTTTGTATGTTATTTTAATTCTTCATTTCAATTTAGGATGGCACTAACTACTCATACTGATTCAAAGTGATACTTTTATTCAACGCAGATTCCCAACATATCTTTCACCAAAACGATAATAGTAATAATATATATGAACATTATTACACCAATCGAACAAGCCCCTTGTTAAGTACATTTAAGACTTGTGTTAAGGGTACTAGTCAACGCAAATTTAAGAAATATATACATATATAGCATATATTATCAACGACCAGACTGGAAAGCAGTAGAAAAGCGTAGTTCTTAACTCTGCCTGCACCGGGAATCGAACCCGAGACCTCACGATTAGCGTTCCGGTAGCTAACCGATCGCGCCACGGAGGTCGTCAAATCGATAATCTACAATCACACCCGCATTGCATTATCAGAGTAAGGCATTAGCACTATCACAAGTAATGAGGAACTAATATACATTAGTTATATAAAATGTACAAATACATACATATACATTCACGTGCCTTAATTCCTTTCGGGGTGGACAAAACAGACAGTGAGACGAAATATATCAAACAAACAGTAGTACAAATAATATAGTATCAATCTCCACAGTCGCGGCGGAAGTAATTCTATGACCATCTCGATCCCACGTGTTGACCCGATAGTCAGCACTCAAAGTGACCGGTGGTAAGCCCTGTACACAAGCACTAACTATTACCTGTATACCTCACGATGTTTTTGCTCAACGTAGTATACACATCAATCAATCAATCAGCCTATGTCAGTCCACTGCTGGACGTAGGCCTCGCCAAGAGTACGTCACAAAACACGGTCACTCGTGGCCCTTAGCCAACCACCATCAGCGACCTTTTTCAGGTCATCGGTCCATTTAACAGGGGGCTTCCTACACTACGTTTACCGAGACGTACCCGCCGCTTATATACACATATATGGAACCAAATATAGAAAACTTAGTACTCCAGTACCCTTATGTAACAAACTACAGTTTATCTGGAAACAGGCGTTATGAGCCGGGCACAGATATGCAGTTCCGCCCGACGTGTTAATTTCCGCAGCTGCTATCGGCCCGCGGTGTGTTATTGCCTCTTAGCCAACCGGCGAGTGACGTCACGGGATGGGACATAGTGGTGAGATGAGCGGAGGAAATCTTAGTCACTTTTACGTCACATTGTACCATACGTAATTATTTTTTTTATTTAAGTTTTTGCTTATAGGAATTAAGTGTAAATAAATATTATGTAGAAAATACGAAAACCGAGTTACTTAACTAAAAAGAAAGGGCTCAACAAATCAGTAATTGTATACAGATATAATAACTTTTAGCATTACTAAGAATAACTGTTGACATACATAAATATATTTAAGCCTCTACGTCCCTAGCGAGATAGGCAAAAACTTATATTATATTATCTTCTCATACCTATTCCTCTGTTTTTCACGCTGTGTAAACTCACCTTGTGAAGAATGTATCCAATTTGACCTGTACATGTGACATGCAAATTTTTGTAAATATTTGCGTATAGTTGTTATTTGGGATGATATAATGATCAATTGATGACAAACTGCTCTACAGGAAAGAGATTTCGATAACCTCTAGTATATTAACCGAAAGAGTTAACGGCATCACTTAATGGGTGTTGACTTAATACCTTCGCTGTGGGTTCTTGTACAACAATACGGCAATTCTCTTTTTATTTAGTCTTAAAGAGATATCCATTTCACTTGCTTTGAGGTAATTAAGAGAGTTTAAATTGTACCAGTGAATAGTCTTTATACTTCTTACATTGGGTACAAGCTTTTGGATCAAATCAGAACTTTGAGTGACAGTTGAGTAGTATTCTATTTTTATCATTAACGCTCTGTCCACCATCATATGGATTAAAAGAGCATAATGCATATATTATGTAGATTTTTCTTATAATCCCATAAAAACGCTTTCGCCCTTACCAAAGGCTTAGGCAATACAGCCTCCTAGCATTGAGGAAATGACACATCGGTCGGCTTATATTAAATACAGTTTAGTGGATTTGACAGCATTTACTTCCATGTACCTATATGCTCAAGTATTTCTTTGCCATTTGGTGTGGATGGAATTTGGTAGTCATAAATTTATCATATAAGTTTGGTAATAATGTAAGAAGAGGTTAATGTATGAAACGAAGTTATCTCCCGTTCTGTTAGAAAACGGGTGTGATGTGCGTTCATGTATGTTATAAATATTTAATGATTAGGGCATTAAACAAGGTAGTTTTCAAGCATCCTTTCATTTTACAACAGTATTTAGCTTGCTTGAATGATGTAATTGTGAGGATGCATGTGTATGCGTCTTACACGTGGTTTAAACACGAAGCATGCTTTTTAATGTAAAAAATATATATTTATAGATAGATAAGGGTCCACACTATGTAAGAAATAAGAAAAAATGATCATTCCTACGTGTGGGTAAAATAAACATATTTTAATGTTATTAAATTATTTAGTATTATATTAAATTATTGGTAACTTTGCAAGTAAACTAGAAAATAAAAAATGGTTAGAAAAAAAACAATTTTTACTTTCTATAACAATATAGCTACTACATATGAGGTATTTCCACCAAACATAATGTTAATTCACATACAATCCAAAATAGACTAGAAATATGACAAACGTATCTACTTTCATATATTGACCAAAAAGGCGTCATCCCATAACACCCTGAACACCCAATAATGACACCCAGTAATCCCTCTGTTCCCCAAAAAGCCAGCATTGAACTAAATATAAAGGAAATTCAATAACTGTTTCGTCCAAGCGGATCCGTAGCAAAAGGCCAATTTCGTAGTCCATAGAGCTACGCGTTGTTAGTACAATAATGTAGTCTTACAAAGGGATTGAATTGTAACTCCAGAGGGCCGAGTGAAACCCTTCTATTGATATTCCGGAGGAGGGCCAACGTTCCTACTGATTACATCCTGCATTCTTTGTCTATCCTTTGTTCCTTTGAATGGAATTGCTACTTCAAATAACTTTCGTTCTCAACTACAGATTGTGATCTGATTGAGAATACCGTTTGGTGTTGGAAGCTTCCTTGTGTTACGGTTGGATTAGTATTAGCATCAAGTAAGTGCTTATTTTAATGTGTTATTGTAAAGTGATCGAGTTGTAATAAGATAACATTAATGTGATATTTAAAAATACAAGAACTAAAATTGAATCGAAGAAAAAAATGTTTATTAATGCAACAATCGTTATTTATGAAATATATTTGCGATATTTAATCGCTACAGTGTTCAAAATAACCTTGCCTTTCTATTAAGTGGCTAAGTAATGGTATTAACGTTATTATCTTATAAAACATATTTAAATATACAACATGTGTACAAACACATATAATAAGTAAAGTAAATATCAGCACAGTCGTCTATGGTGCGTCAACAAAGTCAGCAGCTCAGTGAAAGTTGACAATACAAATAATTATTTTCAGCTAAATATTTAGTCAATTGTGATGCCAAACTGGCTAAATATGTTCGCTTTGGCATACAATTTGGATCCTCAACTGGAACGAACCGAAGAACAAGGAAGAGAAGAATTGGAGCTTCGATTTCGTTTTTCTTCGGTTGTAGCGGCTGACGGCGTTGGTGTAACCATGGCGATGGAATAACAAGAAGTTCAGACGCCGTGGCATCAGTGTTTGTACTTCAGCCGACATAACCTTAGTGGTGAATGGCTTAATAAAGCAGCATTTCACTGTCTCTAGATTTCGTTTACCTTTAAATACTACCCATTATCAAAATCAATATCAAATGTTTTTATTCAACATAAGTACAAATACAGTACATTCATTGAAAGTCAAAACATTTGCCTGACACTAGTTGTCTAAGCATTGAATATTCTACCGTTTATCAATAATATAAATTCCTCTTACACCAGCTAAAATTACTCTTAAGTCGCGATTACAGAAACTTAATCTCAACCTTGACTCGAGAATGTCAGGAAGAGATTTTGACACCCTTTTGTCAATGGCATCGTTTCGCTCGGGCGATTTCCCAGAATCTCTGGATAGCCTGAAAATATAAATTCTATCGAAATAGAGATCCCAACTCTCTAGAGTCGGATTTAAGCCTTTGACTTGAATTTTGGGAGTGATAATTTGACAGTCAGTTAGTTTATATGGGTCTGTGATTTAAATAGAATTAAACTAGCCTAGTTTAATGAATACGTATTTAATGTCTGGTTTATTTATTTATAAGGCATTATTGCTCTATTTTTCAAGCTGTCAACACTGGAACAGAGAACTAATTTGAAATGAGATTAAATTAATTTGACTAGATACAAATAGTTAAATAAACTTAAAGCATGTTAAATTATTGTTATAGAGTCCATCTCAATAAAGTTAAATGAGAGTGAATACTTAAAGGATACATTGTAATTGTATGACATACACATCACGCTTGATTCCCTTAAGAAAGCTCACTATCAAACCAATTTCACTTAATTGACATACACATGCGGTTATACTCACATCTAAGGTTTTTTTTCTTTAATATATTGTGTATCTGCATACATATGTACATACTCATCACGCCCGTCTCCCTGTGAAGGGGTAGGCAGAGATCATAACTCCCCATCTGTACCGATGATAAAACAATCGACCTTTCTTTATAACCTCTACCATACATCATACAAATTAGGGTGACCATGAATAGCTCATTTCACTGCACATCATAATTTATTCATATTTATCCCACACCGAGATGCAATGTCCAGTCTCTTCATATCGTCGCGGTTTTAAGCGATTTCATTGGCAGAGGCTTGCGGGGTGCGGGGGGCGGTACCGGACAGGCGCGTTAGGCCTCCCCTGGCAGTGCGGGCCCTAGCTTACTCGCAAGAGGGTGTCTATCACTTCGGAAAAAAGTGGAACAGTCTCTAAAACATGGATGGTGTCTCGTCTCAGTGCTACGGTGTTGCGTGAATAGTCAGCCTATTGTAAAGTGTGGATTTTTCGTTTTAAGAGTGCAGTGCTAATTCGTGCGTGTGGGTCGTTAATTTTGAAATAACTGATTGTGGAACCGCGGCTCAGTGAGATTCCGGTAAGTGTAAGGAAATCTTATCTTATTTTTTCCTGAATTTGACCCAAATTTAGTGAGTGAATGGTGTGATTGCGTGCGTCTAAGTGTTTCCTTGATTTTCTCGTGCAAGGCAAATTACTCGTGTTTCTCGCTCCGTTCGGAAAGTGCTGATTGATTAGCGTTACGGCATGGGGGCACGAAAGGAGTTTTAAACTAAATCAATTTGCCTATCCACTTCAATCGCATGCTGCCTATATACCTGTGAAAGAATTGTGAAGAACCTAACCCCATATATATGTGCATATTAGACGGAAGATTACCAAATCGTAAAACATACAAGATCTTTAAAATTCTTATAATCAACTCTTATATCGATGGCAGCAAAGTAATTACGGACAACTGCAATTTTTACAAAATGTTTTTTTTTATAGAAAATAGCATATTATATCAATATCTAACGTTTCACAAAACAAAATTATATTTTTTTCTATTATTGTGGTTTTTTTCGGACGTAATTAAAGATATATACCCTCCTTTTTTTAAAACAACCAATGTAAACAGTGACATGTAACTATGTCCGTAATTGCGCGGGAGTTTGTGCCCCGTAATCTGGCGTAAACAAGAACATGTGGCAGTTGTCATGTTCTTGCGCGGACAGGTTATGTTTTACAGAAAAAAAATATTAAAAAATATTTTTCTTGAGTTGCACATGAAACTAGATGATTTTATATTAAAAAGAAAAAAAAATAAGTGTGACAAGGAACAAAATACTGTTAAATATGGCAAAAAAGGCGTCCAGAAAGAAATTAACGACAGCACCGGTTTAACAAATTAATTAAACAGAAATTATGGAAAGAACAAGTTTATGTAAGACATTTATTTTAAATATATTTTAATAACTTTTAATACGTTTTACTTTATTCGAAGTTGATTTCGTTCTTATTTAGACTTGAGGTTATTACGGCGTAAATGCAGATATCTGGCAGGTGTCATTATTTACTGCGGACGATACTACTCAGATGTCTCTATTTACAACCACTTCATACAAGTATTTAGATCGAAATTTATTTTTTCAATTAATTCAGATACCGAGAAAGCTCTTATACAATAAGATGGCATTCTAGAAGAAATTGAAACGCAATCCCTAAATAAAAGATACTATATTATTATATTTTACGTCGTAGATACGTACCAGTCCCGTTCTAGTCTGTGACGTAACAATGCTAATTAGGTGGAATCTTTTGGGCGATGGGCTGGCAATCTGTCATCAATGTTGTATATGTGTCATATACCTAAGAGGTCGCTTTTTAGCATAAATATTATAAGAGAGACCTTATGCCTCCAAGGTTCTGTCCACCCCATATACACATCCATATATATTTACATTTACATCCATTACATTTACATCCATACATATCTTCATGCTGGCAAGTTCATAGATAGTACCATCCCTTGTAAAAAGGCATCCCTGTTATACAAAGTCATTCACTAGCTCAACAATCTCCTTATCAATTTCAACTTTACAATGTCCTTCCGTTCCTTTCTACTTTCATAACTTTCGCTTCATACCTCTCATCTTAAGTGCATGATCCACACACGTGAGCATTTCCTGCAACTCCCCAGCAGATGAAGCAAGTTAAATTTGGTCGTTTATTCAGCTCACCATTTGGTCGTTTATTCAGCTCACCATAAGCTATCCCCAGTCTTTTTACTTAAAAAAAATTTATCAATATACAACTTCATCATCTACGACTAGGGTTTGATAAAAGCAATTTGCTACATGAGGGATGAAACTGTGGCAAAAAGGGGTTCCAACGAAGTTGTCACTTGCCTTTACGATTACATTAGAAGGAAAGCTGCAAAGGGTCTAGAAGATATGCACTTATGGTCAGATAGCTACAGTGGTCAGAACCGGAACCGTATTGTTTTTCTATAAGTTTGTGTTTACGAATTGTCAGAGACAATCGATCGCCATCTGAAAGGTTTCTGACAAAATATCTCTTGCTTCACTCACACCCATTAACCTTATCATACATGCTCTTCTGTTCTTCACACTGTGTACACCCACCTTGACAAGAATGTCTCCAATTTGATGTCAATAAGTTCTACGCGGCCTCCCCCGTCCGAATCTACCTTCCACTTTGGCTTTATAGATTCTTTTAATAATCCTCGTTTAATCCATCAATACATCAAACCACCTTAACATACCTATCTCTATTTTCGTCTCTAAATCTTCTTTCATAGCACAACGTTCACGCTTTACACTATACCGTAGCCTTTCACAGAACCTAACATTACACACTCTCCTGAGGGACCTCATCTCTACCACAATAATTTTGCTTTCATGATTCTTCTGCCAAACCCAGCACTCATTACCTAACATATTCGTATTTGCCATCGCTTTTTAGAAAAAAGTCATACATAACAAGAAGGAGACAGCGTCTATGCATTAATTTTCTAAAACTAAACAGCTTTTCTGTCTCTAGAATGGTACACCTGCGTTCGCTGGAGTAAACTCAATAATGAACCCTATGCAGTTGTTGAAGTGAGCTAAAACGAAATTCTGAATTTCAAAAGTTTCTAGAACAGTACCTACACATGATTAAAAAAACCAGCACTTGGTGTACGCGAAACATTGGTACAACCTAATAAGTCAGACATGATATCTTAAAATTACGATTTAGATATTTAGATGAAATGTCTATGATCATTGAATGTTGCAAAAAGGCACGGTCTCAGCAGAATGAAACCATTTTTCCATTGGAATTCTCAAATTCTTATAATGCAGGAATATCAATCACGACTGCTAAATACAATGATTATGTCTTTGTGTTTGCAAAATCTAATCCCACCATCTGATCACAACTTCTTTAAGGAATTAAAACATGGTCTAGGTGATGAAGGAGACGTTGACACCGATGAATAGTTCCTATTCAACCTACTTTGTGATTGAGACAAAACGAGAAGACTTACTAGACTATTTTATTTCATACATTTTCGTTTACTTAAATTCAAATTTTTATTTTGTTTTCTACGTGAATAAGAAAGATACTTAATGTAATATATAAAAATAAAAGCTATAATCAAATATAGTTCTAAATAAAGTTTAAGTTAACGAAACCCCCTAATGTAGCATTAAAACAATTAAAATAAATAGGAATGCCATACTTTAACTGAATCTCAATAATATATTTCATTTTACAAGTAAATGATTGTAATTATATAATAATATTTCTTGAGTTTTATGTATATTAGTATGAAGTAGATAAAGACGTGTTTAAACATTCCAGTGTTACTAAAAACATCTGCATTATTTGGCTAGAAAATATTACTTTGTCTTTACGAAGATATATAATTTATTTGTTTTATTAGTTTTTATACATATGTTTATGGTTTTTATTGCAAATAACGTGTTTATTTTGTATTAAAAAGTTTATTTAATTTTACAAAGTAAATAGAGACATCAGTCAGTTGTCTTTATTGCTTGATTCTATAATACAGCGTAAAAAACAACAAGTACCGTATTTCAAAAACTACAAACTAATATAAAGATTTTTCAATAATATTTAATAAATAGTAATATTAAATACCATTCCTGAAAATTTCATAAACATTGTATGTATGGTTTAGAAAATACACCGTTTTTGCACGTTTTTCGCTCCCCTGTAAAATTGCGTTTTTGTAGATGTCTTTATACACTTTGCTGCCATCGATATACTTGTACGATGGTGTAATAATTAAGTGTTATAGATATATAAATAGATAGGTAGATGCTTCTCTTAAGTTATACATACTAGGTACAGAAAATACGCATTCGATATAATTAATAGTAAGTTGAATGCATATCTTAGTAATCGTTCAAAATGTGTTTCATATTAAATTTCTATATTTAAACAGCGTAATAATAATAGCATAAGCATATTTTAATATGTCCTGAACTATGACATACACTACAGTTAATTCCGAGGTAATTTACTAGGGAAATGTACGAAGTTCTAGACTATGAGACTGTTTATAAGTAACTGGTGACCCGCTCCGGCTTCGCACGGGAATAAAATATATAGCCTACTCCACTATTTCGTGGATGTTATTATACATATAAACCTTCCTCTTGAATCACTCTATCTATTAAAAAAAACGCATCAAAATCCGTTGCGTAGTTTCAAAGATTTAAGCATACAAAGGGACATAGGGACAGAGAAAGCAACTTTGTTTTATACTATGTAGTGATTAGTCTTCTTCTTTGGGTGCCATCTCCTATCGGAGGTCGGCTATCATTGAGGCTACACGATCACGCGATGTTGTCGCTCGGAAGAGTTCTATATTACTCGTGTTGAACCACTCTGCGAGATTCTGCAGCCACGACGTTTTTCTGCGGCCAGGCCTTCTTCGACCTTCAACTTTGCCTTGCAGAATAAGTTGCAGTAGATTGTATTTGTCGGCGCGCATAATATGACCAAGATATTGCAGTTTCCTCCTTTTTATGGTCTTCAAGAGCTCTAACTTCTTATTCATTTTCAGTAAAACCGTTTCATTTGTTACACGATCCGTCCATGATATTTTCAACATCCTCCTATATATCCACATTTCGAATGCTTCTAACCGTTTACATAACGTCTGGGTTAGTGTCCAGGCTTCTACTCCGTATAACAGGATTGAAAATATATAAGATCGCACTAAGCGGCATCTCGTGGAGAGTTTCAGATTCCGGTTACAAAGAAGGTGATTCATCTTCATAAAAGCGCCTCTGGCCTGCTCTATGCGACATTTTATCTCTACACTCTGGTCTTCTTGGTCGTTCACCATACATCCAAGGTATTTATATGAACGGACTCTCTCAAGTGGTTGGTTCTTAACGCTTATAACTGCAGACATCTGTGGCGTACGACCTACGATCATGTACTTGGTCTTCTTTATATTGATGTTCAGACCGTTGCTAGCACTGATCGACTCAACACGGTTAAGTAACTGTTGTAGATCTCCCATAGAGCTAGCTAAAAGGATTGTATCGTCCGCATATCGGATGTTGTTGAGGGGCCTCCCGTTTACAACGATCCCTTCGGTTGCATTCTCAAGGGCTTCTGAGAAAATCTCTTCGGCATAGAGATTAAATAGCAAGGGCGATAAAATACAACCCTGTCGCACTCCTCGTAGAATTTCTACATCAGCGGTAAGTTGGTGTTCCACGCGTACGTTAGCGGTCTGCTGCCAGTATAGGTTCTTAATGATGAAGACGTCTTTGGAATCAAGGCCTATTTTCTCGAGGATCTGAATCAACTTTTCGTGTTTTATGCGATCAAATGCCTTTTCATAATCTATGAAACAGACGTATACACATCTGTCCATATCCCAACAGCGTTGCATCAGCACTTTATAACCAAATAAAGCATCCCGCGTTCCATAGCCATTTCTAAACCCAAACTGTGTCTCTGAAATGTTATCTTCGCACTTTCTGTATATTCGTTTATGGATAACTTTAAGGAAGATTTTCAGGACGTGGCTTATTAGTGATATGGTGCGGTACTCGCTACATCGTTTTGCGGTGCTGATTTTTGGCAGAGTAATGAAGGTGGAATGGAGCCATTCTGAAGGAATTGTGCCGGAATTATAAATAACATTGAAGAGATTCACAATGACATCTAGATGGTCGTATTCTAGCAATTTCAAAACTTCCACGGGTACTTCATCTGGGCCTACGGCCTTACCGTTCTTTGCAGATTTTATTGCATAAGAAATTTCATCTTTTGTGATAGGGGGTCCAGTTAATTGTACATCTGTGCTTAAATGTTTCCCTCTTTGGTCATTAAAAAGCTCCTCAACATATTCTTTCCAGATCCTTAGACGGTCTTCTATACTCATGGCGTAGTTGCCATCTTTATCCTGAAGAGTAGAGGCTGATCGTCGTTTTTTCTGCCCAGTGAGTTCGTTTATCTTCTTATACATATTGAAGGCGTCATGTTTGGCTTGTAACTCTTCTATCTCTGTGCATTTGTCATTGATCCACAAATCCTTAGCCTCGATACATTTCCGTCTGATCTCTCTGTGAACCTCTTTATATTGCTTCTGGTCTGTATGTTTTACCAGTCGTCTCTGTGTCATTAAATCTAGGATTTCCCCTGTCATCCATTCTCCTGACTTGACAGCTTTAGCCGGCGTGAGCATCTCCTTTGCTGTGTTTATAATAACACCTTTGACATCTTTCCAAACTTGTTCTGGCGAGGTTTTTGGCGTTTGAAGTTTGATTTGTTCCCGTAACTCATGGAATTTATTATGGAGGGCACAATGAAGCTTTCTCTTTATGTCCTTATTCCTAAGTTGAGAAACATCAATCCTTGATGACGCCTTTGATGGTATCAGTTTCTTTAGCTTCGTGGTAAAGACTCCCAAGAGAGGATTGTGATCTGCACCAACATCTGCTCCCGGATAGGTTTTAACCGACTTAAAACTGTTACGGTACCTCATGTTGACTAATATGAAATCTATCTGGTTTCTTATAATATTTGTCGGAGAATCAGCGGGGGATTTCCAAGTGTAAAGACGGCGTGGGGGTAGCTTAAAATAAGTGTTCATTACTACCAGAGATTCTTCTTGACAGAATTGAATGAGACGATCTCCCCGATCGTTGCGCATGCCCAAGCCGTAAAGCCCGACAACATTTTGAATAGGACCTTCACCGATCTTAGCGTTAAAGTCACCCATGATTACAGTACACTCTGACTTTTTTAGTTTGGTGAGTACGGTTTTCAAGTCCTTATAAAACTCTTCAAGAATGCTGTCATTTTTATCTGCAGTAGGTGCATATACCTGGATGATGTTTAAATTTATAGGTTTTGCTCTAAATTGTAACAAAATTATGCGGTCCGATACTGGTAGAAAGTTAATTACTGTTGTCTTAATATGCTTTTTGATCATAACTGCAACTCCGTTTCTGTGATGTTTGTCGTCGTTACCACTGTAGTAGGTAACGGTATCATCAGTCGTTTCTATACCGCTTCCTTTCCATCGGGCTTCACTTATCCCCAGTACGTCGACTTCGAGTCTCCTGAACTCCTTTTCTACGTTTTTAAACTTCTCTTCCTTAAACATTTTAGTGATTAGTGCATAACATAATACATTAGCCACTTGCATAAGAACTGTTATTGGCCAGCTAGCTAACTAGCTGCTTTTCTTTCCGACATTATAGGAGGCGACAAAGTTTTGAGGTGAATAGAATCTATTGGGTGATGGACTTACATGACATTACAAACTCAATATTAATGCTAAAAGTGACCAAGGTTTAAAATTTCGTCCACCCCGAAAGGGATTAAACATCGTGAATGTAGGAACAAAAACAGCAAATTATAGTGCAGAAACAAATATTGTATATAAGGCACCTACATGAATATTTGAAAAACGACCAGCCAGATTAATTGAAAATGTACAGTTACATAGATTAAAATTTAAAAATCACTTTCATTAAGAATAGTGTGGATATCAGTAATAGTGTCAAAAGTTATCCTATAAAATGACACTTTTTATCACCTCCAGCGTAACTTTCTTTTTACTTTTATTTTTATGTGCAATATACATGAAATATCGTTTAATTTTTATCGCATTGCTTACATTGGATAACCATTTTATTATTGTCCATATTTGTCAAAAAGATAATACGTATTATTGCAAATTCCACTAGTATGTAGAAAACATCTTATTATTTTTCAAATATAACATAGTAACCCTAGATTGCGAAAACTTTCCAGGAACAATATTATATCAAAAGGATTACGTAAAATAATGAAATAAAAAACTTACTATACACACTTTGAAAGCACGCGAAAGGATCATTTAATCAAACGGGGTTCCGTACTCATTGTTGACGAAAAGAAGCCAAAAGCATGCGAACATTCGGTAACCAAATACTAGCGGCTCACATGTCTATATTAATAACCGTGCAGGGGTATCGTTGAGTCGATGGAGACATCATTAATAATTAAACATAAAAAAGATGGACGAAAGGAGAGTTACGAAAGCAATTTGAAAAGTCTAAGTGGAAGATAAGGTTGGATAGGGTAGGCCGCGTAATAGATTTATACAGATTAAATACTTTCTGTGTCTCTACGTAGCGTAGAGAACAGGAGAAGTTATATGAAAAACAATGAGTGAGTGAAGCAAGAAAAAAAAGTTGATCTTTTTGTATGTAAAAAATATTGATTTTAAATCTACATTATATATTCGCAATAATTTGTCGTATTTCGTTAAAGTCTTATGACACTGTCAGACAAAACACGGTTTATTTAAATGGCTCTACAAGCTTGGATAACGACAATTATCTAGCCTAAGCCAGTTTAAATAGCATACTGGACGGGCAAACCCGGGTCTATTTTGTTCCTTATATAGCGACAGGTGCATGTTTCACATTATCCCCATGATGTAGCAGTTATGAACAGTCTTACGTCACATATGATGTACTTCCCTCATTAAATGCGGGGAATGTGCGTTATTATTATTAAAAGCGGACGGCTGTAAGAAGATTAATAATGTGAGGAAGAAAGCTGTAATATAAGCTCGTGTGTACATGTGAACAGGATTATGAGAACTTGTCTACAAGTTATTGTTACAAATAATCATATTCTACGCAATTTTGGTTGGTTGGATTATAATACATAGTTATCTGAAGGTGCTGATTCTGTTAATGAGTACCATTAGAACGCCATTACATCACGATAACTAAGTTGTAGGTTTGAGTATTAACCATAGTTTTTTAAGGGTACAATTTAAATGACTATCTAATAGTACAAAAGTGCAAACCAATAATATTTGATTGTATTCCAAAATAATACAGTTAACCCAAACCTAACCTTTCATTTTTAGCTATATTTCGGTGTACATTTCAGTATTTTTGTTGAGCGTTCAATTATTTTCCGTTTTTTAATTGGAAGATTTCCATGTATTCAAATCTAACATACACAGTTCCAGATATCCATTAGAGAATGTAGCGAGACCGTCAACGTTAACTATTTCGTTTCAATGCGTATTTTTACCTGAATCTATAGCAATTTTATCGTCCACATACTAAGCAAATTTAGTTATATAACATAACATACGCTTCACGACTTGTGTACACATACTCCCTTTTTTATTACGGCGGGGTAGTCAGAGGTTTGAATGCCCATCTCCGGAATTTCGAAGGCATGTTAGGTATGGGTCATTCGAAGCCCGCGTATCACTAGATTGACAGCACCCGACGTGATAGGTAGTGAACCGTATTGTCGTATATAGGCACTGACTATTACCTATCCTGAGGGATAGGCAGGTTTCCTCATGATGTTTTCCCTCACCTTAGTTATATAACTTCAGCATATATGTAGATGTATATCACAGTTGTGTCAGCTATGCCAGTTTTAAGTTCGATTTGATCTCAACCAATATTGAGTGGTTAAGATTACTTACATCACAGTACGATCGAACTTTCTGGAAATGGTTGTTGGTCTAAATTATTTATAGCAGCAAAACTGTTTACGTAATTCATTGTTTACAATCAAATCTTGTTTTAGATGACCTTTTCCGGATTCTTGTCAAACTAAATAGTAATATACTCTGACGTTTAATAAGGAAATGTTAGGGACATAATAGTTTTCCGGTTTGTTCGATTTCTGACTTAGGATTTTGCTTAAGTAAAATTGGTTAGGATTTAGTACAAGTTATACGAAGGATTAGTAATTATTTTAACACCTGACATAGCGTACATACATACTCACGGCTCTATATCATATAGAATGATCCTGCCAAAATCTCTCATGCTTCATTCTTCTTCTGAGATAGTTTAAGTCTCGTTTACGGTACAAAGTCTACGATGTTATTTATTCTTGAAGTTTTTTTACTTATTTACAAACGGGTATTTAATTTTTATTTCCCTTTTTAGAGAAACGAACATTATTCGTTTTGTTATATAACAAACACAACAAAATTAATTGCATAGTAACTCATACATATTCAAGATGTTTACTTAAATAGTTAACATGTTTTATTCCGACTTAGATTTTATTCGAAAGCCTATAATTTCAGATATCATACCGAAAATGTTAACATTAGTAACTCTAATTATATTTCACGGTCACGCCTTATAGTATAAAATATTTCCGTTCATAAAATGTACTTAATGGAAAAATAAGTGACGGAAAAATACTAACCTGGTCTAGCCACTGATATTAGTACTCTTTGCTTATGAACCTTATGTGTATGGTTTCATTTCTCAAAGAAACTCATTATTGAAAAAAAAACCTGAGAGAAAGATTCGTAATCTTTATACATGTTCTTGCTTAGTCATTAGTTATTACAACTTTACAGTTACACCATTTGTATTTTTTGTTCATTTATTTCAGTCAAGCAAATGTTTAGGCATAGTCAATATTTGGAAATTATATTTAGATTTCGATAAGAGAAATATAGTGAGGTAATTTAGAAAGTATTCCACAAGATAGGATGTAAAAACATAAATACATACACCTCACGCTCAAGTCCTTGTAGAGGAGTAGGCAGAAATCACAGACCCCCATTTTTGCAAACCTGACAAACCACTTCCGTTTCATTGGTACTCATACACCTCCTCATATACACTCAGCCATTGAAGTTTATATAACGTCGATATTTTTATTTATCAATATCTCAGTATATAACGTCCATCCTTCCTCGTATCTAAACTCAAGCCTTTGACTATCCTCTGAAGAATAACAGCTATAAACTATATCTAAGTATGCATATTTTATATCGACCTTCACTGTGGTTAGTCGTTGAAGAGAAAATGAGCATAAATTCTATATCCAATGATACAGTTAAAGTAGGTCACACTAGCGTCATTGCGAATTAATTGAGGCAAACTCAATCGACCAGTAAGGTCATGCTCTGGCCATTTTATGGATTTATATCTTGAAAGAAAACGAGTTTTTATTGAAAAAAGGTGAAATATAACTGCCGAGTGTATGAGCGTCAAATATGAGAAAGTGGTCCGTCAGGATCGGGACAAATGGGGATCCGCGATCTCTGTCTACTCCTTAACATGGAATCAGGCGAGATGTGTACATACACGTGTATGTAAAGAAAACGAAAACTTTGTGCGTATGATATTTTTGAGATTCTCGCAATTTTATTGAATTAACAAGAAAACTGGACTTATCGTGTATATTTTGTTAACAAATAACCTTTGTTACCCGACGTTTCGGCCTTGTTGCAATGCCTTGGTATTGGGTCAACTCTTTTTTAATAAGTAAGTCCCGTTTTCTTGTAACATGTATTGATTTCAGATAAAAAGAGGCTTAGGGAATCATACATATGTTTTTAAATTGAGGTTTAATCCCCGTTGACACTGATAGGCTCTTCTGCCACTTAAAGCCCACGTTTAGTTATATAACCATTATCTAAGGTTATATGTAGACAGTATATCGTTTCCTATGATCCAAGAGGTCGACTATCCAGAAAGTTATAGGAATGTTCGTACAAATATCGTAAGGAAACTTACCTATTTCAACTTCACATTTCCACCCGTCACGTTGAATTTAGAATATCAGATTTAGTTTGGCCGAAAAGCACAACAGTAATCAGTTAATAGTAAACATATAACCTTTGTTAACCTCACAAGGGTTAAAAGTCTTGAATATCACATTTTATATTATGCGTATGTTTACACATAAACCGTGCTATTTCGTCACCATTTCCTTCCTCCAAATAATCCTTCAAAGGCAGGAAAAACTCCTTAATATCCTTCGGGTGCGAAAGAGTAGCACCGAAAACAAATGGCTGTGTGCAAATTTTATTACCCAGGATAGATTGCCTCTTCGTCTTACGATCGCCTGGAGTGGTGTAGGGTGACCATAATGGGCCTCGAATCTGGGCCGTTTTGTTTGCCTGCAATTTACAGAGAGATTAGCCAGAAGGGCTTCGGTGTTAATTGTCGGAACAAGTACATCCGCCTTAGCCTGGCTAATTAGAAGAACAAAATACCTAAGGGTATGTTTTGTTTTGTATCATTAAAATAATTGCGAACCTTTCGTTATTTAATAGCTTCGCGGTTTTATGTTTCGCGCTCCGTGCGTGCTCCCGATTTTATCGTAATATATGGACACATATTCGTTATGGTTATTCTTGAAGAGAGAATTTTAAGAATTAAATTTGAGCACATTATTAAGGTTATTTATTATGAAAATTGATTTATCCACTAAAAAAATTGTATTATTTTATTTAAAATAACAACGTATGATAAATTATATAAGAAATATATTTTAGGTGCTCCAAAAACAAAAACTTATTCTTATCATAGTTGTGAACAACGGTGGTCATCATATCTTTATTACGTTATATGCTAACAATTTGATTAAATTATATCTCGCTATTATTGCTTTACCACACGAATCTTCACCTATCACTACACTATCTTCGTTTAAACTCCCAAAAAATCAAATCCCAAGAACCTCTTCGCTATAAACCCTTCAGTGTTCTCGAAAGTGATATTCCATTTAGAAGCTTATACGCAAGCTCAGCCGAGTCAATAAACACGCGCGGCCAGATACTTTATTTTAACGAGTCCCAAACTCAACCGCCGCCTACGTGATATGTACGGGAACTTCGCTTACCTTGAGATTTCTGGGGATTTGTAGACAAGTGGTAAGATATGGAGCTGTTTTGTATATTATTACTATGTGTATTTTATCTTTGTTAAAAGTGATGGAAAATTTACTTCATGTTAGTTTTCCGTGTTGGTTTTTATAAATGTTTATTAAAAGTAATGATGTATTTACTTTGTGTTAGTTTGCTATTGTTGATTTAAGATTATATGTATAACCTGTTGGATTAGTATTGATCTGCAAGGATGTGACTAAGGGACTAGGCGTAGATTGAATTTTTTGAAAAAGAAACTGGTACTATCTTAATACTAATAATAATAAAAAACGTTTATTTACAGCCACAAAAACATACACAATACAACATGTTACAGACATCCAATGTTAATGTCGTTATATAATAATGTTTAACTGAAGAAATACCTTTTAGAGGTTCTAACACTACTGTAAGTGTTTTTAGAACGTGTATATGAACGAATGTGTTTAAAAATAAAACCTTACTTAAACGTAGGATTTAAAGGATAATTAACATTTCTCCAAATATATGTGTGTCCCAATTCACTCGTCGGTATTTTTATTAATAAAATCCCAAATTACTGTGTTAATGACACTTTTTCGTGTTTTTTGTCATGAAGTTACTGTGTTCTTTAGGGAATATTTGCCATACGCTAATATTTGTTTTACACAAGCCTTAATGTACCAAGACATAGGTAATAAGCAATTCTTTGTAAACAGGTGTCTTAATTATCGTTAAAACTTGATATACTCAACCTTTATCATAATAATATAGCCGTTTTTTTTATATTCATTGATGTTCACTAGATATTAGTTATCTCAAATCCTAATAAATTCTCATTTAAATATAATTTTAAGAATTAATATAAATAAAAAAAATAAAGAAGAAGAAGACATAAGTCACTCTATAGACCGTTTCTTCTTACTACATACTATATTCACATTTTGAACCATTTACTTTATTGTACATTTTGATTAACTCAAGCTTTTACAATTATTTTTCTCTGACTCCATAGACACAAATATTCACTCTTAGATCATAATCAGAGTTTCAATTGTCTATCTTTAAATCTGTAAAATCCTCTTCTCATTCTAATATAATATATGTCTATGTAACTTAGTTAGAATCCTTTAGAATTTACATTTAGAATCCTCAACCCACCTACTCATACATTAGTGTTTTCTACCGTTACAAAACTTCGATCTAACTCTAGAACTCTACACCTCAGACCAGCCTACACCTTTAAGCCCTTAAACATATGCATTTAGTCCAATCATAACATTGCAATCAGGCACTAGGCTTGCATGTTCGCATTACAGCGTTCAATGGGCCCAATGTTAATTTGCATACATAACGGATTCACAAGCGATCGCCTCACTTTATTGGCTGCAATTAAGTCCCTTACTGATTGAAGCCTTGCCCCGTGTAATTGCTTTATCATTATGCGTTTTAATTATTTGTTTATTGAGCACTGAGTTGTTGTGGTGAATGCATTGTGTAGTAAATAAAAGACAAACGCGTTCATCATTAACCCTTGCGGGGTAGTCGTGTTCAGGTGTCCATCTCCGATATTGCGAAGATAGTGATTCTATGGCCACCTCGAACCCACGTGTTGAGCAGATAGTCAGTACTCAATGTGACAGGTGGTAAGCCACGTCGCCATTTACAAGCACTAACTATTACCTGTTCGGAAAACAGTAAATAAGTAGCTGTGTTTACTAAAATTGGAGGGGTAATGAAATCATTTGAGTTATGGAATCAATTGAGCGATGGGCTAACTGACAGCCACGCAAAACCTATAGTTACGTTTATGATTACTGTAGAGATATGGTTGATCCGAAGTATAATAGTGTCTAAAAGTATAAAAGGCCGTGAGCATATGTTCGATCTTTCACTGGATCGAAGTAAACATTGTACAAAAATAAAGTATATAAGTAAGTGTAATAAAAACCTTGAAATATTTACAATATCTATTTACACTTAATGGAATTGTATAAAAGTTCTCGTAAACACACAACAAAAGTCACATATAGCACAAAACTTAACCAAAACATTCCATCAATCCGAAAATAAAACATCCACTCTTACTTCACAAAAATAGTTCCCGAATAACATTTATTGAAATTTGTTCCGACAGATTCGTAGCACTGTTGAATAAAGACTCGTAGTCAACAACTACATTTGTGAGGCAACTTAATGTTGCTCCCAATATATTGGTACTTTTCCTCAGCGCCCTTTGGGAAATCCAATACGGCTCAGGCGAAATTAAACCGAATGCTTCTTTTTTCTATCGCCGGGGACCCAATTCGTAGCTGAATGATATAGAATCTTTTCAGTTACGCGCCGAGCTTGTTCAATCGACTTGTGTTTTATGGACTTGAGTCAGGTTTTTCTAAAGATTGGTTTAATGACTTTCTTTTGCATTGCAAGATGTATACGATTGGAAAATCAAGGAAGTGTAGATTGTGTGAAGTATGACTTAATTAGAATGTTTATGTAAAAAATTCTAATGGAACGGCTGTGAGTTAGTTCTAATCACTCGGTAATTGATATAACAATGTAAAGGAAATCTTATTTAAATTGATTGTGTTTTATTTTGCTACATTTAATTTGTACCATATAAAGTATGTTTAAAAATATTTGTGCATTTGTTCAAATTCTTAAATCTGGAGGATAACTTATAGGATGCGTGTTTGGTCATACACTCTTGGTTTGTTTTGTCAACCATTGTTTAGACGCATTGCTTATCATTGTAATAAAAAAGATGAATAGTAAAACACCTTAGACGTTAGATGCAGATTATTTGATAAGCGTATAAGTAAGTGTACAGCTAAAGTCAATCTGGGACGTAAAAATAATGTGAACTAACTGCTGTTCTTCTCAGAATATTATAGGAGGCGACTAAAGGACTAAGGGTAAATGGAAATTAATTTCGGAGATAAACACTTTGACTACCCCACAAGAGTTTTTGTATAATATGTTTATGTATAAATAATCCATTCTATATAATATGCCCTTTCATTTTACTTGTTAAGATACCTTCCCCCCAACAAACATCTTCAATTTCAAAACAAAAACAAACGCATTCACGACCATTAACCCTTGCGGGATAGTCAGAAGTTCAGGTGACCATCTCCGCAATTGCGAAGGTAGTAATTCTATGGACACTTCGAACCCACGTGTTAACCAGATAGTCAGTACTCAATGTGACAGGTGGTCAGCCAAGTCGCCATTTACAAGCGCTAACTATTACCTGTTCGACGAACAGGTAGGTTTCCTCACGATGTTTTCCCTCACTGTATAATTCGAAACATTTCGTAAATGTGTTTTGATTACGAAAATGTACATAGAAATTCATTAAAATTCATTTCCATTGGTACATGCTCAAACGGGATTTGAACCCTGTACCCACTGATACAGAGCCAAGCCCCAAACAACTGAGCTACGTCGAATTATCAATTTATGTTCCTATAAGCCCCCAATAGTATTATATTTTCTAAAACTTTCAACCCAAACTTCATATCTCGTTCACCAGCCATAGTCAGTGCTCGTTAAAATAAACCACTGGTACCTATGCGTGTTTATTGAGCTCATGCGAAGCGGAGCTAAGATTACTAAAATCCAATTTCGAACAGCTGTTCCATTGGTTGGCTGTTCAGTTACTGTCTTGGGCTCGTGTTACTTTGTTGCGATGCTAGTCTGGGAGGTGTAATTGTAACTAGCTGCCGTTTTAACTGGTGTGTTTAAGGTTAGAGGGAACTAGGGGTGATTGGAGTATTTTGAATGCTAAGAAAAAGAGACAAATATTTGGTTTTATAATAATTAATAAATATATTGCTAATAATACTTACATTCACAACATTATCTTAAAAATAATCAAGATTTAGAACGCCATCAAAGAGATTATGTATATATACACGTCTCTACGTCCTCAATGGGATAGGCAGAGACTATCGATTGCCACCTGAAACGATCCTGACAAATCTCTCTTGCTTCACTTACACACATTAACCTTCTCATATATGCTCTTCTGTTCTTCACAATATTAAGTTAAGTAACGCTACAAAATAAAAACATATTTTAGTAAACCAAAGTTCTGTCTATACCGACGAGTATGTATGACTAGTTGCTTAGTATTTAATTCTTTCACCATTCTCTTTAACAATATAGAAACAGCTATTTTTTATTTAAATAAACGGGACAAGAAGGCCTCTTTTGCAATTTGTCGGTTTCTGTTCATACTTTATGTAGTATGTATCCAATAGAAAATAGATAAATAAATATGCACAAATCTAACATCACTAAAGCAAATCCGTAGCATTAGCATGTATCGAAAAGCGACCTTCAGCCTTCTTGCAATAAAACAAGTTTTCTCGTTATGGCCTCTCCGACCATGCGAAGGTTAAGGCGGCTCTAGACTGACGTGTCTAATGTAGTGCTCAGGCAGTAAAGCTTTCGATAGCATCGCGCTTTAAGTAATGAGCCTGGGCAAGCCATTTCTCCATACGATTGAACTGACAGCTCGAATAAACATTCTAGATATGTGTGAAGTTTAGGAGTTACTTTTTTAAGGTCTTTCAATGTATATGTTTAATTTTATCTTTTGCTATGAATATGTGTGATACGTTATGTATTTGTTAGATTTAATGGATTGCAATAGAAATAATTTTCTTTTCTTTCCTGCTTGTAATATCACAGCTCCGATACATCTGTTTATAAGTGAATGAAAAAGTGTTATATTAAAATTTGTGTTCAATCGGAAATGAAAGCGTGTAAAGGGAAATAAGATATAATACACACATAAATATATATGCATAGCGTCCGTATCTTTACATAAAGATATTCATAAAGATGGTTCTTGATTCTGGTAAACCAGTTTCACTTCATTGACATACCTCCTCATTGAGACTTTACGGTGTCATGAACTTTTTATGTCACAGAGTACATAATATTTCATAATATAAAAAGATTGAATTTTCGAAAATCACTAGCTTTGAGTCAAATCTTGGTTTTTTATCATGTCACATAGCATTTTAACTTAACGTAAATATTGAGTTATGACTGAAATTGAAAATGGCAGCTCAAATTGACTGGCAATTCGAAACCAATAGAACAATGGTTAAGTCGATTATTATTCTTTATGACATCGTGATTTGAATAGTAATTTATTCCAAGTAATGAGTATTCGAATGGTCGATTTCCAAGAAAAGGTCAGTTGGAGTTAGTATACCAAAAAGTTCGGCAACTAAGTGGTTTATGAAATACGAGATTTATTAGAATTTAACTCAAATAACTAAGTTTTCTGTTGTGTAAGTTAAATATGCCTATAATGAGCCGTTTAATTTGGAAAGTTTACACTAAATTGGTTGACTTTGATTTCCAAAGTACAAACATACACTCATGTCCTTCAATGCCATTTGAGGTCAAAACATCGGAGACTTTAACTTCATCAACTTTAACCATAGTAAGAGGTTGCTTGCTTATTGCCCAAAATTCAAAAATTAATGGGTGATAGATAAATATGTATAACCATAAGTATAGGTTGAATTTGATATACAAAGAAGGAATATATGTATGTAAGTGAAATGGAAGGGTGATTGGTACGTTTATAGTGGAGAAAATATTGCGGTTTTAACCCACCCACGTGCCTCTAACAGTAAAACCTTTTAAAGGAACATCAGGACAACATCGTCCTATGTATAAAGTGTTACATGACTAAAACGAAAGGATTGAAGTGTTAGGGTTAGAAATGCGTGGGTGAATTAAACCGTTCTCATTAAACTTACGCAAAACTCATATTAGTTTGAGTAATTACAAGTTTTTTTGTAACAAAACAATTACTATTATAGTTTGGGTGGTAGGCAAAAGTTTAAATTTATGAATTAAGTAAATTTTTGGGTTCTCTACTTTTGACGACTTTCATAGTGTTAGTTAAAACACTTTAATATTAGGTTTAGGTTTCGGATTTGATTTCTTTTGAAGGCAATTTTAAGAATATCACTTTTTCTGCATTCATTCAATCGTATTAAAATGTATATTGACTAGTATATTTTTACGAAGGGGCCGGTTCAATGAGACATATGACAGTCAGATTGACGCCATAGAAAGATAGAAGTAACTATAACCGCCGAATCTGTATGATGAGGTGTATTTGTATCACAGAAGCGAGGGTTCGACAGGATCGGGCAGATAAGGTAAACTCTACTTACCCCTCTACAGGAACTCAAGTGCCATATGTATGTATGTTGTATATTGAACATTATTCTTTAGCTTACTCATAAAAGGTCTAATTCAATAACCGCAATACTGTCCTAAATAACACCCATAATTACCTACATTACACCACATAGTCACGAGCCCAAGGTGTTACAGTGTCCCTTAATTGAATAGGCAAACAATATGACCATCGGCCTGTGATTAAAAGGTGTCGTGTAGCGAAGCCTATCAGTCGCGTGAAAGCCTTAATTGGGACAGTGATTCGTCTCTAGGGACGCGGCTATTAATTATGCCAACAATACGCTTTTGTTTGCTTGTTTATTGTGAGCGCGTGGACTATTTACTACATGTGTCTTTGGGTATGTTGTTAAAGCGTAAGTAACATACATACATATAAACATTCACTCCGTTAATCCTTTTCAGGGTGGACAGAACTTTATAAACATGCGCAGATCTCATTGGTTATTAGCATTGATATGGAGGTTGTGATAATGTTATTCGCATGCATCCTGTAAAATTAATGTGAACATGAAAATATCATTTTGTTCCAATCATTACATACCCTAAGCTTCAAAGATATCCATGTGTTAAAACTCACTTCACGATTCAGAACACAGGTGCTAAATGTTAATTAACACTCTTACATCAGTGTAATAGGTTTTTAAGTGAAGTTAAGGTGATTTAGAAAACCGTTATGAGCCGTGATTCTTATCACTTCTAATTTGTGTGAAAACGTTTTTTACGGATTGTTTTAATAGGGTAGGAATAAATTAGTTTAAATTACTATCTTAGTTTCAACAAAAATGACACTTAATTAATCTCAATATGACAGAAAAAACATACATGGATTCATGTATTACGACGAATTTGACATCTTTCCGTGATTGACAGAACTTCGGAAATATGATATGTCCTTGGTCACTAAAAGTTTTAGTATTGGCGTTCTGATATCATTAATTTGAATAGTTACAGATTACTAGTCCTTCGGCTAATATATTCCGTTTACTTCCTGTCATACAATCGCCATATAAAACGTCTCAGTAAGAAAAACAACTTATTTCGTAACCTATTAACATTACAAACAAAAATATCAGAACAAAATTATAACCAGTAATTTAAGTAAGGTCCCAATTCCATACAACTCAATTTATTTGAAACATACCTGTCAATACATCCTGTTAACCCGTGTCCCGAAACAGGAACGAATGGCAACCCTTTGGAGATCCACCTGCGCATACCTGGCAACACTGATTTATTACTCCAACCTTTATTTATGGGTCGCGCTCAGTGTGGCCAGTGAAAATTTCATGGAAATCGAAGGTGTAGTGGTGGGGTTACAAGGTTTTTTGGCAATGAACAAGATTAATTGATGCACGTTCCGGGGACGATGTATGGGCTTTTTAAAAATTGTGTTTGTAGAGTGTGTGAGGTACTTTAAATGGTGGTGTGTGTTTTGGTAATTTACAAATTGTAATATTGTGTTATTTCTCAAATTGGTTGTGACATAATATCAGCATAGCGTTTGCGACCAAACGCAACATACCCAGCTGCGTTAGAACCTTTTTGCTGCGACAATGTTGCTCAAGCTATATAAACTAGGGGGTTTTGAATTGTAAATTTTTGTATTCTGTATATTTTTGTGGCAGTTAAAAAACATTTTATTATTATTATAATTTAGTAACATGAATACGCCGTGTGTATGAAGAAGTGTATGCTTATCATTGAAGCGAGAGTAATATATCAGGATCGGGTCCTGCCCACTACAGGAAAACGGGTGTGATGTGTATATATATATATATATATATATATATATATGTTGGTTTTTATTATACACTAAATTTTATTCGTACGAATATATTTTATATTTATTGTAAAACGTGATCAAATCAAAACATTTAGCTTTGGTTGTCATAGTCGTAGTACTTAATAATAAATTAATAAATTGGATATGTTAACCAAAACAATATAAGAATCCCTTTGATTCATGTATTAATATTTTTTCAAAAAATCTCAGTATACATTTATGCCATTTTCTATTGATTAAAAAGTATGTTTCATTGACAAACTTATCAACGTTAATTTTCAACTAATGATTCATAAAACAACTTAAATTCCGACCCCAAACCATTAAGTTACAAGCAAATAAAGGGGCTTAATAACCAAATTCGACAATGCTAAATTGTGGCCCATGAAAAATGGCCTCAATAGTTGTCAAATCACCGCTGACTCAGCAACATTCTTTCACAAAGAGCATCCAAAGTTGAAACGTACCCTAATCTCATGTTTTTATTAGTCGATCGCCGAACGGATAGTAACATGTTTGCTTCCGTTGGAACTATCTTGTGATAAAGGCAGATGTTTGTGGGGATTTTATTACTGTTCCTTCCGGGATGAATTTTGGGATGAATTGCGCTTGTTTGTTGGGTTTTGTCGCTTCCGTGTTTTTGTGGGTTGGAAGTTTAGGTTTTACCTTGTTCGATTGCATAGCTAAATATATATATATATATATATATAGGGGCCAGCCCAATACGACATATGACAGTCAGATAGATGCTGCATTAAAAAAGAGTGACGTTAGGAGTACCTAATCGCCGAGTGTGTATGAAAAGGTGTATGTGTGTCAATGAAGCGAAAGTGGTCTGTCAGGATCGGGACAAATGGGAATCTGTTAACTCTGCCTATTTCTATACAGGGAATCGGGCGTGTATTAGTGTATGTATGTATGTATTTAATGTTTGATGAAATGTAAGAATGTGTTTTTGAATATAAGTGATTTTGATAATATAGGTGTACAAGATTGTTACGTAGAGGTCATTAAGAGATATTACGAATAGGTGATAGACTGAAAAAAGGTGATTTAAGTGAAAATATTTTGCTTACCCGTCTGTAGTGGCATGTACGTATGTATGAATGATAAAACGATGTAGTTTAAACAAGCATACTTCTAAATACGCATATATTTAATGAAAACAGAAACAAAGATATTTTATTTTTTATTTTAACTAACAGATATCCTTTAGTGAGATAGAGAATTCTAAACTAAACACTCTAAGAGAGATTATTTTTTATTTCAACCGACTATAAGGTATCGTTTAGTAGGGTTTCAACTTAGTACATTCCTAGCTAATTTCAATTCTAAACTGTACACCATAAGACAGTAAATTGAATGAACATCAAAAGTTTACCCTCGACAGAATGTTGATTACTTCGTGACATTAATATTAATTGCAGGAGCCTCCAGTTTATGATAAATGCACAGATCACCCGTTTCATTATAGCTGTGCTTACAATGCAATAAGTGTGGTTGTGATTAATCAAATACCGTGGAATATTGTGAGGAAACTATGGGTATTACAGTATATAGGTACATTCAAGTCTCTACTTTGTTGACGGGTTAGGTAGAGACTATCGATTGCCAACTTAAACGAATTTCTACAGTATGATATACTATATAACATACTTACTACATATTATAAATGTCATAGTATGAACTTACGTACATATAAGTACGTCCGTTTTCATTTATTTCATAGTTAGTCTTTTAGAATGAAATGTGTACGAAAGGAAAGGTTGTCTAAGGCTTGATCCCTTCAAGATATACCTATTTATTTTCTATTCTAGATATAAATTAAGTTAACTTATTTTGAAAACATAAATCTTAAAGCTTCAAACTTCAATAAACATCCAAAACAAAACCTCTAACATCCAACTACTACTTTTACAGTCATTTAGTTATAATTATATATTAAGTTATAACTACGTTTAGTACCTATAACCGCCGAGTGTGTATGAAAAGATGTATGAGTGTAAATGAAGCGAAAGTGATCAGTCAGGGTCGGGACAAATGGAGAACCGATCTCTGCCTACCTCTCTACAGGGAATCAGGCGTGATGTGTATGTATGTATGTTAGTTATAATTAGTACCCCACCTCTCCATAGATGTCCTATCTGTGCATTTAACTGACCATCGCATGTACTCTCTGTATTTAGCGAAGCAATGCTAATGGGGGATTAATGCCCCTTGTTTGTACACGCGAACTTTAAATCCGAACGTTGATTGCTCACTCGCTTGCAGCTTAGGAATTTTGATTAGGTATAACTCTTATGGGGATGATGGTATGGGAGTTTAAAAGAGTGTAGTGCAATGCCTTTTTGTTGTAACATACGGTTGCCTTAAGTATTTTGGTTAATAAAAGCCTTAAGGTTAATATTTTTCACTTACATCTTTTTTTAGAAAAAAGAGAGATATTATAGTAAAATGTTAAAAAATAGCAGCTCATAAAATTCTTCTTAGATTTGGCATACTAACTTAGATTTTGGACTACTTGAGAAACACTCTCGATACATTTGGAGTTAAAGTAAAAAATATACACTTATATTAACGCCTCTACATCCCTAACGGTATAGGCAAAGACTATCGATTGCCACTTGGAACGTCCTGACAAATCTTTCTTGATTCATCTAGACCATTAACTTTCTCATACATGCTCTTCTGTTTATAAATATAAAAACCCATCACGATACTCAAATCACAAAAAATGCATTCCTATCCAATTTAAATTCTCTAAAGAGCTAGATAACACAATTAGCATTCCTAAATAGCGCTTGAGCGACACAAAGTGATTAGTTAAATGCGCAACCACGTTATAGAGGGTGGGTAATCAAGTGCTAAGGATTTGGATCGCGTGCACAGACAAGGGCCATGAAGCTAGAATTAGCATTGTTCAGCTAAATACAGCGGTGAATGCGGTAACTGTCCATGTTTGTAACGTACATGTGTGTAATGTACTTTGTGTAGAGTAGAATTAAAAAGTATATTAGTAAGATTAACAAGGAATATTAATCATTTAAAGCGTTATGATATATCATTGATTTGTGACAGATAACGGTATCCGTTACCTATATAGAGGAATTGCTATGTATATCACTCGGAACTTTTGGTAAATATATTCAGAAATATATCAATGCTATCACACCACTACAATTGCTGTGTCTAAAACTATCCATTCCAAAAGGCATTGGTTGACGCAAGTTTATAATATATTATGATAAAAATTAATAATACATTCATTAAATGAAATAATACTACGATATAAATATAGTACTTATGCACAAATTTTAATTAAATTCAAATTTATGGGTAACATAACACTCATATTTCTTATTTTCAACTGAATTCAATCTCAAAACCTTAAGGCGTATCAGTGTACTATTTTATTAGGTAGCAGCGGCCGTAATTCTATATTAAGCCAAGCAATGCTTACCATGAATTTGGGTGCACGCGATCTGCCAAATTCTAACTAGCTCATTACCCACCCTACTAAAGGGTAGTGCAATATAACTAGATTGGGTAATACGGTAGACGTAAAATTTAAAGAGAGAAAGTACGGTTTTAGTTTGAACATTGTATTAAAGAAAAAAGTAAGTTAGTTGGCGGCTTTACCCTGTGTTAGAGGGTTCAAACCCTGGTACCAATGGATATTATTTTCTATTAATTTATTGATTTTCTATATGCATTTTCACAATAAAAATACATTCGTAAAATGCAACGAAACCTTTGGTGAAGGAAAACATCGTACGGAGACGACCTTCAGAAATTTTAACCCTTGCGTAGTAAGAGATTCGAGTGTCCATTTCTGTAATTTCGAAGGTACTAATTCCATGGATACTAATTGATTAGATAGTAAGTGCTCAATGTGACTGGTTATAGGCTGTGTAACCATTTACGACCACTTACCCGTTCTGGGAACAAATAGGATTCCTCACTGTAATAATTGGTGTATTTTAAATGCAGCAGTTTGTTATTTATCATTCAAAACATACACGAGTTTTATAACAGATTTAAATATTGTAATACACCCTCTTATCTTATAAGGAAACATATCACATTAACTACAAACAATCTCTGGCGAACAATTTGTAGGGAAGCCTCTTAATTTTAGTTAATTATGGCAGGAAGATCTCTTAATTATCACCCTGAAAAAGCTCTTTAAACGAAATGAAAACCACTTATATTTAAAACAAAGGTAGGGCCACAATTAAATTACTGTGCCTCTTCATAATATACTACACCTATATTGCAATACAATAATTTGACGTATTACGCGATTAAATTATAGTAGATTGACGAAAGATAATAAAGAATGGTCTTAACACATGCATATGTTGTTACCCGACGTTTTAGCCATATTTCAACAGCCTTGTTCACGGGTGTGGACGTGCGAGCAAGATATCTACATTTCCATGTTCGTTTAGATTTATCAGTTTTTCCATCATTCTCAACCAATTCTTCTTAAAAACTTTCCAACTTACAAAGTTAATAACCTGAACCTCTGACTACCTCGCAAGGGATAATGGTCATTAAAGCGATTGTGTCCTCATCACAACGTTTCTTAAAAACCTTTTACAAACATTCTTAAGTTCCCTGACCTAGTACTAGAGTCAAGTCTGGCGTTACTATGGACCTCAAAATCGAGGACAAACGGCTGGTAATTCGCAGGCTTTCAATGAGCCAAAGGCAACTGGAGCGGTCCTCGAGATGCCTTTGGGGGCTTCGCTTGGCGGATGAGTTTGCGCACTCACCACTCTTAGGGACCTTACTGTGGAACCAGTAATCGATTGTAGTTTTAGAGATGCGTGACTTTTATTAATGTTTCATGAAAACAGGAGTATGCAAGATTTGATTATGAACAAAGAATAGTAGTTTTATTTGACCCGTGAATAAGGGTATTGTAAGATGGCCGAAAGATAATAGTTTGTGCATAAAATAAACGGAATAAGTCCCACTGTCGTGTTGAAGTCTATTTTTATTCCATATTTGGTATTATTGATTGTAAATATTGTATTATATAAATAATTATAGTTTTTTAAAACATATAATTGAATTTTTTATTAGTAACATATGCATTCGTTTTTATATCCGTATCTTGCAAATTATTCAAGGTCAATCAAAGTTTAGCTATCAAGAAATTGCCTCATTTCAATACTTTTTCACCTTTATTTAAAGTTACGTCTTAACACAGCCTTAGTAGTTTGTTATTTCATCACCATGGTAACATGATTTCACGGCGGTCCATGGTAAGACCTTTAATTCAGGTCAACTCATCCTTCTCGTGGCCCACCTTGAGTGTTTGCCTGTTTTCTTTGCGAAATTCAAAAGACCACGATCATTATATGATGATCTTTTGCTTTAGAAACCGCTTTTTTGTCCGAAAATGTTTTTCTGGCGAATTTAATAACGTTCGATTATGATCAACCTCTTAAAAGCTTCCAGAGAATTGCGTAATGGAATTTAGGAGTTAATCTTGTAATTTTTCGCGACTGTTAATACTTTCCGGGTAAACAGAGATTGCTAAGAAATAAATAAAATGTAACGCAGTAACGCATGTAAACGTAGTGTAGGACGCCCCTCTGCTAGATGGACCGGTGACCTGAAAAAGGTCGCTGGAAGTGGTTGGCTGAGGGCCACGAGTGATCGTGGTTTGTGGCGTAACCTTGGGGAGGCCTACGTCCAGCAGTAGCCTGACATAGGCTGATCAATTGATAATAAAATGTACTATTCGAACCTAAGTAGGGACTCAAGTAGTTAGAACTTATATTATATATTAGAATATCAATTTCTATTGCTACATACTCGCTTACCTACGAATCTTCAACCATTTAGAGTAAAAGCCCCAACAAATCAGTTACATTAAATTCAATTTGATTTGATATTCGTATTTGAGTTTATAAGGTTATTGAATGAGATATAATTGTTTCATTAGTATTTATTTTCACTGTTATGCTTAATGTATTACATATTATAACCGATAACAGATGAGATGTGACAACAGTTCATTTTGACATTATTACACCAATTGAACTAGCCCCTTGATAAGTACATTTGAGACTTGTGTTAAGGGTACTAGTCAACGTATATTTAAGAAATATGTACATTGTTCATATGATATATACATAGATAAATACATATATAATCAATGACCAGACTGGAAAGCAGTAGAAAAGCGTAGTTGTTAACTTTGCCTCCATCGAGAATCGAACCCGGGACCTCACGATTAGCGTTTAGCCAGCTAACCTTTCGCGCCACGAACGTCGTCAACAATAAGTACAAATAAATACTATTAATAAGTTTTTGAAAAACCTAAGTCTCAGACTTAATTGAGAATCTAACTTACTTCGTCTAAGTTATAAGTTAAACACTTATATCCCGGAAACGATACAAACGACACTTCTTGTGCACAAACATTAAGACTATTGTTTCGCCAATAGAGGGAGCCAGGTGTAATTTGCAGGTTGATGGTGGCTTGATGCGAACACATTACAGTTCAAGACAGCCGTAAACGATACAGCTAATGTTAGTTTTGGTTCCTGTTAGAGTGGAAGCTATGTAGGTTTCTATGTTATATAGAAATAGAGATAAAATTCGATTGTACATACTTAGGGTTGCGATGTCATAATGAAACATTGGTGATAGGTTGCTAGCCCATTGCCCAATAGATTGTATTTACCCCTAGTCCCTTAGTTGCCTCCTACGACATGCCGGGAGGAATGGCAGCTAGTTAGCATTCTTTTTACGCTTCATACTAACGTCAGATGAAAAGTTGAGTGTCTCCCATTAATGAAGCATTTTGTTAGTCTCAGCTATGTAAATCTGACTTGACTGATTAATGATAATATCCATTCTACAGGCTTTGAATTGTGTCACAGTTAAGGATATTAATTATCACCTATTTCGATAAATAGTTTGTATCCCTCACCTTAGTAACTGAAGTAAATTAATAACGTCAATCTAAAATAGGACATATATTTATAGGTCATTATTTATTATCTGACGTCAGAATAACAAATACAATTCCTATTTACTTGTCACGCGGAAGTAAATGGACGTGAGTGGGCACTTATACAATAACCCGACCAATAATTATAAATAATCATGATTTAGTGTTCATTTGCGGGCTAAATAGTCGCCACAGCCTTGGCATTTATTGTGCCTACGCTACCAACGTCATAAATTATGTGAGTTCAATTATAGGAGGCGTAAGGGTTGGTACACACTAGGAACTATATATTAAAGGAAAAGTGTACAAATATTTTCTTTGAAGAGGTTATTTTTCGTACTTTAATGCAAAATTAAATTATAAGATAAAATATTTAGCTCTATTTATTAAATAGTTGAGGTTTTATTGTATTGCTGAGCGTATACGTTTTTTTTAATTTAATTATGAATTCATGAGATTTATTACATAATTATGCTAACAATCAGCAACATTTTAAGGTTTACTTCTTACTCTTAAATGTTATTTTAGGCTTTACATTTTCAGGGTATGCATAAATTGAAATTTCTAATCCAAAATGAATCTTTATACACTTTTACCTACAAACAGCTTTTATATTTGTAGCCATGTCATTTTCACCTTTTGCATCCATATATTTCTTAAAATAAATTCTCGGTAGTTTGCAGTTAAAATTCGGGTCCTTAAAGATAGTTTGATATAGAAATCAGAAATGATATCCTCAAGTGTACGCCCGCCCTTAAAGGCACATTTCTCGGCCGTTACGCCGCCCGTATAGAAACACTAAGATTAATATTAGTTTTGTTAGCTGAAGTACGATTGTTTGTGGCCTTTTCAAATAAGTTTCGTAATGAATGAATGGATGGCTTTTGTTGAATTCTGTTACAATAGAAGGAATAGAGGCTGGCTTTGTTAGCTATGAAGCTGCCTTTACTAGGATTTTTGTGGTTTTTGCAATATTAAGAGTGTTATATCTATCAAAGGTTGCTTTAAGTAGGCTTTCTTATTTAGAGTTGGTTTTCTTGTATTGTACTTATCATCACCATATTATCATACATTTTTTCTTGAGAGATTTTTAATCATTTTACATAAAAAAGGGATTTATAACAGCACTCATTTGACCCGTGACCAAGGCGATTGCAATATGGCCGATACATCGAGTACCAAAGGTAACTTTGTTTATAAAATATACGCGATAAAAATGAACCTACTTTTGTTATTTTTTGCCTTTTGTTTACCCTTTTTTAAATGTTGTTTTAGTAAGTATTATATTTTTATTTTTAGCAATTAAAATAAATTCTTTGCATTTACGTCATTCCCTCAAACATATTTAAATATCAAAAAACAAGCTATTTGTAGCACATTGTTCCTCAGTTCTCTTCCTTACTGAAAAACACGTTCCCTTTTGACATGATCATCAAAGCTAGATAAATAGATCCCCTTTTTTCCTCTGAATAGTTTTTTGCCGCACAAAAGAAGGATACCTTACATCAAACTATATCAACGTGACAAAAGCGAAAATATTCCCCCGCACTTCGGGGTAACAATGGATCTTTTCAAGAAGCAAATTTGGTCCAAATAAAACATGCGACCGATATTCTGAAACCTTTTAGTTATTCAACACATGGCCTTATTCTGATTACATCAGCAGCGCCGAGTTACGTCGCGAAGTCGCCGGAATACGACCGAGATGATATCGCGGCATATTCTCGCGTCTCCCAGCGGTTTCTGCCTTGAATTCTAGATTAGGTTCGCCGAGCAGGAATCCCGAATAGGTATTGATAAATTGAACAATGAATGTGTTTCGAGATAGCGACGGGAGATAGGAGAATTTCTTTTATTGCTCTCAGATATCTGGTCTGACTTGATGTCATATTGGAATTTAAATTCTCATTGTACGTACTCGGTTTTGCAGACATTTTACTTTACAATGACGGTATGAAATCGAATAAATGCATTTTATAAATATTTCATTATAGCAAAATTAACTTTGAAGATTAATCAATAATGTAGATGCATACAGACAGGCATATAGACAGAACCTTGGAGACATGAAAACCTCTCCTGGGTCACTTATAAGCATTAATAATGGAGTTGCGATGTCATATGGAACATTGGTTACAGGTTGCTAGCCCATCGCGATGCATCGCCTCGCAGATTCCATTGACCCTCAGTCCCTTACGACATAGGAAGAACGACAGCTAGTTTGCATTCTGTTTACATCCTAGACTTGCACGCTACTACTATTTGCCTTCAGATCATAGGAATCTTTCATACATACATACACATCACGCCTGATTCCCTGTAGAGGGGTAGGCAGAAATCACGGATCCCCATTTGTCTCGATCCTGACAGACCACTTTCGCTTCATTGACATTCATACATCCTCTCATACACTCTCGGCGGTTATAGGTACTCCTAACGTCACCTTTTTTCAATATAGCGTCTATCTGACTGTTATATGTCTTATTAGGCCCTTCCACTTCACTCATATATATTCCTTTTGTCAATCTGCTATCATTCATCCGCATAACATGTCCAACCCATCGAAGCATGCTCTTTTCAATCTTAGTCACTACATCTTCTTTCAAACCGCAACCTTCCCTTATCACACTATTTTTAATTCTATCATTCAATGTTACTCCTAACATGCTTCTGAGTGACCGCATTTCGACGGCATTGATTCTACTTTCATGCTTCTTTTGCCATACCCAACTTTCAATACCATAAGTCAATGTTGGAACCAGTACAGCCCTATGAATAGCCATACGTGCCGATTGAGAAATCAACTGTCTACCCATAACACTATACATAGCCCCATTATTATATCTTTTAATAATATAAATATATAAAATAAATTAAATTAACGTAAAAAAATAAATGGAACGTGCTTTAAAAATAATATTGTAAGTAAATTTCTTACTTGAAATGATTTTTGAAAAACACACGAAAAGAAAACGTTTAAGTTTCCAATAGGTAATAGCAACCTATCAGATTAGCCATCATAATAATCAGAGTACAGTGTTTGAGTTGGCCCATAACTAAGAGCTTCTAATTACACTTAGAGCGAAAGCAATTAGACATTTAACAGACGGGGGGTGGTTGGGCTAGAAACCCCCTCGTCCTATGCAAATCTCGCCGAGATTCATCTCCGTTAATCCACTTGCTAGTACCCGGGTGACCGATGTTGTTTATTATGCAAATAGCGACGCACTTCGCATTATTAACAATGAATCTTAATCTAGTTACGTGTGTACATATTGGAGTGTCCGTGGGAACGAACATGTGTGAATGTTTGGTTAGATAAGAGTTTTCTAGTTTCGTTTGAAACTTGATTATGTATTGATTATTTGGCTTAGGTTCGAGTATGTTATTTTTGTATTTTTAATTGACTTTGTATTAATGTTGTTTTGAGAATGTTGCGAGATAACATAATTCGTCGTCTAAGCGGGATAGAAAATTAAATCGTTATAACATGTTTCAAGCAAAATGTTATTTTGTGCCTTAACAATTACATAAATAGATATCATTCAACTTCTTATTATTGATCTAAGTATTTTTATAGCAGAATAAGATCATATTCTTATCACTTATCATCATTACATTATATTATTGATATCTTGTGTACGTTACTAACTGTATGTATTATATTCAACTCTTCTAAATTTAAGTACAAACTAACCTTCAAGGTACACCCATTTTACTAACCTTGCAGAAAATACATACATACATAATTCACCTACAAACAGATCCTTGAAAATTATATTTCCTGCTATAACATCTTCGTAAGCTATACCTTGCACGGAGCTTTAGCAAATCTCCTAATCCCCATTTTCCCCTCGATAAAAATTAAATTTGTCTGCGAGTATCGAGGCGCGAGTGAAGCGACTTCAGGCCATATTTAAGCGTAATGGCGCCTTTGCCTTAGGAAGATTTGGCAAGACGAAGTGTCGATAAAGAGATCTTTATTACGGCTCACTTAGAATAGCAAACATGAGCGGAAAGTAAGAAATGTGATGGAAATAAATTAAGTGTGATAGTTATTGGTTGGAGTTTAATAGTGTTTTGGTTATTGATAAAATAATATAATTAAAGATTAGTAAAGAAGATGTATAAACGGGTCTTAAATAATTTTTACCTTCAATATCTTAATTCTAAATAATTGTTACATAGGTAGATAACAAGTAAAGTTAAGTTAACAATAAAGTTTGTGAAAAGTATGTTTGCTGTATATTCGTTATACGTTATCAAAGACAAATTAATTAGGAGTTAAACCTACAAAACAAACAGTCTCTCTTGGGATGTTCGAGTATATACGCATAAGTATTTACCAAGAATTAATTGACGCGATAAAAAACATGACCCAGATATTCACTCAACTTTATAGAGCTTCACGCTTGAAGTTTACTCTCGAATGGTACGGAACTTTAGAATTCCCGTCTCAAGACCTCATTTGCATGACAAGTGCCGCAGCAAAAAGTTCACGCGGCTCAGTGCCTGTACAACCGGATTTATGATGGGCAATATCCTTAAACTTCGTAGTATAGGGTTCGAATGAAATTCGTAGTATAAGCCTGCCTTATAAATTACTTCCGGTTAGGTGCTTATTGTGTTCATTAGTAGGTTAAGTTTTGACGTGAAACTAAAGTTATATGGGATGTTGTTTAATTATGTTTGTTTTTCAAATTTCGTAATTGATGTAAGGATTTAGAATATAATGTCTATAATAAGTATCCATAACCTGTATAAATATTTCATTAATAAATTTATTAATAAATAGTATCCTCTGAAGTAACGTTTCAATGACATTGAAACAGGAATTAATTTCCAGCAATTTTATCTCTCTATTTAGGTAAACCTAAATTAACGTAACATAAAACATTTTCAGACGTTTTACTTCACACCTAATATCACATCAAATTTCAAGTAGTATGAAACCAGGAAACCAATAATCTATGAGTACCTAGATTCCTAGTAACCAACAAGCATTAAAAAGCACATTTCGAAGTAAGCAATAAGCACCAACAATTGTTGAATATCAGTGATTGAAAAAAACCGTTGATTGAAAACATGTCAAAATGAAAAAAATATGCCTTCGGTAACACGCTACTATTTTGCATGGTATTGATAGTTTTGATTGATAAAAGGCAATACATCGAGATACGACTTAAATGAAAGGCTTTTTATATAGGCGCGTGTTACACAACTTTTTTCATCAAATGAACATGAGATTGATGTGTCTATGAAATCACGATTTTTTTCATTTTGGACATGTATACTAAAGTACCTCTGGCTACAATGCAAGTTTTATTTACTATGTGAGACCGGGTCATATCACAATAAATTAATAAAGATATCTGATTACCTATATTTCGCCCGACGTTTCGACCCATTTGCATAGTGATATGACAGTGATATGACCCGGTCTTACATAGTAAATAAAATGAGTATAAATCGCAAATGTTTATAACTATTAAAATGCAAGTGTTAGTATTCATCAAGTTTATTAAGAAATGTACAATTGTAAGGAAATATTGTCGTGTCCAACTGTGTGTTAAAGATTGAATCAAAAAACACTAATTTACTTCCTTTAAACAGAGAACTAAACAAGCTATTTAATAGTACCTTTGTTTAATTATCTAGCCCATTTATAACTATGAAGTACAAAGACACAAACTTAAGTAAAACACAAAAGGCTGACCACCTGTCATATTGAGTACTGACTATCTGGTCAACACGTGGGTTCAAGGTGTCCATAGAATTACTACCTTCGCAATTGCGGAAACCTGAACCACTGACTATCCCGCAAGGATTAATGGTCGTAAATGCGTTTGTTTTTTTTTTGTTTAGTTACAAAAAAGATAGCTGTGTACTTCTTACTGTTTCCAAAATGACTGAAGATACTTTAATTATTATACAACTTGAATTCAATTCAAACTTCGTGTTTATTGTAAATTCGTTTCTACTGTCACAATTAATTATAATACAACATCTTGTTTATTCAAAATTTGTTTATAAATGAACACTTTCGTTCGAGCTTACATAAACAGTAAGCATTTTAATTAAATATAAGTAGAGGCTCGGAACATTAAGAATGAACACATTTCACCAACAGGACGTCAGTTGAATTAATTGGATCGCTTGTAAAAGACTGAATGTGTATTGTTATGGATAATAATAATTACGGTGTTTAACACAATAACGTATGCACGTAAACACTTACGTACATACTTTATTACCTTTCCAGGTGGACAAAACCTTGGAGATGTAATATCCTAGGTAACTAGGTAACTAATATTGGGGTGACGATGTTATAACGGAAAATTGGTGACAGGTTGCTAGCCTATCGCCCTATAGATTCTATTTACCCCCAGTCCCTTAGTCACCTCCTACAACATAACGGGAAGAACGACAGCAAGTTATCATTATCTTTACGGCCTAATCTAGAACAGGCCAGGATTGTGTGTGTCGAACACAATAAATAATGATTAAGAACACCGGCTACGTTTTAAATGACGAGATACTTTATGTACTCGTAGTAGACAAAACGTTTAAGACACAATATTTTGTTATATTATCATTATCTTTTTGCAATGAAATTGGGACTGGATAGCATTCATACCGAACATTTGAGGCATGCTACTAACCCGTCGTCCAATTATTTTATTCAACCCTAGGCTCTTATTGACCTCCTCTAGTTTTTTTTCTATAAGTTTTTTTACAATATTTAATTTCATTAATTACGTGTAATTTATCCAAAAATCAACATTTTGTATCTAAAATATAACATCCTTATACAGAATCCCATAACTTTGTATAGCGATAACCGAATGAACGACCAACTTCACCGGATAAGGTTGATAATACTCAAGAGATGCGAATTCGTAGTAACCTTCACCCAAACGTTTACGACTGGAGGGAACATAAAATTCAACTAAACCCGTAGTATGTTGTATGAAATGTCGTAGTATACAGGTATAAGTACCAAACTCATATAAATGTCCTTAAATATAACGTCCCTGTGCTTTATTAAGAAACCCTTATATTATATAAGAGTATATATGGTACAATTTATACGGTATGAAACATAACGTAAAACAGTTACGAAAAAGGGTGACGTTAGAAGTACCTATAACCGACGAGTGTGTATGAGAAGGTGTATGAAGTGAAAATGATCTGTCAGGATCTCAGGTGTGCCTAACCCTCTACAGGGAATCAGCTTTGATGTATATGTTTGTATGTAAAACAGTGATAGAATATCATGTGGTACGTTGTATAACAAACTAAATTACTTTCAAGTAAGAACTTAATACATGAATCTTAAAATACGTTTCTTCCTAGAAGTTTTCCCATACTAGGAACTAAAAACACACTTAAAACAAGCTTGAATACTACATAAAATTACCCTAAGACAATACAGAACCCAGTAGAAAAAACCCCACCATTCCCTATTATGGTAAAATCGAATCAGATTCAAGAATCCATTCACTCTTTGAGCATTATGCGCTCATTTCATTAAACACACAGACAAGCTTAAGCTTTTAAAGAGCTGGGAGCTTGAATAAAACTGAAACAAAATCTGCAAGGCGAGCACTGGGTCAAGGGGCAATCCGCTGGATGCCGAATCGATTGAGCCAGCCTCTGCTAACTGGGCCGAGATGCCAGTGCTGTGCAGGATTATAAGAATGCTAATGTTGTAAACATAAATATAAATACACGTCCTTTTATCCTTTTGACAGGACAGAACCTTGGAGACGTAAATACATGGCATCAAATATTGGGGTTGTTATATGAACATTGTCGATAGGTCACTAGCCCATCGTTTAATAGATTCCACCAACCTCTAGTCCCTTAGTCGCCTCTTATGACTTGCCGGGATGAATGGTAGATTGTTAGCATATTTTGCGTTCCAGACTAGCATAGAATAATGTATACAAGGGAAGTTAATGTCACGAAACATTTCCGAAGAGTATTGGTTAAACATTAGATTTAAAATCATGAGGTTTAGGTGGGGATTGATTTTTAGGAATCTTATTTCCAAGGTGTTACAATAATTATAAGTTTAAGCTGTTGAAATCGTAAATTTATTTCTGATTAACTAAAGAGACTATGATATTTACCAGTTTCAATTTTAACCTAAGTATATTGGAAAACTGATGAAAACACAGTTCTGAATTTTATATTTTGATCGAACATGATATATAGTCCATTCAATTGTTACTAAACAAAATATTTCGTAAAACTAAGCAATTCATAATAACATATTACTTCAAACAAACAACCTTATTTACCCACTAAAACTACTTGTCCTCTAAATTAGTAGGTCGAACACCTAACCTACTTAGGAACATAATAAATTAGATTCTTCCATCTAATGACTTGACTTAATATTTCATTATAGACAAACAAACAAGTACTTATAAGAACAACAACTGGGTACAGTCGTCTATGGTGCGTCAACAAAGTCAGCAGCTCAGTGAAAGTTGAAAATACGAATAATTATTTTCGGCTGAATATTTAGTCAATTGCGATGCCAAACTGGCTAAATATCTTCGCTTTGGGATTAGATTTGGATCCTTAACTGGAACGAACCGAAGAACAAGGAAGAGAAGAATTGGAGCTTCGATTTCGTTTTTCTTCGGTTGTAGCGGCTGGTGGCGTTGGAGTAACCATGGCGATAGAATAACAAGAAGTTCAAACGCCGTGGCATCAGTGTTTGTACTTCAGCCGACATAACCTTAGTGGAGAATGGTTTAATAAAGAATTAAAAAAAAAACAACTGGGTAGCCTATTTAGTCATTACTGTAAATTTAAACATATTATAGAAGTAATGCAATCGATAATCGTAAATGAAAGTATTTTTCTGTGTATTTTACCATTCAAAACTGATATTTCATGATCAAAGAATAATCGGGTCAAGTTCGACGAGTATAACAGAATTGAAAAGCATCATTTAGATATCATCAAACAAATAACGCCTGCTTAAATCTAGCCATTAATAAAGTCCCGTTAGTTATTAATCATGAGTATAAATCGCGAATCTCTTAAAACTATCAATCTAGCCTACATTCGAAGTGAAACACTCAAGCATAGGCATTAAAATGTAAACTCCTCGAGCACCATCAATTTAGGACAGAGTTCACGTGAAAGGGAGCAAGCAGTTCAATCAAATTACGCCAGAACCCGCCCTCTATCGGCGGCCATAAAAAGTTTTATGTTCAGTACAAAAGTTGTTTTTACGACCTGTTTATATGGTTGCGAATAAAGTACGCTGGATGGGATCCATGCGGGATGCTCGCCGATCGCCGCTTGTTACTTTACTGGCTCATATCTCCTATTGTAATGGCATCAATTGCGTAATGCTGTTTCCGCTGTTTGTCCGGATTTGAGTCGGATATATGTTGCTTCCCCTAAATGTATGCGATGAGGAAGTTTTGCACTAAAATGTGTCGAACTGTCGTTGGTTTAGTTTATTGGTGGTTAGATAAAATAAAACCTTGTTACTGTGGTCAGTATAGCAATTAAATGTTATATAAATATAATATATAGTATAATATAGTAGAGCACTATTTAACGTATAAACTTATTATACGCAGATCAATACATACATAGCATATATAATCAACGACCAGACTGGAAAGCTGAAGAAAAGCGTAATTCTTAACTGCCTCCAACAGGAATAAAACCCGAGATCTTACGATTATCGTTCAGGTGGTTAATCGATCGCGCCACGGAGGTCGTCGTATTATTGCAGACATACGCTTTTGCATTTTGACTTTTTTACTATAAGGTCGTGCAATGTATCTTCGTCAGTTGCTATTCACTGAACCGTACCAAGACTTCTGTGAGCAAGAACCACATGTAAGTTTCCGTCACAAATGCCAAAGTAAATTCTGTAAAAGAGTTCTGCCTTTGTTGGTTTATGCACAAAGGCGGCGCAATTATCTTCTCCGGTTCTCTTTCGCCTTTTTTAGTTTAAACTCAGCTTTGCTCCCATTAATTCAGAGCCGGGAAGAGCAGTCCAAATGAAAGCAATCTTTGTTTTTCACAATTTACATTTCACGCAGCCCGCCCGCCCATTTGTTCCTGATGAAAAGCCGCTTTATGTTAGATTTAAATGCGTTATGCTGTCATGCTTATCTTGTTCGCTTGTGCTGAAAATGTAATTAAGTTCGGTATTGGGAGATGGGGTCCCTAGATTACAAGCGGAACTGATGTGTTGTTTTGTTTGGATTATATTAAAAAGCCATTGTTTTTACCCCAAGCTTTTGGTTGAAATTTGAAACTCTTTAACAATATATTCTTTTAAATAAGTTTTTTCGGTAGACTGTGAACTATCTCGGTCATTCGTGATTGGATAAATACAGTTGCAGAGTCGCTACGGATTAGTTCGTTAGGTGAATTTATTTTACTGACACCTGCTTGATTGTTAAGTGTCTCAATAGATTTGTGTTTATATGATTGTTACGCACATATTATTATGAAAAATTAGGTTTTATTAACTAAAGTACCAATATCTATACGTTTTAATCATCAATCTACAAAAAAACTATTATAAAATCTTTTAAACCATTACTTTACCGTACTAACTAACAAACATACCTATCAATCTATCCATCAATTATATAACCAAAAAGCCTCACCCGTCTAGCGTCAAACAAGGCTCTTCATTAATAACTAATATCGGAGCTAATGGACACAGCAACGGTAAATGGAGCACATAATATGTAAAGCATCAATCAATCGGAACCCTTTTCAAAGGAGCAAAACATACGCGGCTGTCAAGGGAAAGTGGGTGGTCGTGTCGTGAATAGAGACCGACCGACAAAGCACATCCATTGCAATGAAATGTATTGAATGGGGACAACATGTCGGACGGTTTTGTCGGGTGGTGTGTAGCGCAGAATTATGCTATACCGCAAGCTTTGTTACTCCGCCATTGTCGCTAACTGCGTGCAAGGGAATGAATGCCTTGTTCCGAGGTCGCAGAGTGCAATTTGCGACCTGGGGTGAAATAAAAACACGATTTTGTATAGGACCACAGACCGGTTGAGAATTTATTGTTACTTTGTTCAAACGTGGCTTGGAATTGTTGTGTAATGCCTCCGCTAGTTCGCATTTTGTCTCGCAAGGTCTCGTACATCTTGCCAGGGTTTGGAATTGAGACAATTTGTTTAAATTGATTTCTTTGGACTTCAAAGACGTTTGACTGAAACTAAAAATAAACATTAGATGACGTTATAAAAACATTCACCTGTAGAATTAAATAACAACATAGCATCAAAACCTTTATTTTCACATACATACATTACATACACTTACGTAACGGGATACACAGAAACTATTGATCGCCACCTGGAACGATTCTGACAAATGTCTCTTGCTTCACTCTCATACACCTTATCATACATGCTCTTTTGTTCTTCACACTACTACACCGACATTGAGAAGAATAAAATGATAAATAAATGAATAAATAATCTTTACTTTTAGTTACTATATATCTGCGCTATTCACACTTTTTAAGAGCAGTCGTTCCATATTGATTTTCTATTAATAAAACCTAGCTTGCTCTACGATGAAACCTTTTAAATCTCTTGAACAACGACTGCCAATCAGAGCATAATAACTACCTATTTCTTAGAATAACTACGTAATGGGAAACAGTTAGTGCTAGTAAATAGAGACAAGATTTAAGGTGGTCATAGAATTACTAACTCTACATTGTCGTATCTTGTCACATGAACCACTGACTACACCCTAAGGATATTAAATACAATTAATGCTGTGTTTGCATTAAAACTGACATCTGTATTAAATAGCCATCTCTTTATTCCAGACCTAACCACACAATGCCGGTCATGCAGTGGACATCAAACGGCGTAACTTTCGTTTCATTCCGAAGTGTCAAGTAGTGCAAGGGACCGACTCGCAAAATGCTGACAAAGAGCTAGTTTGCTAAAGAACTTTCGAAATGGCTTTTGTGAGGCTCAAAGGACTCAAGGCTGACATCGTTGGCCTCTTCGCCTTGCTCGTGTTCGGGATCTGCTGTCCGGAGTATGGTGAGTCATTGATTGGTACATATTTTAATAAGACAAACGGGTACACGACCATTAACCCTTTCAGGATAGTTTCCGGTATCTCTGCAATGTGGAGGATCTAGTAATTCTATGACCCACCCACGTGGTGACCAGAAAGTCTGTACTCAATGTAACATATGGTAAAAAATGTCGCTATTTAAAAACACTAGTTATTACCTGATCGAGGAACAGGTAGGTTCCTCACGATGTTTTCCCTCATCTTAGTATTCTTGTCTTTGATTAGTACATATATTACATACATACAAATTATGCGTTGCTCTATTCGGATTGGTCTTATTTTTATAGGATTTGGAAACAGGACATACGATATACGTACGTTTTTTAACTTAACCCTAATTAGAAGGTAGGCTATGAAGTAAAATATTTGATAGATGTTTAGTTTGGTTGATACAAAGTCTTGCAAATCATAGCTAACTAATTGCCATTAAAAAGTAACTTTTGGTAAATTTTACTGCTTTATAATATTTTCACAATAGTAATATTGTCAAAAATAAATATACGAATGTAATGTCTACCAAAACGTAATGCAACATTACGTTATAAAATACTCATTTCCGCAACCAATAGCATGAAAACCTCATTTTACAAGCACATCAAAGTGTTCTTGTAAAACCATTTTAATTTCCTCCGCCCTTGCAAATCTAATTTACTGGAAATCATTCACGTAGCACCGTAATCGAGAATGACGCACTTAACATGTTTCATGAACTGAAAATACGTGGAATATTAAAGCCATCGCATTTTGCAAATTACCAAATTATAAAGCCGTATCCACGGTGACGATCCAATATCAATTACGGAGACTCAAAGCCTGTCAGCGGCTGCACACGGACTGTGTCAACGTGGCTTTATCTACTCTTGGCTGGGTTTACATATCAAAGCATCCCTGCTAGTGAAAACATACGTAGAGTGATAATTATCTGTATTTATCAGTGACATCGGAGTCGTAAAAGGGCGTTAAATGAAGGGACAATTAAATTTATAACTGCAACCAATAAGAAATATTACTAACATGACATCCTTAATTGTTACCATGGATATATAATGTTCTTGCTGTTGTGTATACTCTAGAATAATGTGATTGTTTTTATGTATTCATTTAATTATACGTTTTTTTTCTATACTTTAAACCACCTAGTGTGTATGTGATGTATGGATGCAGCGAAAGTGATTGGCTAAGATTTAAAGAAATAACGATCCTCTATGTCTCATTTTGTAAAAAGACGAGCATGTGTTCATAATACTAAAAATCAGAGCTTTTGTTTCCATTAAATTTATGATTAATATGTTTCGAGATTTCACCAGACAACCACGTTTCACCACCTCCATTTGCGCTACATTTAAATAAGAAAAGACAAATTCATTGAAGTAAATCCATCCAGTGGAATTCCCTGTACACCGTACCTTAATCACTTAGCCGGGACATTTCGTGTCACTTCTGAAGGTTTCAGGACTGCGCTGAAAGAGAAAATGTCTTTTGTTGTTTTTTCTTGAAACAGGATACTTTTTAAACCTGGCAGGTACAGGTGGTGTGATGGCGGACGCAGAACGTTTATTACTGAAAGACGTACAAGCCTGGAGGGTTTACGTTGTATGCCTATGCTTTTAAATGGATACATGTTTAGTATTTTTAATGTACGAAAACGAGTCAGTTTCAAGAACACAAATTCAAACACAATTAAAATACGAGTACATATAGTTGTGAATTGAATAAACGTAATATTTAATAGTTGGTAATTAATTTAATGAATCATTGCTATAATTTTAAAAGTAATCGATGTAGATATATCGATTAAGATAATATCGTTATTACTTATACACTCCATGCCCATATCTTTACACAGATATAAACAAAATAAACAGAATTCTTTACTACCTATCCACAGACGAATACAAGAGAACGACATAACATCCTTTGTACCAGGTAGCCTAAGGCAATACAAACTCTCTTTGACCCGCCTAAACCTACAGTCCACAAACGTTAAACACAACCGTTAAATAAGCACGTCGCTAAACTTTATAACAACATTGCCACACGAAAGAGCACGTTAAAAACTAAAGTTAAAAATAACAAGATAGACTGAGCTAAGAGCTATCTCAAACTCCATATAATTGTGTTTGGAAACTTTCTCGAACCGTTTCGGCTGGCGGTTAGGTAGCACGATATTTGGAGCACAATATTCGCATCGTATGAATGTCTGGCCAAGACAGAGGTCAATAAAGTCAGAGGGATTGGATGACCAGTCTAATTGTTTAGCAGAATTAACTCTGTATTTAGTTTGAGATTGGATAGGTTGGGAGAGAATAGGTATTGGAATGACGAATAGTTTGCTTCATTATGTATGCTTAGAGAGAGTTTTTAGACTACTGTGGTTGATTTCTTAATGTGAGCTAATGATTACGTGCTCTATCTTTAAATTAATTTACATACATACATATGTACATACACATTATGCCTGATTCCCTGTAGAGGGGTATGCATAAATCAAGGATCCCTACTTGTCCCGATCCTGACAAACCAGTTTCGCTTCATTGACATATTAATTTGGCTTTGTTCTAATTAATGTCGCCAATTGAATTACATAATCTTTCTTTCACGACACAATATTATAATCGTTTGTTATGAAATAAAATCCTACTGTCTGACAATTTTATTTCATATAGGTATACATTTGCATTATTATTTACCGAATTGATCTACCAAGTATATAAAAACTACTAAAATTCCACGTAACCCTTACAAAAAATCCTAACAGGGTTAAGAGCAAACTAAAAAAGCGTATAAATAATTCAGGGCTCCAAAGACACTGCTTCATTATTCATGCCTTTATGTTTGGAGTGTTATTTTGGGCAAAAATTCGAGGGCCTCAGCTGAAGGACACCCACAAAAAGCTGTTGAGACCCAGCCCCCATTATAAGGGTCCAAAGTTGTTAAGTGAACTGAACTAACGGGCAAAATAAGGGCCTGTCCACTTTTTGTTTACAAGCATTATGTTTGCATGGCGACGCGAGCTTAATGATGCCGCCTAGCTTTTTAGCTTGCGAAGTTTGCTTTTAAATCTTCTAAGGTCGTTTTTTAACATTGGATGGCTTTGGAAGAAACTTACGTTGACTGGCTTTCTTGATAAAGATGAACGATATTTTACGCTCAGATAGGTGGCATACTGAAAACAGATGGCGCTAATAGTATACCAGTGTATGGATGTCAATAAAATGAAAATTGTTTACTTATATTGTGAAAAATGGTATCGATGAAACCTACGGTACGAAAACCTACCTGTTCTTGGCATAGTTAATGCTCAGTGCTTGTAAATGGTGGCATGTCTTATACCCTGTCATATTAGATACTGATTATAAGGTTTACTCAAAGATTCGAGATAAAGAAAGAAAACTAATTTATTCACCGCTTATTGCAATTTACATTACAACACAAAAAAAAACATTTAAATAAATATGGTGACCTTGAAAAAGTGTTGCCTCAATATACAATGCAGCTAGGCTGCATCACTGGTCCTCTGGCAGCACCTGATTCGGAATCTGTCACAAGCTATAAATAATAAACATACACAAAATAATATGATATAACATTATGATGAAAAATAAAATAAACTGACCATAGAATGAGTAACAAAATGAACCTTTGACTACCCCGCTTTGGCTATTGATCGTGAATGGCTTTGTTTACCCTACATAGTCCAAAGCTAAATTGCCTCATAGTTATAAAGCAGAAAGGAGAATCAACGGAATTGTTGAAGTGGACTCGAGGGGAGTTAACTTCACTTTAATTTTTCAATAAGGGAAAACGGTCACGTTTTCAATGTTCTACAAACACTTGAAATTGTTTCTTTACAGAAATCTGAGAGACTTTTGTGTAAAACGTAATAGGAAGACTTAAGTACTAGAGGTGAATTACAAGGGTAAATGTATTCATAAGATAGGCTGGTAATCTATCATCAGTTTCATGTTACATCTTGGTGATCAAGAAGCATATTTGAATATGGGCTAGTAACTTATGATATATATGATATATATTAACAGTTTCGTTACTTACGTTTGAAGTAAAAAAAAGTTATTTTCCAAAACCTTTAACCATAAAATTACCTACTACATATGAGTCATACTACAATGACTCACCTTTAGCCAAATAGACTCGTAAAGAGTATGGCAATAAACTTTTACAATTTTATAACTACGTTATTTTCATAGCTAAAGTTTGGTAAATGAACGATCGGCATAAAATGGTGACATCATCTGCAAATACAAACTAAAATCTATTGTAAGATATTATTACCGTCATTTAATGTATATGTAACAGTAAAATAATAAGATACGATACAAAAATATGGACGTAAAATAATACATTTTCTCTTCCATTCAGAATCATTCGAAAGTTTATAAATTTCCTAGGAAATTAATAAACTTACGGTTCTTGTTATTTTCCAGTAACATATACATATCTTCACAACTCTACTTGCCTAATGGAATGGAAGAGACTGTCTAACACCACCTTGAACGATCCAGATATATTTTTCTTGCTTCACTAAAAACCTTTAACCTTTTCATGCAAACGTACTTATTTATTCTTCACACTATATACACAACCCTTAAGAATGAACTTTAATTTGTTTTACATCGTTTCTAAATCATAGGAACTAAGCCATCTACGTTGATGGAAAACATCGTGAGGTCACCTACATCTTCTTAGAACTGATATTTGTCAGTACTTGTAAATGGCGACATGGCTAACCACCTGTCACATTGTTTACCGACTATCTGGTGCTTAGTCCACTAATGTGTTTTAGCAAAAACACAGTTCAATATTAGATAAGGAATAGTGTGTAGTTGGTAGTGGATGACCAAAAGTCAAATTTCACCAATCAAATCAGCAAAAATGTAAAATTTCGCTTAAAAAATGGCGTAATTTGTCACTTTTTCTAGTCCTCTAACAGCTTAACACTATCACTTATCTTATATTGAACTATTGCAAAAAGCATTAGTGGACTAAGGCGACCTGGTCAACACATAGGTTCAAAGTGGCCGTAAAATTACTACCTCCGCAATTGAGGAGATGAAGTCCCGAATTTTTGATCCAGCAAGGGTTCGGCGTGACAGCGATTTTATTTTATGGTTTATATTATGTAAAGTTATATTGATTGATGATTCCTAAATGTTGGTTGGTCTTTATGTCTTGAAATAAGACGCAAAAACAGGTTACATTCAGTTGCGGTCCCACACAGGAACTTATGTTCCACAGTAACAAGGTTTTCCTTCTAGAAAGCTTTGTTGAATTTTTCAATAAGACAAAGCGGTCACGTCGGTGATGTTCTTCAAATATTTTATACTGTTTGTCTCGGGAGAGAGTTCGAGGCAGCTGCGGACTAACAATGCTTTGGTCACTTCACAAAAGCGCTGGCTCTACGTGTCGAGACGGATTCCGGTAACTAGTTTAAACGGAAAGTGCCAGTTTCGTAAAGTGACAGCTACATTTCTTAAAGCAATATTTTTGTTCTTTGCACCGATGTAACGAAATTTTTAGAAATAATAGTGTGAAGTGGATTTATATGTCAGCATCGTTAATGCTATTGATATAGTGTCTACTCATGTGAATATTTGTACATTCAGACAGTCCTATCTCTATTGGGGTAAACATAACCTATTCGTAATATTTCTTCTATGATCTTCATCCTTTTAATCGAAGTTGTGATGGGCTTCATTATCTACATTTCGCCTCTTATCCCTGCGGGGTAATCAAAGTATCCATGGTCATTCCTATAACAAAAGCATACATATACGGAACATCATAAACATACGGGACCCTCTTTTTATTAGATAGATATTTTGTTTGTCGTATATACATTTCTTTATATTCATAAGTTGGTTAGCCGCCAGAATAAGACATATGACAGTCAGATAGTCGCCATATTGAAAAAGGGTAACGTTAGAAGTGTCTATAACCACCGGAACTAATGGAGATCTGTAATCTCTGCATTCCCCTCAACAAAGGATCAGGCGTGATGTGTATGTATGTATGTTGATAGTTCCTATAACCACCAACTGCATTTAACAAGACGTAGAATTTAAAACGTAGAAACTTTAGAATACTACGGTGTGGGAAAACATCGTGAGGAAACCTACCTGTTCCCCGAACAGGTAATAGTTAGTACTTGTAATTGGATATATGGCGTACCACCTGTCACATAGAGTACTGACTATCTAGTCAACACATGGGTTCGAAGTGGCCATAGAATTACCACTTTCGCAATAGCGGAGATGGAGGTGGAATTGCACCTCTGACTACCCCACAAGGGTTGATGGTCGTGAATGAGTTTATTTGTTTGTCATTATATAAACAAAGAAGAGTGGTATTATAAGTGCCAATACAATACACTATTCTCTACATACACTTAAAAAGCAGTTTAGACCTCACCACACTTGTGAACGAAAAATAAACTTGCATCGCTCTAGGCGTAGTTAAATTGAAATCGTGTGAAGACGCGGCATCAAACCCAGGGCTTCTCGGTAACAACTTCGCCACTTATCAACTTGGAGTTGCTATAAGTTCGAGTTGATATGCTTTCGCGCTACTAAATGCGATTTAGAAGGGAGCTTAAAATGTTGAGTTTGGTTTTGAGTTAGTTAAGTACATGTGCATTGACACACTTAATCGACGACCTCCGTGGGGCGATGGATTAACCACCTGAACGCTAATCGTGAGGTCCCGGGTTCGATTCTCGGTGGAGGCAAAGTTAAGAACTACGATTTTCTTCTGCTTTCCAGTCTGATCGTTATCATTTATGCTATATAAGTTTTTATCCATCTATATTACGTAAATATTTCTTAAATAAACGTTGACTAGTATCCTTAACACAAGTCTTGAATGTACTTAGCAAGGGGCTAGTTCAATAGCTGTAATTATATCCTTTAATATTATCATTATTAGTTATTAATACTTACATATATCGTGTATGCAGACCTAAATATGTATTTCTATTGTATTCCTTGTACGTTATTGTGATATGAGGGTTGTTAGAACTTACGTAATATATACTCAGTAATATTTAGCAAAGTTAAAATCCTTAGCTATGAAGACGATTCAATAGGTAATATCAGTAAAAACATGGACCCAAGACGTAAACAATCACGACCATTTATCCTTTTGAGTAGTCAAAAATTGATAATTTCATTCCGTATTATCGGAATTTCTATGGCCTCTTCGAATCCATATGTTATGAAACTGTTATACTTTCTATATACATAATTCATAGTACACTAAAAGCACTAAATAAAGCTATTAACACACGGCGAAAAACTTAAAAGCGGCGCTCACTAAATTACGAACTACATAAGTGTTGAAAAGCATTTTTGCCTTTATCTAGCAACACTGAACTTTTAATATTGCAACCCCAAATGGCTGTGTCTAGACTGGTTGAGTGTGGCCAGGTGTTGCTACTGGAAAATATTACCATATAAAAGTACTCGTACGACGCCATTGTTGTTTTTCACATACATTATGACGGGTATACAAAGTTTGTGTGTTGTTTTTGATGTACGCGGAATGTTTAGTAGATGCATTTTTTTTAATATGTTGTTAATCTTGTGTATGTATAAAAAGAAACATCATGTCTTTATGAGGTGAATATAGATTGCCAAATTCCGTCAACAGTTTTGGAATCATGTATTAGAAATATATTGTTATCTACAAACCGGGAATACATATGAGTGAAGCAAAAAAGATATGCATGGCCGTTCAAAGTTCAAAGACGATAGATAATCTCTGCCTATTCCGTAGAGTGATAGTTGTATAAACATACATATTATTTAGAAATACATATAGAGAATAGATTGTGGAGATGGATACCTGTACCTCTGACTACCTCGCATGGGTTTATGAACAACAAAAAATAGAAAAAATACGTATCCCTGAATCATTCGCAAAATAAAACCAGACCAGTAAATATCGCTCTTTGTTCTTTTATTTTACTGTAAAATCAAATGAACTAAACGAAAGGCCGTTGATTGGTTCCCGTGATCGCATAAAACAAAACAGGATCGGGTTCGAGCCGCGTTTAATTTACTCTCGAATGGGCCATCAATCTTGATTTTTAAGCAATAACGCTAAGTCCCGCTTGAAGCAAACAAAGTGCTTTTAACGGGGTCCTATTCTGCAATTAACAGCAGTGAATACGCTGACTCGACTTTAATTCGGTCATCGGAAAAATGTAGTTCCGCATGTGATATCGAAGACAGCGTGAGGAAACTTTCATAAACTTTTTGATACGTAATATAATATAGTTTTATTTATAAATGTCTCCATGATGTACTAAAGTTGTGTGATATCCTAACACGGTTGATCTTCTTCTTCTTTACAGCACTAACTAATTCGCCCACCGTAGGGCATATGCCTCTCCAATATTCCTCCACTGTGCACGGTTTTCTGTTTTTCTAGTCCAGAGGGAGCCAGCTACCTTCGACAGATCATCAGACCATCGAGCAGGTGGTCTGCCGACACTTCTTTTTAGATGTCTAGGTCTCCATTCCAGGACGCGCTTACTCCTTACGGTTGATAGGTAAATAAAATATTACTAATGATGCTGAATAAAGTATACTTTAAAATGACGTGCATTATTTATTTTCTAAGAACATTTCAACACTTACAACAGATAGTAAAACCTTGGTTGTGCTATAAGGTATCTGTAACTGAAACACTTAAGCCTATCTCCAAATATTTCAATCAACAAAAACTGCTATCACTTTTAAAGCCTCTAAAAAAGCGCCCAGTAAAGAATTCCACTCTAGTTTTCCCTAAATGCATCATGAATTGAGGCAGTAAGATAGAGGCTTTAGGAAGGCTTTCGACGCGCGTGCCTTAGCCGATGGGCGGCCGTTTTATCCAGGGAGGAATCCGCCCAGCTCAATAATATTCTATTCGGAGCATTCCTTACCTTTTCGGATCCGAAAGGCTTAGTTAATTGAATTCCTTAAGTTATTTAATCGCAGATAGAAGCCTCCTGGAAATTTACACGTTTGAGTTAGGGCTTTGAAACTGTTTGTTGGTGATCTATAGGCACCGTAGATACGATTTGCGATCTCTGAGCTTTGAGAGTCAGAGGCTTGATACCACTGTTATATGTATGAAGGTCATTTACTAACGTTGATTAAGAAAACTTAATGATATAGATACTTAATTATAAACTTTGTAATCATTAAATAGTTCCTACATACATACACATCACGCCTGATTCCCTATTGAGGAGTAGTCCGGGATCACAGATTCCCATTTGTCCAAATCTGATATAACATTTTCGCTTCATTGGCACTCATACACCTCCTCATACACTCTTCTATTATAAGTTCTTCACTAAATAGTCATTTCATAATTATGTAATTTCTTTTACTTACTTACTTAGCTTAACTTTATCTAAACATGAAAATTCTCACAATCAAAAAACCAGCATTATCCACCATTTAAAATACTGAATAGCACTAATCCAAAACTCCAGACCCAATTTAAATTCCAGAATAAAAGGTAAAAGCGGCCATTAGTCATACGAACGCCGATTGAATCAGAAAATAGATTTTCCAAATAACAGATAGGTAATGCCTCGTCCCGAATGAAAGGAATCGATCTCGAACACCCTTTTAATAAAGAGGCCCGCACACGCAACCCGCCGATTACGTGGCACTGTAAGGGGAACGCCCATAGATGTAGGTACTAATAGACATCGCAAAATAGTATAGAGGATTGGGTAAGAAATATATTTACAATAACGACGACCTCCGTGGCGCGATCGGTAGACCTGAACGCTAATCGTGAGGTTCCGGGTTCGATTCCCGGTTCATAATATAATATGCACCACTGTGTACATATTTAGACCCTATATGTACTCTTATTTCAATCTTTGTATTTAACGTCTAACGTCTTAAAAAGCGAACTACAAGATATACAATATACTGTTCTACCAGTCCTTTATATATCTTTAAACATAGTTAATATTGCTGTAATATTTAGAAATACAATCACAACCCAAATATTCAAATATTCATCCGAATAAATGACCTAGGATATGTTATCGTATCTCTGAGCTTTTTCCCCTCTGAGAGGGGTTAAGGACGCAAGTATGTACGTCATATTTAGTACATAGCATATCATATTTTACATGAATGATATTGGTCAAAATTTGATATCCTACAGTGCAATTCATTTTTTCTTGGTCACTTACTAAAACTCTATACTTTTGGTTTACTCTATGGCTCCGTTTAAAAACATATTCATTCGTTTTCAGACTAATGACTGCTTTGATTTTTTGCTTTGCTTGCTTAATACTAATGGGTTTTCGCTGCAACTTCGGCCATAGGATTTGTGTGAGCATTCTCAATTTTAATTAGTCTCTTAACTGACCTTTTTTCTAATTTCGTTCTGAAAGCTTATTTAAATGTAAGTGCATTAATTTATTTTTAATGAAACATTGAAGAAGATATAACATTTTTTATAATAATATCCCATATTTATGATCTTCATTGCAATATTTAAATAAATTTGAAGTAAAGATTTTTCTCTAAGCTCAAGCTTTTAATGTACAATCTAAAAGAAACGTTCTTGTCATAACATATCAAACAATAAACTATCAACTGCTTACAAATATTCTGTAGGTTTCCATAAGTTTATCTAGGAAGTGTAATGTAGTGTATGCGTTACCCAAAAGGGTAAGTATGTAGAGGGGTAAGCAGAGATCAGGCGTGATGTGTATGTATGTATGGTAAATATAAACAATTAAAACATTTAAACAAAAGGCTCTTAGGCAAAACATTTGAGTTGAAACTGTATCCTGCATCGCCCATAAGCCTTCCTATCTTGTACTAAAGCGAAGAAGCCTGCCAACTTCCGTAGTAAGTATTCATGTAGTCATAAAGTAAAACTCCGCATTCGTAGTCGGCGACACACGTAGCTTATTCGTAGCTGCGCCGCATTGCGTAAAATTTGGACGGAAGCTTCGTTAGAGTTCAGTCACCTATGTGTATCATCACGCCTGTTATGTTTTAAATGGTAGACAGGATTGTAAAGATAACTTGGTGGTGTATGGTGTGTTTATATGGTAAATTTCTAAGAATGCAATAATGGCTAGTATATTTTTTACTAGGCTATATAAATATGACTTATGAAGCTTTAGGCAAAAGAAACACAAATACACATTTGATTCTTCTGTGGAAAATCTCAGCTAAATATAGATTTTGCTTTGCAAATTCACGATATTATGTCGTATCATTTCCTTACTAATCTCTTAAGTTAGAAATGAAATAAATTTACTTAATTAATTTTATAGTTCCGTGGCCAATTCTATATTGACTAGAATCAGGTAAACCATTGGTTGTTAGAGGCACCTATGTATTTACCGAGTTTTCTTAAGCATATATAGCTGTAATTCAATCACTATAAAGACTTAAATCTCAACCCAATTCTCTATTCACCCCAGCAAGCATAAACGTCTTGAATCCGTTATACAAGCCAAACTAATTATCGTCCTCGTTTGCTTGCACCCATTCTTGGAAAGTTAATCTAAAAATCTTGCACTGCACTTACCGAATTTGTTTCGCCTAGCATTCTCATAGCATAACCACCCTTATTCCATTGCACAAAAGGGCCATTATCCCGTGAACTACAATACCACTTTGCATGTCGCAAATTGTAACAAAGTTTGTGTCGTGTTGTTCTACAAAAATAAGTCACTGTTACAGGCTGCTTGCCTATTTAGCTTGTGACACTAATCTGAATCTTTTATGAACATCGTGATTGTGATACTTTAGGTAATAAATGTAGTTGTATTTCATTATTCGTCTGAGATGTGAATAGATTAACTAGCTACGTTTCTTTTTATATGTCTTAGTCGGCTAAATAGATTTTTTATGCATTCATAGTAATTTATTCTCTTAAATATTATTTATTTACTACATATTTATATTTATTGCATTAAATTACAATAATACACCGTAATCCTACATATGTATTCCCAAATAAGGTAGGTATTACTACCTATCACATTGAGTATTAACTATCTGATTACCACATGGATTCGAAGTAGCCATTAATTTGCTATATACTACCATTGCTAAGATTGACACCTGATCCTCTGAGTATCCCGTAAGGGTTAATGGTCTCGAAATGTTTTGTTCGTAATTAGGGATACAAGTTGGGTGAAGTAGAACATGGGGCCAGCCCAATAGGACATATGACAGTCAAATAGACACCATTTGGAAAAAGTGTGACGTTAGAAGTACTTATAACCACCGAGTGTGTATGAGTGTCAATGAATCGAAAGTGGTTTGACAGGATCAAGACAGATGGGGTTCCGCGATCTCTGCATGTTCTTAACAGGGAATTAGGCGTGATGTGTATGTACTCGTATGTATGATTTCTGTCTACCCATCTATTGGAAGACAGGTTGTAAATATACCCATATTTATACAATTAAAATACAGCCTTGAACCCCTTACCATATTCGCTCGTCCTAATTCGTTATTGCTGAATAATAACGAACGTAATCACCTCGATAAGCCCGTAACAAATAACGACAACGCTAAACCGTTAATGCGTTTGAGTCGTAAACATCTATACTGATATACAGCAGAAGAGTTTGTTTGTTTGAACGCGTTTATATTAAGTACTGTAGAGTACTGGAAATATTGGTTTGGATTGAAAAATTCTTTATGCGCTGGATAGAGGAATTGAGGTTGTTTTTGAGGTATTTAATGTCACACTGCAACCTTTAGGAGGTAATAAACAGAGGAAAATTTAGAATAAATCAATAAGAATAATTATATTTTTATATCGTTATTTTGTCTACATTTAGGAACATTTAATTAGCAAAACATATACTTATTCACGCCTCCACGTCCCAAAGGGACCTGCCACCTGGAACGATCGTGATCGACCTTCTCATACATGGTCTTCTAGTCTTCACGGTGCCTATACCCGCCTTGACGATAATGTTACCATTTAACTAAAAACAAGTCATTTTTTTACATAAATCAAGCCCAAAATAACTATGCTAATCGGACAAGGTTGCAAGCACAGCTTTCAAAATCTTTTCATTATAATTAACGTTGCAAAAAATCAATGACAATAACTAATATTATAAAGTCAGTAAATAGTTATTTTGTCCGTATTAAGGAACATTTAACCAAAAACAAGTAATTTTTCTACATGAATCATTCTTAAATAACTATGCCACTCAGACAAAATCGCGAGCACAGCTAGTAATCTATAAATTATTAACGTCTTCCGCGTCCTATGAGGGTTTATGGTTGCGATACAGGCAGTTATAGCCGTGAACAATGCGACGCAACGACTAATGAAGGGTCACGGCTATTTTGGATTTGTTCAATTGTATGTATCACGACTGTTTTAGTACAGAAAACTGACAGGCTTACAGACATTTGACAGGCAGTGCTTAGTTTTCCTTTAAAAAACTTAGTAAAATTACTTAAAGTAGATAAAAATTATATTTCTGAATTTTAGGCTAGAAAAGAAAAGACTTCAAATCACATTAAACACACAAACAATTAACATCAATGATGAAAAAAGTTTACTTACCTATACCAAAATATATCTAGGGAGAACTAGGTAGAGGTCGCAGATCTATTTTTTTGCGATCTGGGTAAACTAATTACTACCTTCGTTATTGCGGTGATGAACACCTGAACCTCTGACTACCCAGCAAGGGTTAATGGTCGTTCGTGAACGCTTTTTCTCTTTTGTTTGTGAAACCACTTCAAGTGTTATTGTTACTTATTATCTTCTTTTTCAATGTTACGGTTATAGGCAATTGTAACATAACCCTTTTTCACTATGATATAATTTTATCATAACATTGTTTTACGCATTATTTTAACTTCCCATAGAACACGCAGATTTCTATAACTACCAAAATAACATGAACCTTCAAACCCCACACTTTCCTTGATTTACAAGGTCTATTTATACTGGGCGAGTGTAAAAGATGTCTGCAGTCATAAATATAAACGAGTAGTTCGGAAAGATGCCGAATCGATATGGATGCTCAAAAAGTTTTGCCCAAAGAGTTTGGTTAAGGGCTCTGTTGGAGTAACGAATATATTTTCTGGTTAGAACTTTATCGTATGATATATTAAAGAGAATAAATTAGGAAAGATATAGGCAGTATATCTATTAACCTACACAATACGCTAGTTCCGTAGAGGGGTAGGCAGAGATGCAAGATCACAGTTGTTATATGTCTAGGAAACTAGATAGGTTGCTAGTTAGAAGTACATATAAGCGCCAAGCCAAGTATATATGAGGAGGTGTATGAGTGTCAATGAAGCGAAAATGATTCGTCAAAATTGAGATCGTGATCTCTGCCTACCCTTCTTTATAGGGACGAGAGCGTGAAAAGTATATATGTTGTTAGTCTATCGCTCAAATGGATTCACTTACTTTTGCATCTTCTTGATACCTATGCTAAATCTAAAGTTTATACCATCTAAAGCATTCTTATTGATGTAAATATGAATATTTCGCCGAGTGTGTATGGATTTCAATGAAGCAAATATCGTCTGTCAGGAAGGGCATAAACGGGGATCTGTGATCTCTTCCTAACCCTCTACAGGGAATGAGGCGTGATGTGTATGTATGTTATTGATGTATGCCAAAACGTATGTAGTTTTAACTATCATTTGTAAATCGGCTTAAATAAGGCCTTTGACTTCTGACTATCCTCTAAAGACACTGCAGGGTCTTATATGAGTATAATTATGTACATAGTATACGTACGTACATACGTTGTAATTACGTTAATGAGTTTGGAAGGGAATGCAAGCTTCCATGGTTTCATGAAAATTCCTTTTGTAACTGAAGACTTGATTTAATTAAGAATCTCCATATGTACTCCTAACATATACATATGTAGATTATTCAGGAAACGAAGTAGCTTTAACCACCGAGTATGAATGAGGACTGAAACTTATAGGTTAAAATGTATCGGAAGTAATTTGGTGGACTCGAACAAATTTAGATCTGTGATCTTTGCATCTTTATGTATCAATATTATAAGCTACAAAAGTCTACAATGATTGTAATGTTTATCTTGAAATCATTATTTTCTTACTTGGTATTATTGGTTATATGTTTAGTTCTGAAATATATAATAATAGTAATATTTGGGACACTATTACACTAATTCAACTAGCCCCTTGGTAAGTTTATTTAAGACCTGTGTTGAAAATACTTGTCAACGTATATTTAAGAAATATATTCTTATTATTTATAGATAAATGTATATATAATTAATAAGCAGACTGGAAAGCAGATGAAAAGCGTAGTTCTTAACTCTGCCTCTGCCGGAAATCGGACTAAGCTAACGATTAGCGTTCTGGTGGTTAACCAATCACGCCACGGAGGTCGTCAAAATCATAGAAGCTTCTAATATGAATATTTCCTCTTAGTTATCTGAAAATAATAGTTAGTTACTCAGAGAATCCGGTAACTTTCCGCAAACCCGTACAACGTACATGTGAGTATCCGCACCCTCTAATACGGGGTCGATTGGCAATTTCCATAAAATTATTATTCATGAGTCGAAAGTATGTTTATGCGCGAAACGAAACAAGTAAACTTTTATGAGCACCAAGAAGTTTGATTACATGTACGGCCTCCTTGCGTTGCGGTAATTGGATTAGGTACTTCGCTCCATAAGCGATACTGTATAGCACTGTATTGATTTTGTATGGCAATGTAACCTAAGATGTTGTGATATATGAAACTATAAGATGTTATTAAAGGCCACTGTCCTTTGTGGTATAGTCAGGGGTTTAAGTGTCTAACAGTAGGGTGTTAGCGATCACGAAGCTATATGTTATCTGGATATAACCACTCTAATATATGATTAACGATTATACTCTTAATTATAGGTCGAAAACTGTATCGCCATTTGTAAGCACTGATATGCAATGTTGAGCACAAATTGATAACCTATCTACAAAACATATTCTAAACCATATATACTCTCACGTTAATTCAGCTCATTGTATATTTTTCAAATTCGACGTAGCTCAGTTGTTTGGGGCTTGGCTCTGTTTCAATGGGTACAGGGTTCAAATCCCGCTTGAGCATGTACCAATGGAAATGAATTTTAATGAATTTCTATATACATTTTCGTAATAAAAACACATTTACGAAATGCATCGAATTTATACGGTGAGGGAAAACATCGTGAGGAAACCTACCTGTTCGTCGAACAGGTAATAGTTCGTGCTTGTAAATGGCGACATGGCTGACCACCTGTCACATTGAGTACTGACTATCTGGTTAACACGTGGGTTCGAGGTGTCCATAGAATTACTACCTTCGCAATTGCGGAGATGGACATCTGAACCTCTGACTGCCCCACAAGGGTTAATGGTCGTGAATGCGTTTTTGTTTTTGTTTTTTGTATATATTATGGTATAAGTACACCTCAAAATATAAATATTGCACATGAAAAAAAATCAAAACATTTCCAAAAAATTAAACACCGCAAAGTAAATGATTTGATAACAGCACAACCTCCGGCGACCCGCCCCAGCAGGCTTCAAAGGCGAGTAAACATGACAATTTATTTTCGTCCTAATCCACGGAACAATGCTCAGGCTTTTCGGCATGTTGTCACGAAAACGCAAACATGGGGCATCGGTCGAATAATTACGTTACGTAACAGGGATTTTTAATTATTTGTATGGGGTGAGGTAAAGTATCGTGAGGAAACCTAGCTATTCCTCGAACAGGTAATATTATATAAATATTGAACTGCGTTTGTGCTAAAACGCATTAATAGACTGAGACAGTTAAACGATAAACAATGTGACAGGTGGTTAGCCATGTCGCTATTTACAAGCACTGACAATTATCTGTTCTAAGAAGAGGTAAGTGACCTCACAAAGTTCGCGGAACAGGTAATAGTTAGTGCTTGTAAGCGACATGGCTTACCACCTGTCATATTGAGTACAGACTATTTAGTTCAACACGTGGGTTCGAGGTGGCCATAGAATTACTACCTTCGTAATTACGAAAATGGACACCTGAACCTCTGACTAGCCCGCAACGGTTAAATGTCGTGAACGCGATTAAAGGTCCCAAGGGAATGTAGAATTTTCGATGTTTAACTAAGTTAAGTAAAGATTGTTGTTAAGTTGATTGTTGTTAAGTTAAGTTATAAGTATAGAAAAAGATTTAAACAATTATTACTTATAAGTGGTAATACTTCATAATACATATACTGACGTAACATGCTTATAAAGGGATACGCGGTGAATATTCTTTATCGTAAAAAATCTTTTTGATACCATTCATACGTGTATAGATGCATAGGTTCCCTACCTATCACGTTAGGTGCTCTCTATCTAGTGAAACGCGGGCTTCGAGTGACCCATACCTAACATGCCATCGAAATTTTGAGGCACTCAGCTATTGACTACCTCGCCGCAATTAAAAATAAACATACACAAGTCTTGAAGAGTATGGTATGCATATTACACTTATATTAAAAATAAACATACACAATTCGTGAAGTGTATGTTATGTATGATATACTTATAGTATACAATTTTAATGAACATGATATAGTACTTGAGCAAAACAGCTGCTTCTACAAGCAGAAAATTAATAAATGAAACCAAGAAGCATAAATTGCATACGTTTTGTTTTAGGTGCTACCTTTTAATAATGAGTAAAATGATTCCAGGAAATTCGTTGAGTTTTCTTGTTCATACATTTATAATGTTTACCACAAGTATACACATATACAAACTCGCATCTTTATTACCCTTCCAAGAACAACCCTCCTATTTACATTTAGCGTACGAATACGTATAGAGATATTATCTATATGACCTCTATTGTGTGTTTTGTATGTGTGTGTGTATGTGTGTGTGTGCTGGCTTGTTTACTTTACTGTTTTTGTGTTAGTTGTCTTTGTGAATATAAAGCATTCACGAACGTACAACCCTTCGATGTAATAAGAAGTTGATTGTTTACCATCAAGGAAGTTTCTTCGATGGGTTTGGGTCACTCTAAGCCCACTTTTTACCTGATAGTCAATATCCAACGTGACAAGGGGTAAACCATTTCACCGTATACTATTACTGATTATTGGCTATTTCAAGGAATATACAGGTTTCTTCACGAAGTTTTCCATCACCGAAATCTAGGCTCGCTCTTAACTTTGGTGATCGAACAAAAACCGATGTATTAAGTTATCTTTAACCCGCTTAGGCATTGCAAAAATACTTTATATGGACCTCTAATATAGAATGTTTGTGCAGTAACCTAGGGAACAAATACATTAGTTCCAATAAGTTTTCCTAAATGATTTAGTGTGGCTATAAGCTGGCTGAGAAAGCGCACTTCCAACGAAGGAGTCTCGGCGAAAAACAAGCAATATGTTCTCGGGTTATGAGCCCTTCTGCCACGAAAATATTTATGAGAAAGTTGTAAATTATGTTGCGTAACTTATTGACGACGCAGCATGTTAGATGGCGTGATAAAGTGTTTATTTATGGGCGTGTTATGTCAACGGATGTATCGTGTCGTAAAGGGTTAACGAGAAGGTCAAGATTGCAGTAATTTTTGGAGATTATACCCCTATGTTCTTTTTTTAGTAACTAACTGCAAATAATCACTATCTCTGCAAGTTCAGAGTTAGATACTTAAACTTCTAACTACTGTTTTATAAGGTATTATGAATATTTTGTCTGGTACCTGCTTTTATAAAAAGGTTTATTACTAATCGCGATTTAGGCTTTTCCTTTCCTTATAATAATCTTTCTTTTTCTCTAAGTTTGAAAAATAGTAATGAGGCACTCATTTTTGTTATTTTGTTAAGAATAGTTAGTTCTTATGCACATTTTGGGTTCATTTACTTAATTAAACATGTGATAGTATATACATAAACACATCAATTCCGCTTCCTACAACGGAGTAGGCAAACCCAATTCTTAAAACAAAATCAAACATAAACATTTACTCATATTTTCGTAAATTTCCGTTCACACATTTGCAAATAAGAGTAAACAGTTGACACCAGATATAAACCGGATATATTCAGGATAGAGTATCCCCAAGGGATGGAAAGGGATCGACGAGAAATATGGGTGTGTGTGTTTTGACACTTCATAATAATATTTCACGTATTTATAACTCCGTAGGGTGGAGGTTGTCATATTATAAATATAAAAATAATAATAATATTTGGACATTATAGCACCAATTGAACTAGCCTCTTGCTAAATAAATTTAAGACTTGTGTTAAGGGTAAATGTAAATAAATAAATATTGAATTGAATTGTTATTTTTTAATAAAATGCCCTTATTTAAATACTTTGTATAATAATTCAATGTGATTTGCTAGGAATATATATTTTTAATGTGACCTAATTTATCTAATTAACCTTTTTCCGAACCATGGACCAGGTGAAGTGAGGAATTTTTTTAAACAATAAGGTCTGTTATGTTTTTTTTTCTTTGATTTAATTTATCATACTATACCAACTCCGTGTATGGTTTCTTTTTATTATTAAATTCACAGTCACATTTCACGTCTAAGTTCATTGTAACAAATATTTTAAGAAAAGTAAAAGGTTCATTATAAAATTAATTAAATAATTGAGACGACATCACATATATATCGTAATTAAATTGAACCAAACAAGTTGAATACGCGTTCAATTAGTTGTTATTCCTTGTAAACAAACAATAAATTTGTTTGCGAGTTTTCTTATAAGGTTTTCGTTCATAATTCGTACATGTGTGTACATAAACAGAATTTATATTCAAAAACGTTTTTAATAACCTTAAAATACTTACTTATCTCACTCGTATTATACAGCAAAGTTCATATATTATATAAGTATTTTTTTACAAATAAAACTTCTATAAAATATTAATTCGTAGCATAGAAAAATCTATCCTTAGCAAGATATATGACTGTACTCAATAAACGCGAAACCAAAACAATATTTGCCAACAGCAAACGTCATGTGGGGCTGATATAAACAAAATTGAGTTACGGCCTCGTAATACAGCCTTACGAGTCGGTCTTTAATATTCGTAAAAGCCTCCGTCTTGTTACGGGTTAAGGGGCGGCTGCAATGGCGGGGATTTTAGACTGCTCTTTGATTAAGATTTTAGTATATTATGTAGTATGTGGTATGTACGTTTTATAAAAATTAACAGATTTTTTATTAGTATATAAAAATCTGTATCGCAAAAATGCTCCTATACATTTATAAATATCAACCTCATCTTATACATTTATATGTATATAAATAACAATATTCATATCTATTCACAGTCGGTTTTGATTTGTTAAATTTGGTGTAAGTTGTTTTATGATATTTTATTATTATTTTAAATCACTTTGTACAGCATACCAGCTCGAATTATTTTTACAGAGGGTTAAACACATTATTATTTAATGACATATGTATTTAATAATGTACACTTACACAAACATATGTATTTAATAATGTACGTAATGTTAATAATGTATGTATGTTATGTTATTATTTAATGACATATGTATTTAATAATGTACACTTACACAAACATATGTATTTAATAATGTACACTTGTAGTAAAAAATATACATATAAATATATGTACAGTATGTTTTCATTCATATAATTAAACAACTATAACAAAAACCATTTCCGAAATTACACAAAAACTAATTTATATCACAAAAGTATTTAATTTTCCAACCATTCTAAACCTAAAACATATGTATGTATGAGAACAAATAGAATTCGAATGAATGCTTTGATGTTTGTAATTTAGGCAGTATTTGCTAGGTTCAAATAAAACGTATGAATATAACTTTTACTAGTGAATAGAATATTTACACTGAACCAGAGCATCGTAATTATTAAATGTATAAATTGATATGATTTTTTACATCACGACTATAAAACCTATCAGTGTAGTCAGAGATATAATGACCGACAGCTAAGCTTTGTTATAGTCATTTGAATCCCAATAGTCAAAAACTTATGACAGTGACAGCTGTGACAGCCTATGGTGACATGTGTAATAACTGACTATTATCAAGGGAAACAATATACATATACGAAGATAGTAAAGTAATATACATAAAGTCACGTAGAACATAAAGAGATTAAATCAAAGACATTCTTATCAAGGCGGGTGTACTTAAAGTAAATAAAAGAAGATCCAAAAATAGTTTGGTTTAGTTTGAGATGATTAATGAGTGTGTTTGAAGCAAGATATGCTATAACTTCCAGGTGGCGATCAATAGTCCCTGCTTTACGTAAATAGAAGGCTTTTAAGAAAATATATACCTATCTGGTAACACGGGGGCTCAATGTGGTCATAGAATTACGACCTTCGCAATTGCGTAGATAAACATCTGAACCTCTGACTAACCCGCAAGGGTTAATGATCGTTAAAGTGTTGTTTTTGTTTTATATATATATATATCTTTTTTACAAAAAATAAGTCAATTTATATTAATCTTAAAATCGTGTAACCACGTCTTAACCAGAGCCTTGATTTCGTTCTTGTGTGACACTCGTTATGTATTCAACGAGACTGAAAATGTTCAGAGAAGTTAATTAGAGAAACTCCAGTTGACTCGCACCGTTTTGCCAAAGGGCGGCAGTATTCACAGCTCCCACTCATTCCCAAGTTTTAACATTGTTAAGCCACATTCGTAATGTGCTAAGGATATCAAAGAATACGAGAACGTATGTATGTGTAGATAAAATTCAAAGTCGAATATTTTATTCTCGAAAGTATACAGGGTGGCGCATTCAAAACGGTCAGTATGGGAAAGTCGGAAACTATAAGAGATACGAAGATATGTTCTTAGGAACCATGTCACCGATTTTGATAAAAAGAAAAACTGCATTCATACTTTCTTTCAAAAAACAACTGTATCCAGTACGGGAGTCGAACCCGGTTGCTTTGAAAAAATAAATTGGCCCTTTTCACTTTTTCTTTTGAAATATCGATTGTGTAGGTCTTAAGCTGTAAATGTCTCTATGAAACATAGTGTCGAAAATTAATAAAATGCATTGTTTTGGCATACTTTAGTTTATCATAGTAGTTTACATACACACCGTAACAATATTCAACAGACATGTAAAATTGTCTCTATGGCTGTTTGTAGTTTTGTATTTCCCTACTTGTTACATACACCATATCATGTGGCTTTAGCATAGCATTTATCCTTTAAGGAGGTTTTGTTATCTACAGTAATCTAAAACTAACAATCTATTGAAAAGTCCACTTAAAGTGACGTGTTAAATCATATTAGAAAATTTCGTATGGGATTACGTTAAGGATGAATTTTACAAAACAAGCTATGACACCATTGAAGACCTAAAAGTAGCAATAAAGTCAATTGTAACGCAAATTCACCACATGAAAATACAAAATTCAATAGTAAGATCGTTACCTAAACGTGTTGAATATTGTATTGCCATTTGGTGACATATGATAGCGAACCAAAATTTGATTTTCTCCTGCACCAAGCTATCAAATATCATAGTCGCAAGCTGTGTATACCGAGTATGTCTGCACCGGCAGATGGCACCTCGATATCGCAGAGTGCGGTCATAAAACAAATTGGAAGGTTTAAATTGAAACCGAAAAACGTCGGGCTGCACCAATATCTCCATCCCAATGGAATTGTTCGTGCCCAACAATTCAATTTATGATTGTATCGCACTGCGCTCGGACAAAGGAGGTTGCGAACGTTTGAGTTTGGATGTAGATGGAAAAATTGGTTTGGGTTAATTGAATTCATAATTAAACATATGACAGATAAACGCTATATTGAAAAAGGGTGAGGTTAGAAGTACTTATAGACGGCGAGTGTGTACGAGAAGATGTATGAGTGTCAATGAAGCGAAAATGGTTTGTCAGAATCGGGATAAATGACGGGATCTGTAATCTCTGCTTACCCCTCAACGAGGAATCGGGTGTGATAACATGTATGTACATATGTATGTATAATTGTTACATTGAACACACTTATAACATTAAAAATATCTATGAGCTCCGAATGTATATGGGTGATATTGGAGCGATCACATTAATAAAACCTATAACCGCCAAGTGTGTATGACAAATTGTAATTATGCCAACGGAGGAAAAATCGTTCGCAATAAGAAGAGAATGGGGACCCGTGAGCTCTGTCAAACCTGTTAAGAGGAAGTGTGTTGTGTATTTGTAATCACTTTTTTTCATTATTTAAATTTTGATCGGAGGTAAAATCTCGATCGGATCGGACAATGGGCGTAACATTATGACGGAGTATAACGCTTAAAAAGCAACTTATAAGCTGGTCCTACTATTATAATAGCCAGTAGTTATGTATTAGCTAGATACCAATATCACAAACCAACTACATCCTAAACCTTATGCCTTAACCCCACATTCAATAAATTGACTTTAATACTACAAAGAACAGGGTGAATACAAACTTCCCAAATAAAGGGAGTGGATGAAAGATTTCCATCAAGGCAGCTCCATAATAAATCCTAAGCTCTTTTATTAAAAGCAAACAGTGCTGGCCAGGCCTTAGTGTGAAGGGATGGGGCATTGATACTTACTAGTAAATGTGGAGCGTGATACTCGGTATATGTGATTTACCATAGTCTTGTGAACCGCATTGTATTTGACTAATGTTGTATTTGCGAAACTGGTGACTGTAATAGTATTGATATAGTAAATCTCTTCCCAATATGTACTAGCTGTGTGGATGACTTAAAACAATTTTTCGTAATTCTCCATTCTATATTAAATGCGAATGTAACGGAGTATGTGGTTATAAATGAAGTTAAACGTGCATATATGTACAAACTTTTACATATAATTAACATCCACCCCGACAAACTTTAATAATTTTGGATCTAACTAGTGTGAAATAAAATAAAGATACATTAATGGAAGTATAAATACATGTGCCTATTAGATGCCCGACAAATGTATAGTATTTGATTTTTTAAAGACTTTATTATTTATATTGTTTTTGTATTATTATTTATATAAAAATCATACACATTCTTTATTAAATTTTATTTCAAACTGCAATTCACAGACAGATCACAAAACCCCATTTCCCAAATTCAATACTCAAATTCACAGTATATACCATACTCACATAAAATATCCCATCCCTATCACATGTCCAAGTCTGCCAGAAAAACCTTACGTAAGCCAAAGTGTTGTGAAGCTGACCATTAGGCTAGCAAACAATATTAGTCAGCGAGCTCAGTTATAAATCTTACCCAGAAAGGCAGATACAAGCCAAATTGCCCCCAAGATAACCAGGCCCCCAATGACTGCGGCCTGATACAGCCTGCGGGCGCAAAGAGGATTCTTATCAAGTAGTTTGTGGACTTACAACCTCTTTGTACGTATATAGAGGTTTTTGTATGGCTTTCAGGGAGTTGTACTTTTGGGGATATTATGATATTTGTAACTAGATGGTGTTATATATTTTTCTTTATTTCATATTGGGACTGATTTATGTTATCTTATTGGTTGGAATAGAAGTAAGATAATTTATTTTGGAAATTGTTTTTTTTTAGTAGGAATTTGTGATTGTCGTCGTATTGGGTGATTTAAGTAAATAAGGTTGATACACGAGTTTTAATATGATAACGGAGATTTTCTACTATTTTGAGAGGTTTCTATAAGACTAGAGGTTTTCTTTCGACTGTTAATTGCTTTCTATTCTTATTTACTTAACATTCACATCACTGATTCACACCCACATTTGATAAACTTAATGCTTGAGTAATAAATGCTTCTAATTATATTTTACCCAAATGGTCTAACCACAGATTCAAACCCACTTTTAATAACCCATAAACTCATAATTAATGCGTTAACACATGCATAACTTCTCCTTTTACTATATGTCAACAAGAGTCGGGGTGCAAGGAAAAATCCACCCGAAGTGCGAACCAGTAAACTAATTTCCATATAGATGAAATTTACATTTTAAAATGATCCGCGTCCACCCCGAATATATTTAGCAAAGCTTAAACTTAATTTATGGGACCTTTCATCGTGGTATGCCACTGCAAGTGTTGAACTATAGCTTGTTCATAAAGTAAACATACATATATGGATCATACTCATTAATTCATTTAGGAAAGGACAGAATCTCGAAGACACGATGATATTGTGCTAGTTTTTGTAATATGGAACATTAGTGGCAGGTAGAAAGGTCATCGCTTAACAGATTCCATTTAAAATTAGTTGTTAATTTGCTTCTCACAACATAAAAAACGGTAGCTTGCTAGCATTATTTTTACCTTACAAATAAATATATAGTTCATACAAAACTGGTGTTTTCTTGGGTACATGAAGTGTATGGATGAAATAATAACGAAAGGAAACGCAAATTATAAAGCTAATGTGATTAATAGGGCAAGATGAAAAAAACCACGTAAAAGATAAACAGACCAAATTGGCAACATTCTTCTTATTAACAATGTGATGTGTGAATAGTTGCATATATATGTTACCGGCCAAACAAGATTTTAGGACAAACTAGTTTGGGCTAGGTTAAATATATAGGTTATAGCTCTTTTGTTCTGAAATCGGGTTTAGTCGGTAACATAGGTTAGGTTAGGTTAGATTTCCCGATTTCACCCGACTTCAGGTCAAAAGAACTAGTTTAGCCTAGGCCAAACTGGTTTGTCCTGAAATCGGGCTCAACCAGTAACATATACAAGTACTACTCTAAACATATTAGTCTCTTATAAGTATACACCCCTATCTATCCACGTGTGAAGTGAACCGAAGTTGTCGTGACGTCATCCTATAATCTAAGGCCACCCTGCTTGCTGGCTATTAATATCCTGATGAAGCAATTAATATGGATACGCCTTGAGACTCTCATGTAGGTTAATCGAACCTTGGTACTGTACATCTTTATGGATGGACAGGGGATTAAGTGATCACGGATGTTGTTGCTAAGAACTACAAAATCTTTTAATCATTTATGTCGTGAGTCCATCGGTAGATATATAGGGCTATATGATGTACTTAAGAGTATTGATTACTTATTTAAGTTAATAAGTTATTCAAATACAGAGATTGTATTATTGTGTATAATTTTATGATAAAACAAGAATTGATGTTTTGCAATTTCCTATTCTATTTCGAAGATTTATGTATATTTTTATCCTAAAGGGCATGCATATAGGTTTTAGTGTCATTATCTGGTGCATCGTGACACACTCCTTATAAACTCCTATCATCATACCATAATTATTATATCTATGCATTAAAACGTGGTTTTTCAGAAAACCAAGACTTTTTCTTTCTTTCTTTTTCTTAACTACTCCGAAAAGATGAATAGAGTACCCGCCACATAAGGTGGCAGTTGGAGGCGTCGCCACAGTCGCGTAATTCAGTGTTGCCAGTAAACACGCCAAAACTAGCACTCACTGTGCCATACGGCTCGATACATTATATTGAGGTTTCATTTGTAACGATCTTTGGTTGCAGAGCTATAAACTCAAATAAAACAAATTAATATACCAAAGTCAAAAGTCAAAATATTTTTATTCAAAATAGGCCCTATCATAAGCTCTCTTTGAAAGTTATTTTATGATCTAAGTACAAATTAAAAAAACTATATATTGACAAAAGGAATATATATGAGTGAAGTGGAAGGGCGGTTACGTAGGGGCCGGCCTAATAAGACATATATGTAACAGTCAGATAGACGCTATATTGAAAAAAGGTGACGTTAGGAGTACCTATAACCGCCGAGAGTGTATTAGAGAATGTATGAATGTCAATGAAGCGAAAGTGGTCTGTCAGGATCGGGACAAATGGGGATCCGTGATCTCTGCCTACCCCTCTACAGGGAATCAGGCGTGATGTGTATGTATGTATGTAAAAAAACTATTTGAAACATGGCACTGAGCATTGTCTTTACATATTTTTACCGAGGTTAGTTCACCAACCATTTCGGCTGCTCAAGATGCCACGTCATGAAGACCACGACCGCTCTGATAAGAGCGTAACGATTGAGAAGAAGAAGTTCAGCGGAGACCCTTGGAGAAGAACTAACAAGAAACTCCAGAAATCAATTTATTATAATCACCCTTAACATACATAAAAATTACAAAGAGTGGGCAAAAAACACAACGCTGGTAATACTAAATTTACCTTTCATACAAAATAACACGCAATGGCGGAAACGTCAAATTTAGTTCCAAGTTTGGCTACTGCCACCTTATGTGGCGGGTACTCTAGTAGTAAATAATGTTTAATTAATATATTATATAAAAATATATTATATAATTAATAATAAATGTAAGGTTAGATAAAGTGTACAAGAATATTTATCTACCAACCATCTAACTAAACCTCTTTGTTCCAGCGTCATCCGCTCAGCGAGAGTTGGGCAAGGGGCTAGCAACCAACGCGTCCGCATCCAGCGCCCCGCCAGGCACAATAGACAATGCGATAAAGGGCAGCGGGGTCCTCGAGGGGGTTAGACCAACCCCCCGGACGGGGCCCTACTTTGATTTGGCCCATTCGAAGAACGTTACTGCGTTGCTAGGCCAAACAGCCTATCTCAACTGCAGGATCAAGAATCTAGGGAATAAAACTGTGAGTATTGTAGTAATAATTAATTTTGATAATATTTGTTACATTAGTAGAATATACATACACATTCACGACCTTTTATCCTTTTTGTGATGCCCAACACCTCGCAGATTTAGTATCGGTAACTTTAAAGCATAAATATTGGGGTTGTGATGTCATATGGAACATTGGTGACAGATTGCTAGCCCACCGCCCAATTGATTCCATTTACCATATACAATTAGTCGCCTTCTAATATATATTATGCTGGTAAGAATGGCAGCTAGTTTGCTTTTTATGTACCAGACAAGTACGAGATAAATATATCTTTGTATGTATACATATATATTATATAGCACTAAGGTATAAACTAATAGTTTTCATTCATCATTTCCTTAAGCTGTACGTAAGTAACATTTACAATCTTACCCAAATCCTTATGTCCAGGTGAACCCTCAAGTGTCCTGGGTTCGACATCGGGACATCCACCTCCTTACCTCTGGGAGGTACATCTACACTAGCGACCAGAGGTTCAAACCTATTCATCAGGAGCACTCTGAAGATTATACTTTGCAGGTGAGTTGGATGTCAAGAGCTTATTTAGAGCTTTATAAGTTTTGAAGTGTATTTATGGATGAAAATAGCATATAGAGATTCTGTACTACATGTTATAAGAGGTATTTAAAATAGAAAGATTTTAGAATAGGATGAATGTGATATTTGTATAAGTTCTTTTTCATGGATTAAAGGGCTTATGAATCTATAATAAATGGTAGTTAAAATCGAAATGTTTTGAGTTTTTAATTAAATTTACATTTATCTTTCATATTATGTATATTTTTGTGTCCCTGAGACATAAAACAATTTGTGCTAAAGCAACTAAGTTCTGTAGATTCCAAAACTGTATGTAGAACAATTATCCTACAGGATACATATTATGATCGTTGCTTTTATAAGTAGTTATAAATTTTATCATTCATAAGTTAACTTAATCATACTTACAATATCTTCTAAACTGAATAATACATTTACGAAATGCGTCGGAATACTATGGTGAGGGAAAGCATCGTGAGGGAACCAACCTGTTCCCTGAACAGGTAATACTCGTAGTTAGTGCTTATAAATGGCGACATGACTTACCACCTGTCACATTGAGTACTGACCATCTGGTCAACACGTGAGTTCGCGGTGGCCATAGAACTACTATCTTCGCAATTGCAGAGATGGACGCCTGAACTTCTCACTACCTCGGAAGGGTTAATGGTAGTGAACGCGTTTGTCTTGTGTCTATATTCTGAACTAACTTCACTATTCCTTTTATTACAGATAAAATTCCCGCAATACAGGGACGCGGGAGTGTACGAGTGCCAGATATCGACCACTCCCCACCTCAGTCATTTCGTTCACCTTGAGGTCATAGGTTCGTAATAGATACGTAGATATAGTAATATGATAATAGTAAATAGTTTAAATACTTTTTGACACTTAACACCAGCCGTTTTTGTGTATTTGATTTATTTTTATGTAGTTTTTTAGTATTGAAGTTTTAGTTGTGAATTTATTGCGTGTCATCTGATGGACTAGTGTTGTTTTTGTTGTGTATCGTAGTCAAAATTTTTGAGAATCCCAGATTTTTTAATAAGTCTTTTTAATTTTTAATTTATAGGTAATTTATTATAATAAGTTTTAAGTTTGTAAATATTTTGTTAGTTTTAATTCCTTGTTTTATTGTATATTACTTAATTTGAATTTATGAATAAAATAATATATGTCTTTTACATGATTATGTAGTGTTTTGGTGAATTATGTTAATATTATTAGTTTTTTTTTGCTATATTTTTTGTGTATTACCATTTTATTTTCTTTCATCATTAGTCTTTTGTTGTTGCGGAATAAATAAACAATTATTTAATTTTGTAATGATATTTTCTTTTGCTTTGTCGCTCGAATGTCATATTACTTACAATTGAGAGTCAAACTTCCAACCGTGTCCTTAGATATTTGAGATGTGATATCATCACAGAATTTAAAGTACGTAATAGCACGTCATAAAAGCATATAAGCTCATAGGTGCCCCTCTAAAAGCCCTTAATTGAGCACTGGGACCTAAGATACAAGCATTCGCCTAGTTCAGGCCCAGAAGAATCCATAATGTGAAGCAATTTATATACCTCGATAAAGTTATTTGTTGTTAATTGTTTTAAATATCAGGCTAAAAAGATATAAAAGATATTTACATTTTAATAGTGGTATTACATATACTTATAAAAACATATCTTTTATATCCCTGCAGTGTAAACAGAGATCCCAGATCCCCATTTATCCCAATCACGCAAATCACTTTCACTTCACTCACACCTTTACATACACTCAGTGGTTATAAGTACTTCTAATAGTGGTAATGTGATTAACAGACTGTATTAATTTGAATTTAATTACAAGTTGGGAACAACGCTGTTATTTGCCGATACTTGTTTATGCCATGTAACGTTGACGAGTTGCCTTAATCGCCTCAAAGTATTTGCATAACATATGTCTCCTGTTATGTATTGCACTGATTTATTTAGTACTACTAGCGCGATCTATTGAACATTTATTAACGATGTAATATGTATATAACAATTAAAGTACATTATTTTCATAAAGTTTATATTTAAATGAACATCAAAATTAACGTAATGTTTTTCCTCTTTATTAATGTCATGTTTTTTGTGCAACGTTGAAATATTAAAACATCTGTCTATCCCTCTAGAATTTTAGTTACTTAGCTATCTCCTTTGACATATATATATATCCTCCTATATATATATATGTCATAGGATAGTCTAATATGCTAATACGAAACTATTCCTATAATAATATCATTGACCTTCCAAGACACAAAACACTTCCTAATTAGTACCTGCTCTATGATTAAGTGTCCTAAGCTCGAATGACCTTCCCCACATTGTTGCTACCTTAGTTTCTATAATAGATTAACGAAATACCTACCTCTATAATTAAATGTCATATCTACTACCGATTGACATTGAATCAATATAATTAATAAGAAAGATCAATATTAAACAATTTGACATCAAGTTGAGTATGTACGTACTCGTAGCTTAGTTGAATTAAACAAGCAAAGAAAATTACATATATGCATATCATAACAAAAGAAGACAATACAAAGACAAACTCGTTCGCGACCATTAACACTTGCAGGGTAGTCAGAGGTTCAGATTTCCATCTCCGCTATCGGGAAGGTAGTAATTCTATGGACACCTCGAAACCACGTGTCGCTTAGTCAATACTCAATGTGACAAGTGGTAATAACAAAAGAAATGCGTTTAATACCATTACAACTTGCGGGGTACTCAAAGGTTCACGTTTCTCCGCAAATGGAAAGGTAGTATTCTATGGACACCATAATTCCACGTGTACCAGATAGATTCAACAACAAAATGAACAAATTATCACTGTATTTTATAAAAATATACAAAGATACGTAACGACTTCTTCTTTTTGTATATGACGCTTTTATAATTTACTTTTGTTAATTCTTACACAAGGTACATATAACCTAGTTGGTAACATAATATAACGCCACTCCTTATCCAAAATTAATATAATATACGTAATAGATAGTTTGACGACCTCCGTGGCGCGATCGGTTAGCCCCCTGAACGCTAATCGTGAGGTCCTGGGTTCGATCCCCGGTGGAGGCAGAGTTAAGAACTACGCTTTTCTTCTGCCTTTCAATCTGGTCGTGGACTTTATATGATATTTATGTATTAAACTATTTATAATAAGTATATATTTCTTAAATATACGTTGACTAACTGTTTTAAGGGTATGCAAGTCTTAAATGTATTTAACAAGGGGCTAGTTCAATTGGTCCTACAATATATGTCCTACAATATTTTGTTTTATTAAATATTTTTATGTTATTAAATAATGATTGTAAAGAGCAACATCGTGTATTCTACAGATAACATGTGGTTTCGAGGCGCGGATGTGGATAAAACAAAAAACACGTTAATGGTCTTGACTATTAATGTATTATTACATACATATACACACACGTGCTTTAATCCCCTTTGGATGGATAGAACCTCTTAGACTACTAAATTATCAGGTAAATAGGTAGCAAAGTACCTTATAGTTTTTTTCATCTAGGGGAAAATACTTGAGGAGGCGATGTTAAACAGGTTTCTTTGCTGGAGTCGAGGCTTCTCTTTAGAGTTTCATACAAAATGCAGGGCTTGTTATTTTTGTCCAGCGCTTGCTTTGATTGAATAATTAATATTCTCTTAAGGCGGTCGCACATTGAGTGAGCGATACGCCCACATTTCCCCGAAAAAAGAAATACTTTACAAATAATAATAGTATAAATATACATACACAAACATTATGTCAAGACCTGAAGTTGAGACTGAACATTTCATATACCTGTTTTCTAAGAATAGGTTTTATAGGTAGATGGAATTTTTTGGAAGAGGTGACACGGAATGATCATCAATATGTTTTCTATCATATAAGTCATGATAATTTTATAATAGTCACAAGTTACACATTGCAGTGACGTTAAGAAATGAGAATATGTATGAATCCTAATAAGTACAAGTAAATCTTAACATTCATATATTTCAATCATTTTATGGTGGACAGAATTTTCGATTAATTAACCATCGAAAATTGCAATAAAATGTTGCGTCGAATTTGTTATTTATTTATGTATTCATAAATAAAATGACCATGACCACGAGATCATTAACATTACAAAAATATAAGTAATCACATGATCAAATATATTCTACATTCCCGTCGATGCCCTCTGTTCACTGCACGCTCACCCTTAGCGGTGTGGAACAAACGCGAACGGAACAACGCGAGAGGTCGTGGCGCTTTCATTTAGCTTTTATTAAGCGGTTGCTTTATACTACTTTTCTCTAACAAATAAAACATACGTCACGTTACATTTCAAAGCAATAGACAGAGATTTCTCATATATTAAAACAAAAAGCATATTAAAGTTATTCAACGTAGCTTAGTTGTTTGGGGCTTGACTCTGTATCAAAGGGTAAGGGTTCAAATCCCGCTTGAGCATTCACCAATGAAAATGAAGTTTAGTGAATTCAGTAAAAGGAAATCATCGCGAGGAAAGCTATCTGTTCCCAGAACAGGTAATAATAGTCGGTGCTTGAAAATGGGATATGGCTTGCCACCTGTCACATTGAGTACTGACTATCGGGTCAACACATGGGTTCAAGGTGGCTATAGTATTACTACCTCACAATTGCGGAGGTGGACATCTGAACCTCTGACTACCCCGCAAGGGTTAATGGTCGTGAACGCGTTTGTCTTTTACATAAAACATATTCCACGTTATGTTTCATAGTAATGGGCAGAGATACAAATTAATTGTTAAGGTCGTATGGGTATGACAATACATTTTCTCTATGGTTGTGCTTACAGTTATACAGAAATAGGTTATTGATCATCAAGGCTATCTATATAGCTAGCAGCTAAACCCAAAATAGTCTGCTAAGTAGGCCCCTAAGGGATAAGAGGTAAATGTACTGGTCAATAGTAACCCAACTATAAGGAATATCCTATATTTAAACCTTTATTACAGCGGTAACTTTCCTAATAATGATGTGAAATAGTGAACTGTAGCTTAGTGGGAAAGAACCCTGACTTCTTATGAGAAAGGTCCAAGGTTCGAATCCCGGCTCTGGCATGTACCAATGTATGAAATTTAAATATGTGTTTTTCATTTACGTACATAATTTACAGTTGCTAACGGTTACGCATACCATCGCGAGGAAACCTGCCTATCCTTCGGAATAGGTGATGTGCCTATATACATGGCGATACGGTTCACTACCTATCACTTTGGGTGCTGTCTATCTAGTGAAATGCAGGCTTTGAGTGAACCATAACTAACATGCCTTCAAAATTTCGGAGATGAGCACTCTAGTCTCTGACTACCCCGCCTCAATAAAAAAGGGAGTGTGTATACACAAGTCATGAAGCGTATGTATCTATTAATGACTCGAAGGGATATTAAATCACCAAGTTTCTGTCAGCCCCAAAATGACGTAAGGTCGTGATTAAATTGTGTATCTAACGCGTCTGGCTTTCCACCTCAAGGCAAACCTTTATCCTTCAAGCCTGCGCAGTCCTTATTAATTTTACCCGCCCTTTTATACACATCGCCGAAAACAAACAAGCTTAATGAAAATTAAACTTTCCTTAGGAAAGAACTCAGGTCGTAAGCTAAAGTCCCTTAGTTACTTGTTACAGTGTTTTGACTGGCTGGTTTAGTTATTAAGTTAAGTTTTTATGGAAGTTAAGTAGAGGATGATCCAATAAGACATATGACAGTCAAAAAGAAAAGGGTGGCGTTAGAAATACCTGTAACAGTCGGGCCTATAACCAAGTAGTGTACTATATGAGAAGGTGTATTAGTGTCAAAGAAGTAAAAGTGGTTTGTTAGTATTGGGACAGATGGGGAATCGTGATCTCTGCTTACCCATCTACAGGGAAACGGGCATAATGTGTATATATGTATGTTCTTAATCTATGCCAAAAAGTATTCCAAAATCCTCTCATTAGGGAAACAGGTGAATGTATTTTTCTGTGCAAATAAAACTATACTGACTACCATAGTTTAGTTATAAATAATGAATTGGCATGCTAACTAGATATTGTTCGTCCTGGTATGTCGTAAAAGGAGACTCAGGTACTCGAACCTAATGAAATTGTTAAGTAGTGTGACTTTATCCAGTCTTAAATATAAATACAATCACAACACCGAATCATCAACTATATCTTTGAGTGTTGTCTTCCCAGAAAAAAGGACTAGGCCATTATTTCGGAAGTAATGACAATTATATATATTGACCACTCAATAGTTCCAGACTAGAATAAGATTAAGATTATCAAGGATTTAATGCCCGCGGCCATACACGTCTGTGACAAATCCATATTTTTCGTCATCCATCACACTCACAAACTACTCCTCTTGTTTGCATCGGAAGAATGTTTGGTAAAATTCCCTCAACTTCTAACACACGTTTAAGTTATAATTTATGGACCACTCCAGTTACGAAGTTCTGTTTGACTTCCCAACTCATTATGGGGCTTACCAGGTAGGTTTCTTCCTGCATTGTGCGGGAGTTTCTCAAAATTAATTTCGTATCACAACTTTTTGACGCAAACGGAGTTGTTTAAGTTTTTTTATTAAAGTAACTTTGTTTTCGGATGCTTGGATTTATTATGGGTGTGAGTTAGAGAAGATTGACAGGTTTTGGGGTAATATATTATGTTGAATTTCCCCATATGGGTCTTTTTATAGCAGTAATAGAAATAACGGCATGTTGTTATAGATATTATATTACTAGCCTGATTATTTACGTATGGTTACTCGTCTTTCGGATGGATAGAACCTCGTAAATTATCTCCTAAGTTATTAATAAATAATCAAACTTATTTCTTATCGTTCAGGTACGATAATCGTGAGGCCCCAGGTGCGATTCCCGGTGCAGGCAGAGTTAAAAACTACGCTTTTCTTCTTCTTTTCAAAATGATCGTTAATTATATATGCTATATATGTATTTATCCATGTATAATAAGTAGATATTTCTTAAATATACGTTGATAACCCTTAACACAAGGTTTAAACGTAATAGTATCCTACAATATTATTTTATTTTTATAGATAGATTAATACATATAGTGCATATAAAACCACTTTAGGCAGATGAAAAGCGAAGGCCTTAACTCTGCTTCCACTGAGAATCAAACCCGGTTCACAATAAGCGTTTAGATATTTCACCGTTCATACCACAGAGGTCGTTAACACATATACATCAAGCCCCTACAAGTACATACGTTGGCCCTTAGATCCTAAATAAATATATTGAATACAAGGTGACATTGACAAAATAAGTCCAATTTATTTGGCAATCAATAAAAAATACTATTAAAGAATTTGGCACTTGTAATAGATTTGCCCGTGGAGGCTTCTGCGTGGAACGGAGGCTGAGTGGCAGATCCAATTTGTCAGTAATGGGATAGACAACTGTTTAGATAAGACTTCTTTAGATGTAGGCGAATTTATTTACTATTGACATGTTAATATTAAGTGTAAATACTAGGCCCTTACTCCACTAATGCATTTTAGGCTCAATATTACTTTAGTAGCGATACAGTAATATTTCAGTGGCCGTAATTTGACACTTTTGGTTTTCCACTATGTGCCAAAGTGTCAGGGCCTGGTTTTGAAACTCATGAAAAACGTGTTGAATAGAATGTAAATACAATACATATGCATTTACGTTCTTTAATCCCTTTCGGGGTAGACCGTCTGAGCCATGGAGATATGAAAACATCTTTGTGGTCACTTATTAGCATGTGTATATGGAATATTGGTGACGGGTTGCTAGCCTATCGCCGAATAGATTCCATGTACCCCTAGACCCTTAGTCGTCCGCAAGTGTTAATGGCATTAAACTCATTTCTTTTGTTATTACCACCTGTCACATTGAGTAGTCTCTGGTCAACACGTGGGTTCGAGGTGGCCATAGAATTATTACCGTCGTAATTGGACGTAAGATGGACACCTGAACCTCTGACTACCCCGCAAGGATAAATGGTCGTGAACGCGTTTATTTAGCCTTTTTTGTCTTATACGAAGTGTTAAACAAGTTCCAATTAACCTGAACATTGCGATAAAAGCCTTGAATGATTGCCGCTTCACTACCTCATTATATCATACATAATACCCTGAATATATCATGTTCCTTAGATAGTTATTCACAAGCATGACTTGATGTGATGACCCTAATAGACCCGAAAACGTGTTCTATTCTTTATAGCAAGTAATTTGTTCCACGTATACTACGAATTCGCAGCGACGATCCGTAGCAAAGTGTATCCAATGCGAACAAAATGAAAATGGTATCATTGACAGTGACGGATTACTTTCACGGGAACAGAACACTTTTTATGAAACACAGCACCGCGTTGCCGCTTTATATGTATCTACGAATTAATCTATTTCCGAGCGTAGTACAATGCTTCATAATCTGACAGTTTTAGTACTACGAATATTCTTCGGAAATGTATTCATGAAATTTATCGATTGGGGCCCGGCTTTGGCATTGAAATAATAGTAATGGCACACGTGGTGATTTAGTAAGGCTTCGACGAATGGCTACATTTATAATATTAGGATATTGAAGCTGCTTTAGTCTTATAGAACTTTAAAAGTAAAAGGTTAATTATTGAAAAACCGTGACATGTGAAGTACCTATAACTGCTGAGTATGTATTAGGAGGTAGACGTTATGTGTAGAAATGTATGTATGACAGGTTAATTTGATGAAGTGAATCCGTCAACTTTGATAATGCATAGAATAACCAAATAAAAATATTTCCCTCTTCTAATATTTCATCACACTACATTTTTGTGCTGACTGTGACTTTTATAGAATGTCAATTGTCTTAAAGTCAACTAAAAAACAAAAAGTTAAATGGAAGTATTGGACGATTAATAATTTAGCTAAAAGTAATTGAAATTAAATTATTAAAATTCTAATTATATTTTGGGATATGATTGTAACTAGTACATAAATTTCTCTACAATTCAAAAGTACACTTAATCCCAAAATCTTAGCAAACATCAACAGGATGTTATTGCTAAGCAATCTGTCACTAGCGCAAGTTGCAACCAAAGTTGCTGAAACATTAACCGGCCATCGAAGTTCAGAGTTGCAACTCTCGGAGTGCTCCGATTTTCTCAACTCGCCGTTGTTACGTGATTTATGTAGCCGAACAACAAACAAGCTTGTTGCCTGAACGCTTTTGACCTAACGATGGGCTAGTCTTTTTAAGTAACAGTTGTGTTTGAGTTTTATCTACTACCATTATGGGAGTGCATAAATATTATGGTGTCTTTTCGGGGTTTTTTTTAGATGAAACTGGTTTGGTATTGCAAATATTGAATTGGAAGAGCGGTTACGTAGGGGCTGGCCTAATAAGACATATAACAGCCAAATAGACGCTATTTTGAAAAAAGATGACGTTAGGAGTACCTATAACCGCCGAGAGTGTATGAGAATGAATGAAGCGAAAGTGGTCTATCAGGATTGGGACAAATGGGGATCCGTGATCTCTGCCTACCCCTCTACAGGGAATCAGGCGTGATGTGTATGTATGTATATTTATGTATTGCAAATGACTACAAACCTATAGTAGCTAATTTATATACTAAATGATATTCAAGGAGTTGTAGGATCTCCCATAGGACAACTTACAGACCTGACTCTTACCAATGATTATAATTTATTTAAAATGTAAACTATTTTATGAAATTGGGCTTGTTGGAAATAAAAGTTTAAAAAACAATTAATTTTTAAACACACAAAAGTAATCCTTTCTTACATAAACACTTACAACTATTATCTATTACGTGGTACTCACATTAAGGCCCTTACTCATACTACCATAAAATCCCTACTAACCACCATCACTAACTCTTTTATCTTGTTGCAGAGCCAACGACGGAGATAATCGGCGCCCCCGAGATGTACATCGACCGTGGCAGCACCATCAACCTGACTTGCGTCATCCACAACTCCCCAGAGCCCCCTGCCTATATCTTCTGGAACCATAACAATGGGGTGAGATATAAGACCTATAATTCCTTTGGGTAGGGATAGATTGTTGGAGATTTAAAGTCTTAAAAGTCATAATAGTCTAAACTATACATTAAGGGTAAAACAAAAATGTTATGGGATTAAAAGATGAAGATTAAAAGAAGACAATGAAAAATTAGGAACATTGTTCATATCAATGTCATAATCCACAAATGAGATTGCCAGCAATAAAATAAGTATCTTTTTTTTATTTATTATAGGTTATTCTAAATTTGTTAAAAATTCTTAAAAATGAGGAAAATCAAATATTCATTTCTTTAGTAAATTATTTAACTCATCTTTCAAGAAACGTACCAACGTAACTTTTCCTTACAAAATATAAATATTTACAAAACTCGTGTAAATATACTAAGAAACTCTTTGGTGGCCATTTATTTTCTACAACGCTGGCAACCCCGAATTTCGGGCAAAGAGCACCCTGGAACAAATTTTAATTTCTTTTTATCATTTGATGTGAAAACTGAGGATTGAAAAAGAGGGCGTACACCCCGAGGCAAAGTTAATTAAAGCAGTTTATTTAGAAATGGAAATGTATTTTTATGTTTTGCGAAAGGAATTCTTGATTCCATTGTTCATCCGTCAAAGGAGGTTGCTATTTAAAGAGTTACTTCAAACTCTTTTGATTTTGGGAAATGAAATTAATTCGATCCGAAAGGCTTTTGAAACGTGAAAGTGATAGCGTCTTTATTTTTGACTTAAGTAAAGGCTTAGACTAGATATTGATATAAGATAGTACCAACCTATTTAATTACTATATAATAGCTTCAATTAATTAAAACAACTTCTTGGAAACCAAATATATGAATGCTTTAGAAAAGATTCCTTCCAGCATTAGAATCAGGGTCGTGACGTCATTAATATAGAGTATTCCTTGTTGCTAGCTTATAAATCCTACCAACTTTAAGTCCCTTAGTCACCTCTTACGGGATTAATGGCAGCTAGATATCATCCTGTATACTTCCTAAACTAACACGGGAATACAATACATGACTTAACAATTAAAGTACAAGCTCTTTCTTGTCTCTGCGCCATGTACAGTCGTTCGCTCTGCCATTACATCCGAAAGGCACTAAAATGAAACTTTATTCGCCTTCAGACTAGCTTGGGAGTACTAAACATTTTATTAAAAATTCACCCGTTAAAGTTGTGCTTCGCTGTTACAAAGCGCCGGCACCGCCACCTGTTTATTCAGGCTGTAAAACAATCATTGTGACGGTTTAACTGAAATTTCGTTTGTTATTATAACATTAAGTTTAATGGCCATTCAGTTGATTAACTGTGCTTAGTGCTTACGACTGCTGTTTTTATGATAGTTCATGCGGTACTTAAATTAATGAAACTGTTTTTTTATTTTGACTAATTAGGAAGCAATTAGGAAGAATTCTCGTTCTTTTCAATTAATACGGTATACATTTCTTTATATCTGTTATGAAATTGAAATGATATTAATGACAAAATGTTGGTATTGGATTCCTATCCTTACTTTATAGAGCCCAATATATCTTAATCTCTTGGCTACCTCTTCAAGATTATGTCATGTGTATGTACAGTACATTGTAAATTAGTCACTCGAAACCTATTTTTCACTAAATAGTAGGCAAATCGACAAACTTAGCTATTCCTACTGTATCTACTTCTAACAACGCCATTTCACAAACATAGTTACCAATACCATTCTTATAACTGACATTAACCCCCAAACATAAGTATTACTACTTATAACACAAACTTCGATTAACTATACATTTTGCTCCAGATAATTAGCTACGATTCTTCTCGTGGGGGCGTGTCCGTGGTGACAGAGAAAGGCGATACCACCATCTCGTTCCTGCTCATCCAGCAAGCGAGGCCGACGGACTCTGGCAACTATACGTGCAATCCTAGCAACGCACGGGCCAAGAGAATCGTGGTTCACGTGCTCAATGGTGAGATATAGATACATACTTATATATACATACACATTACGCCTCATTCCCTTTAGATGGGTAGGCAGAGATCTCACAGATCACTTGTCCCGATCCTGAAAGACCACTTTGGCTTTATTGTCACTCATACATCTTGTACACGCTCGGTGGTTAAATGTGCTCCTAATGTCACCCTTCTTTTTTACATATAGATAAATACAAAGATAGATTATAAATATAAAAATATGACATTTTGATCCTAGAGCTTTGAGTATCTAAAAAGGAAATGCATAAACCTTTGAGCGTATGAAGAAGAAAATAGTGTTGATACACAAAACACATTTAAATTATCACTGCATATACACATGCTCTTAAAATATCACGACATATTGAAACACATTATAATATTGAGTATATTGTGAAGTGAGCATGTCTAGATTAAAGATACTCTGCGACAGATAAACAGCATCTTTCATCTAACGAACAACCCATAAAATAATGAAGGAAAACAAATACATATATGTATACGCTTTTGGGTCTGAAATGCATATGTACGCTTTTTATATTGCTCTAAAACTTAGCCGATTAAGTCAAGTTTAACAAAATGGTCAGTAATCAAAATGATAGTTGACAAAGATAGTGGCATACTAACTAAGACGATTCCAGGTTTCCTTACGATGTTTTCCGACAGCGAAACTCATACATGGTCATCCAGATAGTCAATCAGCCCTATATATGTACATAATACTTACTAAACCTAATTTAAAAAGAGTCACGTATACAACATTAAATTAAATACCACACAAAGTATCTGCATAGAATGTTATATACGAAATAAGAGCCACAGTATGTCGTACCACGTACTCGTATATTCGCCTATGTTGACAGCAAGAAATTATGATATGTTCCGAGAAATACTCTCATAGTCTGCGATAAAGATGTAGGTGACCTAATTCTGTCTCTCTCTATATTAATAGAAGCGACACGTGTCTCTTTCTATAACCCTTTGTTGTAAAGGATTTTGGGATTTATTTTACAGTGTATTTGATTGAAATTGTATTGTATATTGTTATTTTAGGTTCACACAATGTATTTATTATTTTCTGGTTAAACCGACAAAATAAGTAATAAGTTTATAGCTAAATTAGTGTAGATCAGAATAATGTTAATTAGATACAATCAAAATAGTATATTATTTTCAAGAGGTTCACTGATAAACCTCATTTTACTTTATATTACGTTCTAACAAATTCATTTTATATCCATTTCTTAAAATAGTCCATAATTTTATTATTTCTTTCTTTTATTCTATTTTGTTTAGGCCTTACGTAATAGATATTTTTATAACAAAATTACTATGTATTTTACATATTGCATTTCATACTATATCATATTGTAGAAACTTTCACCACTACATCACACCTGGCAAATAACACAGAACAGTTATCGATATATCCAAATTCAAATCTACAACAATCACACTTAAGCTCACTTAGAAAAAAACTATTCTAATAACCATATCGTTCCCAAATTATTCTCTACGACAACTCCAACTAAAATCTCACTCAGAAAACGACCGTAAAATTTTCCCTCACTTGCAAATTTCGATGCGAAAGTCAAAAGCAGTTTTAATGTTTGCCTCAGAAGCAAATTCCATTTTCCCTTTGTCAGGAGAATACCCTGCAGCCATGCAGAAGGGAGGAAGATCGTTCAACCCCACTTCTCCAGTCCACTACCTGATGGTGCTGGTCTGCACACTCCTCGCCCTATCCTGACAAGAGACTCCATCTAGGAATTAATTGAAGAACTAAAGAAGATTTTAAAGAATACTTTTAAAGCGATGTTGAGGTGTTTGAGAACCAAGATTTCTTTGTAATCTATGAGTATTAATATTTTAGTTATTTACAATTCTTTTTAGGCTACTGTTTTAATAATTTACATACATATGTATATGTCCTTCTTCACGTCCTTCAATTTCTTTTAGGTTGGATAGAACCTTGGAAATACGATAATATCTCTGAGGTTACTTTTTAGCATGAATCTATAATTAACGATATAACTTCTTTGTATTTTAAATCTGCTAAAGTGATCATGGAGGTATTATATCTCCAAGGTTCTGTCTGCCTCAAAACAAATAAAAGGAGGTAAATGAAGTATTTAATAATATGTACTTTTAGGTTTTATCCTCGATTTTAAATTATTGACCTAGTATCGTAATGATTGACCTAGTGACCTGTCCGCTATGAAATTGGATGATTTACATTATTTGGAACGTATTAGCTTTTACATTTCTTCTATTTGAACAGGTGTTCTAGATAATAAATCTTTTCATTTATAATTCTATCAATGTCTTCGCGACATCTATTGAGTTACTAAAAGAAACCAAGTATGTATTTTAATACGAGTATATCACATCACCAAGGTTATTTCTACATGTAAAGGTATTAAAGGAAGTGAATGTATATGTATTATACTTGTAAATCTCTTTGTATTGCTTATTCCTTGCTAGCTGGGATGTAAAATGAATGCTAACTAGCTGTTATTCGTCCCAGCGTATCATAAGAGGTGATAAGATACTAGGTATAAATGGAATCCATTGGGCGATGGACTAAAAACCTGTCACCAAAGGTCCATCCATATAACATCACAACCCTAATGTTCAGACTAATGAGTGACCAAGGATATATTTCATATATCTAAGCTTCTTTTCTCCAGAAGAAATATAGTGAAGTGAAGTGAAGAAATGATGTTACTTATAAGTTTGTTAAGCAGAAGATTGTTTTGAGTACTTAGTAAGTCTTGGTTCTGAAATACCTACCTAGAGTGTATCTCGGTTGTGTTGTGTACAATGTAATTTTACTGAATGAAACTCTAAACTAGGAAGCTTAATAGTAATCGATGTATATTTCTAAAGACCTTCCGTTCATCAACAGAATTTACGCAGCTTCAAATTAATCCATTCGCCCTGATTTTGGTAAAATAACGGTGAAGTAGGCAAAGTATTTTTGTAAACTTAGATTTCACGAAAATGTCAGTAGTTCATACAACGGTGTGGCTTGTTCAAATAAAAAAAATATAAAAAAACACCTTTGAATGAATACTCTCTTTGGGGGATAATTTATTTCATACAATCATTAATTAATACATTTTTTTTACCTTCTCAATGATGTAAAAAGGTCGCTGGTAGTGGCTGGCTGAGGGCCACAGCTGATCGTGTTTTTTAGCTTATCCTTCGGGATGCCTACGTCCAGCAGTGGACTCCGATAGACTGATTGATTGATGAGCATTTCTAGTATACTATTACCAATGGAAACATATTCCTATATGTTTCCTTTCAGGGAACTAGTTTCCTAACTAGTTCCCTGAAAGGAGCTATTCTATTATCATTTAACCTTATAAAATGCTTTTAAAGACAATCTTTTACCCACGTAGCGGTAATTCTAATATGAAACGTCGATAATTCACTTATTTGTACGTCATACCTTTACCAGTTCCATAATTATAAATAATAGGACCTTTATAGATCCTGCGTCATGAGTTCTAAAGGTCAATATTAAATTTAATGAGATAGAGCAAAACAGCCTTTATTATTACTGCAACACGATCTTATTTCGTTTGAATAATATTCCTGCAATGGTTGGGTTGAGGAAAACCGTAAAGACCGTGCAATTAAAATATCTTCTCTTCTCTTCTTGCAAACGTGAAGAACAGAAGAGTGTGTATGTAAAAGATAACAGATATGCCTAAAGCGGAAGAGATTTGTTCTAGGTAACGATCAATATTATGTAATGACTACCTCCGCAATTACGAAATTGGATACCTGAATCTTCGACTACCCCGCATGGGTTAATGCTCGTGAACGCGTTTGTCTTTTTTCAATAGTATGTAATTAGATCTCTTTATGTTACATGTCCATATAAAGATTTTTATTTAAACAAGCTGTACGTACCGTTGTGAAAAATTATTATATTGCAAAATGGTAAAGCGCTGACAATACTACATTTAACACTTTGTATATATATAGATAGAGTCGACATATTTTGAATGTTTAGCGAACTGTAAATAAGATATACGTGAATAAAATGCTGTTAAAGTATAGTTACAGTGTAAATAGTAAATTCTATTCTATCCTAAAACATAGTTGTGAATAGGCGATTCATTTATGGTTTGTTAATTTAATAATCATTTATAAGAAGTCAAAAATTGGCTATTAGAGTAATTATGCTAAAAGCATGTCATCTATTTATGATTTTAAAGAAATAACTCAGTTAGATAAACGATCAATCAATGATTTTTTTAATTGTTTTGATTTACCAGAATTTCTATTTATACTTGTTTAAACTCTACTTAAATTTTGTTTTAAGTTCTTACATTGTTTTCTTTTTCTAAATAAAAAGACATTATAAAGCTTCATAATTGTTATAAAGTTGTGTTAGATAATTAACGACATAGCAAATAGGTAAAAGTAAATGTAAATAAATATCTATATTATAATGTAAATATATAATCAAATCTATATAATTCACATAAATACGAATAGAGAATATTTAGTTAAAATTTAAATTAATTTCAATTTAATTAAGGAAAATATACGTATGATATAATTTATTTACTATTTATAATTTCCCTTTCATTCTCCTTTCGATCTATAAAATATTTTAGATAACTTTAACAACGTGTATCTATAATAATACGTTTATTAATACTTAAAATTCTAAATGATTTTCATCGTCTCATTTGCTATATTACAGATGATATTTTCATGATCTCATAATCAAGTAAAGCTGTAAAAAGACTGTAGTTTCTTATTTCCTTTTTATTTTCAAAGTGTACTTGTCTTTTTCTAAATAGATATAAGCAGAGGCATCTTTCGAAGATTCCATTAATAAAGTTGTAACCAAAGAAACGTTTATTATTGTATACAGGTCAGCATAATATTTATTTATTGTTAAATATATTATTATGTCGTGATAAAATTGATTGTGTAATGAATTATTAAATAAAAAGGAAAAAGATTTAAAAATGTATTCGTGTTTTATTTTGTGTTTACATTTATATACATATTACATTTTTTACAGTTACAGTCTGAGACTAGAATAATGTGAGTTACCTCATTAACTCTTTATCGGATATGCAATGCCTTTGGGAATAGTCTTATTTCTTCAAAATTTTCAACGAATAAAGTTCTTAGTAACTTTTTTAACATGTTGGGCACATGAATTGGTTAATTAGTATTGTAAACTATATTCGTCTCCTTATAACTAATTCCCTAAGTCATGAGGTGAGTTCATCTATCCTACAACATACAAACAAAATTTTAAAGTCAATATATGAAGAATCTTGTAATAGCTTTTTTATTATACAATTGTCATTTAAACAAATAATGTTGGAAGAATGATGTATGCGAGTGTATGAGGAGAATGATGTATGAATGTCAATGAGGCGAAAGTGGTCTGTCAGGATCGGGACAAATGGGAATCCGTGATCTCTGCCTACCCCTCTACAGGTAATCAGGCGTGATGTTTATGTAATGTTGGAAGAAATCTCTTTTTAATCTCTAAAACGTATTTCAAGCCATAACACAAGTACATGTGTACAAGTCTTCAAGTTCAAACATAAGTAAAACTTACTACATCCTCTTATAAGGCACGCTACAGTGGTTTATCAATTTGGAGGAAATTAACTAGAAAGCAATTATAGCCTGCCGCTTCACTGAACACGAACTGCGGCTTCGATTGCAGAACTCACGTGGAAGTATGTTTCCTACTACGTTTTGATTTAGAATTCAAGAAGACACCTTTCTTTTTCGTATGTTGTTAAACGAAGGCTAATTAAGAGAATTTTTTACTTAAGATTGGGCATTTTTAACACGGTGATTATAAACTCTTCTGATTTTAAAAAGACTAGAGTTTTTTATCTATTTTTTGTATCTTTACGTATAAAAGTAGTTGGCCAATCAAAGCCCACGTTTTGCCATAAAACTTGTTGTAAGCTATATTAGTAGGAAATTAGGTTTTCTGGTCAAAACCGACAGTATGTTATGAACCAAAAGGTCATTTACTGACTATGTATACACAAAGTTATTGGGCTTAGGTATTGCATGAAGATCCTATGAGTAAACGTGGCCACGGCCAAAGTTTTAAGATATGCTTTTCACCTTAACTTCATAAATTTACGTCCTTTCGGAGTAAAAAGAATCTTCGAAATCTGGAATTATATGAAATTTTATCACATAACTACATATATTATCTTAAAACTGGACTTATTTTAGCTTTGTGTCGTAATAAACAGAAATAAGTTTATACCAAGACGTAAAAATAATAGGAAATCCGCGTTTCACGGTTACGGTCTATAAATAAACGTGAAACACAGAAAGCCAAGTTTTACTGGAGTTTTGTCGAATGATTTTGTCGTTAGAGTGAAAAGCGACTAATTGGAATTAAGGAACTTTTTTGCATTTACAGATATTCTTATTATTTTGAATTTGTGTTCTTCTTTACTTTTTGGGGAAGTAGAAAGCTGGAAGGCAAGAAGATTCTCCATACATATACAATAGTGAACACAGGTTTTTAATTTTATTTATTGATATCTATGTTTTAAATTAAGTTTAATTTTATAATTTCCTACTCTAAAACTCATTCTAACATTCACAAATATACACTAATCATTCTATTTGATACAAGTTTAATTTAAATTTGCTTACGAAATAACTTCCGGGATAAACTATATACATATATTTGTTTAATATTAATAAATAAGAAATGGCAATGAAGAATAAAATAAAATATTATTTAATGCAACATTTGTAACTTATGTAATTAATGGAAAAAATGAGTATTTGTGAAATTAATAAAATGAAATAAAACTATTATTTACAAAAAAAAATAATAAAAAACAACCTTAAGGTAATACGAAAATATACCCAATCTTACCCAAAATTCTCAGTCGAAAACCAAAATTTGTCACTTATCCCCTTCCCATAGCACGGCTAGCACTAATGTCATAGAGCGTGTTATATTTATGAAACACGCACAGTTAATGGCAAGAGGGAATTGCTTTGGCACGCCAGGAGTGGACAAAAAATGGCTCCACAACAAAAACACGCTTAATGTGGGAGAAAAAATCTCAGCCCTTATTGTGTTAGGTTATGAAAAAGACTATTAAGGCTTTAGGATTCCTTTCTTTATTATGTTCTAGGATAGGTGAAGGATGTTCAAAGTTCTGTTGTGAGAACCTGGTAAAATATATTATATTATTTAAGTGATCTTATTGTGTGATGGGGACTTAAATCTCTAAGTTCAATGATTGACTTTGATTTGACCTTAAAGGTATACAGTGTTGTATAGAATATTGAAAACTGTAAGACACAATTTAAAAACATTTAGTGCGCTGACAATTATCTCCCAAATTCAAATTGTAATAAACTTTAAAACATTGTATTGTATATTAAACATTGTAATAAAATATTTATCTCCAAATTGTAAACTCACAAATTAACCCACAAAAACTGAGCTTTTGTCCCCGATTCTATCCTAAGAAAGACACAAACATTAACAATACTCGATATACTTCCCTCCCGCACCTCTCAAACAAAGAAAGTAACAAACAAGATAAAATTAACGCCAAACAGAAGTACTTGAGCACATAATGCCTGAGCACTCCTAGCTTCCCTCGAGGGCCCTTCATCATTCAACATCTCTCTAAGCATACGAAAGGAGGGTTTTGTAGGTGTGTTTAAGATGAAGAACGTCTTTGTTATACAAGGATTATAGTAGAAGTTTTAGTGTAGTTATACAGAGATTATGTTATAAGGAAGTACCTAATAATGAATGTACAATCAACACTAAAAGTGCAGTTCCAGTAACGTTCTATGAGGTTCGCGTTTATAAGAACAAAAGACAATATTTTTCATTCCGAAGCACGCTAACGTATAGTGACCATGACAATGCATAGAGGCACCAGTTAAAAATCTAAAATAATCTTTTGTTTCTAGAAACTTAAACCTTATAAAAACTTACTGGGACTGCACTTTTAGCGTTGACTGAACATACATAATTTACAGAGGTGAGGAAACCTGCCTATCCATCGGGATAGGTAATAGCCAGTGCCTCTATACGGTGCAACGGTTTACTACGTATCATATTGGGTGCTGTTTATCTAGTGAAATGCAGGCTTTGAGTGGCTCAAACATGCCTTCGAAATTTTGGAGATAGGCATTCAAACCTCTGACTGTTCCGGCACAATAAAATAGTTTGTGTTCACTATCTGTCGTAACGTTTGTATGTTCTATTTATGTTTATATGTAGCTTAAAGCTTAGTCCGACGTAGCTTAATTGTTTGGGGTTGAATTTGTATTTGTGTTGTTGTTCAAATCCTGCTTGAGCATGTACCAATAGCAATTGTGAAGATGGAAATCAAAGCCTCTGATTATCCCAAAAGGGTGAATGGTCGTGAAGGCTTTTGTCTTCTAGCTTTAGGAAAAAATATGTCTGTTTTAGCTGAACAGTAATCGAAAAAGCTATATCAATATTGAACTACAGTAATACTAGGAAAGAGAGGTACCATTTCAAAATGCATGGAAACACAGTGTTTCGTAAATTCAAGAGAAAAGCTCGGAAAAGCGATTGCACAAATTGATTTACGTGACTCGCGATCAAATTTTGCCATCATGTTTCAAACAAAAGTAGGTTTTACAAATGCATATGTATTTATGTATGTATGAAAGTACCAAGAACCCCCGAGTGTGTATGAGGCGGTGCATGGATGTTAATGAAGCAAAAGTGCTTTGTACAAATGTTCATTAATTAATAAACACCAAGTGTCTGTCATGAGGGGTTTGGATGCAAAGAAAAAGAAATAGTATTTTAGGAACAAGTTGAATATGAATCTTAGAGGTAAAACGGGCATGACGGTTTTGTTTTAACATTATAAATACTTTCAACATCACCTTAATATTGCCTATTGATGCATCATTGTAATACATACTCAAACTAATCGTCGTTTAACATCATCATATTTACAATCTCTAACATACTATCGACTCTCTGTAGATTACATTCGCATGCAAGCTAACGAAGCCTGCCGTAAACTCCGTAACACTTTGTTGCCGTTTAAAATTTCAGCCCGAAAAGGCTTTCAGGGAAGTGCAAGTCACGAGTAGCAATTTGGGAAGCGATCGACCTCACTGACCGGAAAGGGTAGGCAGCGTAGTAACAATGCGGCACGGCCACCCGGTATCACGGGCTGGAATCTTAATTACGTATGTACGACTAACGTACTGGAAATAGTAGACAGGTTTAGATCGAAAAGTTTAATAAAATAATCAAGCTGCTGTAGCCTAGTGGGTACGACCTATAACTTCTCATAAGAAAGATCCTAGGTTCGAATCCCGGCTCTGGTATGTACCAATGAATGAAATTTTTATGTGTTTTTCATGATGGTACATAATTTACAGTCGCTAACACAACGTAAGGAAACCTGTCTATCCTTCTTGATAATAGCCAGTGCCTTTATACCGCGATACTGTTCTGTACTGAAATAGTACCTAAGAACTAGTCTGTATATAAATAACATTTTTTTTACACTTAACTACTGTAACTCAACTAATTGTCTATCATAATAGCAGTTTAAACATCAATAATAACAAAAATGAACAAACTTTGCACCTCAATAGTTCCGTAGCACATTAAGAAGAAAGCTCAACAAATTCCGTAGTAAGCGACCGAGCTTGACACTCAATTTCCTATACTACGGATCGAACCTTTCTGTTTTGAACTAGCCTACGTGACTCAGCCTCACCGCCGCTTATGTTTGGTAACTTAACTTTCTTGTCGACACTTTAGTACGAAGGTGTTCAGTTTACTTAGCTCCCAACTTTTTAAGTTAAGTTTTGTTGTCTCTGGAGAAAGTAAATTACATAACTTTGACGACCTCCGTGGCGCGATTGGTTAGACACCTGAACGCTAATCGTGAGGTCCCGGGTTTGATTCCCGGTGGAAGCAGAGTTAAGAACTACGCTTTTCTACTGATTATATTTGCTATATATGCATTTATCTATATATAATATGTATACATTTCTTAAATATACGTTGACTAGTATCCTTAACACAAGTCTTAAATGTGCTTACCAAGGGGCTAGTTCAATTGGTGTAATAATGTCCAAATATTATTATTATTATAACAACACAGTTTTCTTGTTAAAATGTAACTCCTTAATAGTGTAGGACGTAAAAAGAATTCTAACTAGCTGCCATTCATCTCGGCTTGTCTTATGAGGCGACTAAAGGATTAAGGGTCAATGAAATCTGTGGGGTGATAGGATAGCAACCAGTCACCAATGTTCCATATAACATCACAACCCCAATATTCATGCCAAGAAGTGACCTTGGAGATATGATCGTTACCAAGGTTCTGTCCATCCCGAAAGGAATAAGAGGACGTGAATGTATATGTATATATGTAACTTCACTTTGTTTTCGATATATTACTACGAAGGTGTTCAATTTACTTAGCACCAGACTTTTTAAGTTAAGTCTGTTTGTCTCTAGAGGAAAGTAAATAACATGTGCTATGTAAACTTTGTTTTTATGTAAATAGAATTGGCTCTAAGTTATCAGTTAGTAACTTAGTTAAGCTTTTATGTTGATATTGACCGAATTGAACTTTTATTCGTATATTAACATACACACTCGCATTTCTTTAGGTATAAACAACATAAATACATATCATTGAGTCTAAACTGACCATACACATCACAACCCCTACTAATTAACTTTTTTTTAATTCTTTATTAAGCTTATCACCACTAAGGTTATGTCGACTGAAGTACAAACACTGATGCCACGGCGTTTGAACTTCTTGTTATTTCATCGCCATGGTTACACCAACGCCGCCAGTCGCTACAACCGAAGACAAACGAAATCAAAGCTCCAATTCTTCTCTTCCTTTTCTTCGGTTCGTTCCAGTTGAGGATCCAAATCGAACATATTAAGCCAGTTTGGCATCACAATTGACTCAATATTCAGCCGAAAATAATTATTTGTATTTTCAACTTTCACTGAGCTGCTGACTTTGTTGACGATCCATAGACGACTGACTAATTAACTTATACAACATGAAACCTCCTCATACACATCAATATTACTATCGTTGTTATGATAGCATTAACACGTTTCCAGCCCATCGCTCAAAAGATTCAAAAAAATCATTCTCTTAGTGACTTAACAGATCTTTATAAAAAGAACCTTTTACTACACAATAGGAGATTTCTCTATCAAAGCTCAAACAGACTTTGAGCTGAAAGATCATAATTTATTCAAAGCAAATCTTCCTCTACAGTACATCTAGGGCCTAGGTCTCTCCCTAGGGTCCCTAAGTAAGGCTTCTCATTAAAAGGGACCATTTAGGATGTCTTGAGAGCGTCTTGGACATTATATTATTGTTTATGGATACAATAATAGGTAAGTAGGCCATGGTTAAAATACTATACATCTTTTGTTGTATACTTTAATTAATTAAACAATACAATAATTCAGGCACAAATGCATTCACTTTGTTTGATGCCTTTCAGTGTTAGTTTTCAGCATGTATTTTGGGGTTTTGATGTGATATGGAACATTAAATTCTATTTGATTGGCCAATAGAATCCATTTACCACTTAGTTGCCTCCTAAAACGAACTAACTAGAACTAACTAACGACAGCTATTCTTGTTTTTGCGTTACAGCTAGCACGAGTCATTTAGTTATAAAACCTTGATACTTAACGGTTTTACTTTCTATAGTTAATATTTACTTAATTTGAATTATCAGTATGTTTTGCTATCATTGTGTATATTAAATAAAGATGAGATCTTTTACAATAACAAAACCACTTGAAATAAGTAAATTTATATTTTTAGAGAGAAACAACTTTTTTCGCATATACGTCGAAAAGAATTTCTAGACACATAATTAGTACCGTGCAGTGAAAGGGTTTCTTAATTTATTTGACATATACAAACTCTTTCACTACTAGACCTTGCGGGGTACTCAGATGTTGGAGTGTCCTTCTCCGCTATTGTGAATGTATTAATTTTATGGCCACTACGAACCCATGTGTTGACTAGAGAGTCAGTACTCAATGTGACAGGTGGTAAACCATATTGCTTTTTAAAAGCAATGACGAAACCTTACCTGATCGGGAACAGGTAGGTTCCATTACGATGTTTTCTCTCACTGTACTAATCGGTGCATTTTGCAAATGTATTATTTTATTTATTTAAGTTTCGGTGAATATGTGAACGACAATGTACTTACCACCTTTCATGTTAGGAACCAAATTATCTTGTAAAAAGCTTAACCTACAAATAAACTGAAAGACTAAAACAAGCCAATCCTCGAAAAACATTTGCATCCAAAAGGTTGATAGCGAATGTAAAACGCAACTACGAAAGTAATGGCGAAAAACGAGTAAAAACAAGTCGGTACCCAACGCAAAAAAATATTGGGAAAACATGAACCAACCCAAATTGATAGTTGCAACCAAAATGTATTGGTTGTGTTGTGTTCTCGGCCAAATAATGGGTTTTTATTTAGTACAGGATCCTGTGCTGTTTCGGGACTACAATTTAGTGTAACCAGTTGCTTTTGTACTGTATAAGGCAACTGAGATACTACGTTTTGCATTATTAACTATGATTATGAATTAGATAGGCAGTATACTACGTGACAGGTATTAGAACATGAAGTGAATTGGACTGTTGGATGTGCCTAGAAACAGGTGTTCTCTTAAAGATGTTATGCTTAGAACTATAATAAATCTATAGGCATTCAACTTAATATGTTGCCACTCATCTTTACACTGAAATGTTAAATGAGTATGTTTCATATAAGTACACTAAGATTTTATACATATACCTCTCAAAAACATTCAATTGAGTCGGTTGTGTATAGCATACGTAAAACATACTTAAAAGAGGATGCTTGCCTCCTCTAGAATTCAAAATCCCTTAGTTTCCAAGAAGTAAGGCACCTATTTAGCACTCCATTAACAGGCAAGCCTATTCGGAAACTTACCTATTAACTCCCAAACAAAGTAACACTTACCAGTATCTTTGCAAGGTTAGAGTTAAATTTAGAATTCTATTCACAACATGAAATGTTGTTGATAAGAATGTCGGGGCCTTGCAAACAGGTAAACTTTGGCGATAAGACTCAAAGAGCTGTTGTGCTAAGGCATAACTTATTCAGCGGAGTGTTCTTCCCCGAAAGAGGCTTTGGGCCTCACGGGAGGCTCTATGCTCACTAGCCTCTGCTCATTGCGTCGCTTGTTTAAAAGGCCATTGTAGTTCTATGGAGAGGGATAATATCGTGAGGAAACCTACCTTTATATGTATAAGAAGTAACCTATCTATATCCAAGGATACGAAGTATGCTGTGCTTGGAAATGGAGACAGGGTGACCACCTGTTATAAATATTGTTAAATAACACATTAGTTTGAGCTGGAAATGTTATTATGAAATTTGTAATTTTAGAAATTGTCGCGTAAGGATTTGTGGTTGTGAAATGTAAGTTAATTTGGGTTTGTATGGAATGTCCTAAGTACGTATTATATTGGATTTTCATCTATACCATACAGAATATTGTAACATATACTGCTCATTTCTTTCTATTCACATTGAGGTGGGCTGAACTAGGGAAATTTATTTTATACTTAATTACCAGAAAGATGTCATTTTAATAACATGTAATACTTATAACCCATCTGTCGGTATATTTCATATAAAAAGTCCCTTGGTTATCACATGCTTTATTAAAGCATTAAGCAAGGTAGCTACTTAGCATTACATACGCCACATTTCAGCATATGAGGGAAGTTGTACAACAAATTGTTTATTATCACCGCAAAACAGATGTACATATAAAACAAAACAGGTTATAGTTATAAAATATATTTTTTTTATAAATTGTACTACTTGTTTCGTATTAAATACGGTATTATGCTAACTGCCATTTTTCTGGGACTTTTGTAGGAAGGAAGGCGAATAAGTGTCAATAGAATATATAAAGCGATGTTCTAGCTACCTATCACAAATGTTTATGTAAAACATCACAACCCCAAAATCTGGCTTAAAAGTGACCTAAGAAATATCAACCTTTCTCCAAATTTTCGTCCACACCAAATGGAATTCAAGAACGTGAATGTATATGTATTTGTACATAATTAAGCGTGTTTCTTAATAACTCCTTCTTAATATCTTTGTTGATGATAATATATTCAAAACAAGTTGTTCCGTTAAGCCCTCGGGAACACTCGTAAGCCTTTGTCGCCTCAACAGCCTGATCGTGTGAGAGAGGCATAATGCTAACGACGTGATATGAGCACTTTGATCCTTGAAGAATAAATTGAGAATGTTTGTGGTATCTCGAATGACGTGAGGTTACAAAGAGAAGGTTTAAATGTCAATGTAATTTTTGCTCTTGAGGTTAAAGAAATAAATCACTACATAGTATAAATTAAAGTCACTTTCTCTGTCCCTATGTCCCTTTGTATGCTTAAATCTTTGAAACTATGCAATGGATTTTGATGCGGTTTTTTTAATAGATAGAGTGATTCAAGAGGAAGGTTTATATGTATAATAACATCCATTAAATAGCCAGAAGTACGAACCCCGAGTGGGTCGTTAGTGAGGTTACAAAGAAACGGTTTAAATGTCAATTTCATATTTGTTCTTGTGGTTAAAGAGATAAATATAATGTAAAAGAGACTTAGGTTTTTGACAACGTGTGTTTATTATTAGTTAGTATATTTATTACTTTCTAGCTGATGACCAAATTAAGAACTACATGCTATTATAAGTATATACTATGCTTCCACGTCCTTTGATTCCTTTTGAGGTGGACAGAATCTTATACGAAAACTTCCCCTTGGTCATTTATTAGCATGAATATTGACGTTGTGATGTCATATAGAACATTGGTGACAGGTTGCTAGCCCATGGCCCAATAGGTTCCATTTTCCTCTAGTCTCTTCACCTCCTATGACATACCGGGAAGAACTGCAGCTAGTTAGCATTCTTTGCACGTCCCAGATTAGCTTGGAACAAACTAGTATAGCACTATATGCTTTAAAAACATATACCTAAAAAAACATGAAGTTTAAATAAACTTATCCTCATACTACTTGCAACTTAACCTACTCGTGCTTCCATTCTAAAAGGTATGCAAAATAAACGAACGCCTGTAAAACAACGGTAGATGGCACTAGCAATTTCCAGGAACAAGCAAACGGGTGGGCTGAGGATCACGGAACCAATTTCGGGGGGCGATCAACCGACTCGATTGCTAAGCTACATACTTACACGGTTCATAGTCCCTGACTTGCTGACGTTAGGTAAAAATAACATTGAAAAATAGCTGTAGCCTTATGTATGATCTACTCTTTTATAAATATCTGATGATTCTACTTTTTAATAAAACATATGACAGTCAGATAGATGCCATATTGAACAGTGTGCAAGATTATTTTTTCAAAGCAACCGGGTTCGATACCCGAACAGGACACAGTTTTTTCTTCAAATAAAGCATGAATACAGGTTTTTTATCAAAATCGATGACATTGTTCCTAAAAACAAATCTTCGTATTTCTTATAGTTTCAGACTTTTCCATACTGACCGATTTGAATGCGCCACTTTGTATACCATACCATACCATATTGAAAAAGGAGGACGTTCGAAGTACCTATAACCGCCGAGTGCGTATGAGTGCCAATGATGCAAAAGTGGTTTGTCAAGATCGGGACAGATGAGGAAGCGTAATCACTGCCTACCCTTCTACATGGAGCCTTATTTTTCCTTACAAACAACGCATATACGAAAATCCAGTACCAGGGGCGCAGTGATTGATAAAAGGTGGATTTTTGTCTGAGGTGAGTCCATTAGTAAGTGACCGTCCAACTGCAGACTACTACGAGACTATTCTAATATTTCCTTACAAAACACACATACGACATGCTGTAAATTAAAAATCACCAGACAAACACCGGGATCGCTTGAAGCGGCTGTAGCCCAGTGCGTAAGGTCCTAGGTTCAAATTCCGGCTCTGGCATGTACCAATGAATGCACATTAAATATGTATTTTACATTTACGTACATAATTTATTATCTCTAACAGTGAGGAAAAACATCGTGAGGAACCCTGCCTATCCCTCGGGATAGGTAATAGTCGGTGCCTATATACATAGTACCATTTTTTTCCTTACAAACAACGTATATACGAAAACCCAGTACCAGGGCCGCAGTGATTGATAAAAGGTGGATTTTCGTCTGAGGCGAGTCCATTAGGAGCTGGGCACGCGCCGCTCGAGGCAGTGGCTCCACTTCACGTTCATATTTGCACTGATGAGAGCGCCTACTATGGGGCGTTCAGTCGATCGAGTTGTAGGAAGATTGGTTGAGTAATTTATATGGTGAATAAAATGCGTTTTAAGGAAAAAATATTTAGGTTAGTAATGATTTGTATATATACGCATTATGCCCGTTTTCCTGTTGAGGGAGTTCACGAATTCCCATCTGGCTCAATCCTGACAAACCACTATCGCTGCATGAATATGAAATGACAAGAAAACTGATGTTATTTATTTAACTTATCAAATTTATTCTATCATGACAGGATATATTGGCTAATATATAATATAAATTTCTTGAGAAAATAAACTATAAGATAATAACGATAGGATCTATCATACTATTTATTACCTTTGTGTCATTTAATCCACGCTTATCTCTGCTGCACCTCTATAGGGAATCAGACGTGATGCGTATGTTCATATCCATATACATATATGTATACTATCACATAGTATACACCAAATATATACCGTATACATCATACCGAATACAATCCAATCGTGTTCCAAAAGTAGGCCCCTCACTAGTAATTCCGCCTCATCAAATCCATAATTGAGCGTGGTGCGTGTCGGGGGACGCCTAAGGCTCTGCCGCGGACGGAGGCTTCGAGTTGATTGCGTGGCGAACGCTGATACTGTTAGGCTTCGCGGGGTTTTGTTAGGGAATGTTTGGAACGTATGTAGAGGTGAAAATATATGTTATATATGTATATATAAATGTATTGTTTGAATTTGTGAATAGCTGTTAAAATTGCTACCTTGAACATACAATATACATGATTATGGCCTAAAAAGAAGTAATCTTCAAGTTAGTTAACTCTTTCATGATAGCAAGCGTTTAAAGTAGGTACATCATTATTACTAGTATAATTTCAGTCAAAAGCTCTCTCAATTGTTTTAGATAAACTATTGGGGTTATAATGGATTTTTCTCAAATTAGTATCATATTACACATACAATACATGCAACCCTAGTCCCTTAGTCACCTCCTAAGACGCACTAAAACAGCTAGTAGGCATTTTATTTCATTTAAGCTAAAAGGACTTGTTATACCTAGTTACCATTCTATTCCATTAAAAGCAAAACCATACAATATATAACCTAGTGTACTTTTTGTCCCCCGAGTTAGAATAGAGAGCCAGCTCCTCGGAAATAATAGCGTCCATCCATCTCTCGCATTGACCTATAACTCACACTGAAAAAGGAACCTGTCGACGTAGTTGCAGGCTCTTGTGACACAGACTCTTATATTAATTAGCTAACACAGCATATACATACTCGTACATATATAAGACAGGTACATACATACACATCATGTCTGATTCCCTGTAGATGGATAGGCGGAGATCACTGATCCTCATTTGTACCGATCCTGATGGATCACTTTCGCTTCATTGACACTCATACACCTCCTGATACACACTTGGCGGTTATAGGTACTTCTAACGTCACCCTTATTCAATATAGCGATATTAGACAGGTGTTTAACTAAACAAAACATTTATATGTACATGTCAGGTGCTGTGTTAGACTGGGACGTAAAAAGAATACTAACTAGCTAACATTCTTCTCGGCTTGTCGTAGGAAGAAACGGGGTAAATTGAATCTATTGGGCCATTGGCTAGGAACCATTGTTCTATTATGACATCGCAATCCATGTTAAAAAGTGACATAGGAGATATTATATCTGCGAGGTTCTGTCAATCTCAAAAATGATTAAAGTGGTGAATGTATATGTGTGTATATATGTACATATTCGCTCTTACAATGAGGTATTTTAATAGATATGAACTCAGGTTTACTGGCTACAATTTTGGGTAGTTTGAGCCTTAAGGATACATAGTTCTTGTTAAAATAAACTTTCTTAGCGATTCAAAAACCTCGTTTCAATAAATAGGTAGGTGTATAATAATGGATAATGAGTCCATTCCATTGTATACTGTCTATAGAAACTGACTATTATGTATCTAAAAAGGTAATTTTCCCTCACATCACACATTTTTGATGGGTGCGGTCTATTTGGTAGAAACTTGATACTCCGAAACCTATTTGGGATAACTGACTTCGCAGAAACTTCTTTAGTCGATCATTTATTAGGCATAAAAAATATTTGACATAAATATTTTTAGGCATAATGTGCTTATGACCGAATTTAGAATGGCATACATTTAAGATAATAGAATTTTTATTGGCATATTTACCTTTGGCATAGTTAAAATTTTGTATAATATCATTTAGCATAACGTTCATTTAGAGTACAGATTATTTGGCATAATTTGACTAGGCATACTATGAAGATCATAGAATTTCAATTAGAATAATATAGTGTGGGTTACTTTCTTCTTTAAAAATGCGTAGGTTAGGTTAGGTTAGAACTGTGACCTCTTATGACCAGAAACGAACATGCTCTCATGGGCAAGGATATAAAAACCAAATAATTATCATTCAATCAACTTTTATTTATTACAATTACTAAAAAAAAAAAACAATTAAATTAATCAGAAAATAAAATTATACTAATCTTATATTAGCTCCTATTGCTTTAAGGTACCCACTGTAAGCATTATGCGAAATGATGGTTCTACTTTTAAATAGTTATGGATAAGAAATATATGCCAAAAGAAGAATCTGGTTTTGAACTTTCTGCGATGTGATGATTATACATTGTGATTATTATGGAAACCAAAATTATGCGTACAGATAATTCTGACTTACAGAATTATGGGTTTCAATGTATGCTAAATGAGTTAATGCCAAACGATATTCTGCGAAAAGAGGTTTATGCTATTAGTTGTTATGCAATATAAAATTATTACTTGAAAAGTTCTACTATAATAGGTGTACCCATTTTTGATCTGATAGTCTGATACTTAATTATTGCTAGCTGATTATATTTCGTCATTATTAATATTCTGACTAAGTCATATATTATACAACTACACCTCGCAATCTTTTTAATAAAACCTTATTAAAAAGATTGTTACATGTAGAAATAGAACATATAACTTACTTATTAAAAAGCCACCTTTTGAACCGTAGCCTAAATAACCACATAACTCAGCATCACCTTAGCACAGGGAGAGTGCAAATGAGTAAAAAGACAATAAAAGTAGGCTTGAGTCGCAGCCTGCGGGAAAGTGCCGCCTAACGACCGTCAATCATCCCCGCCCGCCTAGCGCGAGTTGAAGAGAAAAATTCCATTTTTTGTCCTCCCTTGACGAAATTACGGCGAGCCTGCTACCATGAATATATTAATCTTACTTTCTGGGTATAAATGGGGATACGACATTAAGCTGTTTACTGTTCTTCGCCTGTTTTGATGTATTAAGCTTGGGGTTGAATGGATTGGAAGGAATTGTTGTATAGGGGCGGTGGATTTCTTAATAACAGTAGACTTACGGTATAGTATTGGATATTGTTTTTGTTTAGAACTTTGAAAACTTAAATATAATATCTTTCGGCAAAGTTACACTAAAGTTAATTGTAACAACAATTTTTTATTACTACACTAGCTAACAAGTCATTGTTTTTTACAAGTAAAAATTGGCACCAATAATTGATAAATCTAAATCAATTTTTTTTTATGTAAATGTCTAATTTTCAAGTAACATCGTAAAGAAACTAACACATTACATACTCCAACATACGAATAAGTAAGGTGCTCAAATCGGCATCAAATGACAAACCCTTAATTAAATGCCCTCATGCTGGTCACTCAAGCATGTCACGTCAAACAGTCATACATACCGACTCTTATTATTAAAGTAAAACACTAAAGTCACCGAGTTTAATTACTACTTTCCATCACATCACAAGTCCTTTGAGCAGTAGAAAACGAGGGAATGAGGCTCTTTTCCCAAATAACGTGGCATTTTCCATTTTATATGATGAGTCTCGTCACGTCAAAAATTTTGCCGTTTGGTAAGCTGAAAAATGTATACGCAAAAAACTACGAGAGATAAGCTAAATACGTAATTATATAGTGTAAAGTTTAACGTGTTTGAGAAGGTCAATGGGTATGAGTGGGGCTAGTGTGATTTGTTCAATAATTTATAGTCAAGCGTCACCAGTAATTTCTGTCTAACAAATTGAAGACATTAAAGGCATTAATAAAGTAATATACAAAATATTGTGTGGCATAAAAACTTATAAAAGTTTAAAAAAGTTTATTTCACAAAAATCTTAAACTAGTTACAAAAATGGGCAGTGTTCTCCTAAACTAGTCTGTTGACTGTATCTCGGGAGAGAACTTATAAAAGTATTGCAATAATGTAATACACATAAAAATAAATGAAAAACAAATTTATTTCTTTATTCTTTTCAAAGCTTTATTTACTTGAACAAGTCAGTAAAATAAATGTTATACTGTGCTATGTAGTATGTACTTATTAATCGTAATCTATTATCGTAACAAAAATTAACAAACAAATTTCTAAGGTAAAAAAATACACATACTCATAAATACTTGGTATAACCAAATACCCCTTTTAAGTATCTTCTCAACAATTCAAAAGCTTCAAAAACACAGTAAACTAATTCGCTAACAAGCCAACACACCTTACAAGGCAGAACAAGTGAACAGGACAAGGTCAGCAATTGCGGTGACGCTGGGCGGAATCTGCTTATCCACCCGCCCAGGGTCGCCCACAAATCACTGGAAATCTCGAGCGGGTCACCTAATGACTTAGAGCAGGTGCTTAACGACTGCCCTTAAGGTGGGTGAATCTTGGGCTAACATCGCGAGAGTGTGTTATTAAATTACTAAGGAGGACATACTTGTGGAAAGTTACGAATTTGTACTACGTCATAGTTATTTTTAAACACTCGCGATTTATACTCATTTTAATAATTATGTGAGACCGGGTCAAATCACGATAAATTTATAAAGAGAAGTGATTACCTTTATTTTGCCTGACGTTAATGTCTTCCCGTGACCACGGCCTATGCAACTGGGTCGAAACGTCGGGCAAAATAAAGGTAATCACTTATCTTTATAAATTTATCGTGATTTGACCCGGTCTCACATAATTATTAATACGTCATAGTTGTGTGAATATAAGTTAATGTGTTTTTTAATGATAAAGGTTAAATAAGTTATACATATACCTCCATCGACCTGAACGCTAATCGTGAGGTCTCGGGTTTGATTCCAGGTGGAGGCAGAGTTAAGGAACTACGCTTTCCAGTCTGGTCGTTGATTATATATGATATATATATATATATATATATATTATCTATATAAAAAAAGTATGTATTTCTTAAATATACGTTGACTAATACCCTTAACACAAGTCTTAAATGTACTTACCAAGGGGCTAGTTCAATTGGTGTAATAATGTTCAATTATTATTAATATTGTGTGTTTGATAAAGTATTCATGCCACGTCTTAGTTGTGTGTGTATATATATGTAAATTGTTAATTAATGATAATGGTTAAATTAGATATCTTAGTACATTTATCTCCTTTAACCTGAAGGGAATAGTGTTGTAGGGAATAGTGTTTTGGTTATGTTTTTATTTTATTGTAATAACACGCTGTACAACAACAATTAAGTGTTTACTTTCACCCCTAAAGGTAAAGAAAGACATCAAATACAAAGTATATCAACACTACAAACCATTTCACACATTAAATATTACCAAATTCCTATCCTTTTCGCCTCGACTATTCCACGCCTTGTAAAGCGACCGCCATAAAATATTCCCGGAGATGACGCGGCGGTTTCGATTGTGGCGCGTGTTAACAATGGACCGGCCACTTACCGCACTCAAATCGGTGGAATTTATATGTGATTTGCTCAGATTTCCACTGAATGACTCTCGAATATTATTGATAATTTGAATAAGATATTCTACTACAGCCTA